>OX336371.1:62198812-62308812 GCA_946902895.1 Fragum fragum | reverse complement strand
AGAAAAATAAAACACTCAGACAAAAAACACGCATTACTGTTAAAACACTGTGAAAAATCAAGCGCCTGGCACTTCTAAGTATCTTAACACTTTCCTGTACAAAGTCGGAATTTTACGTTGCTGTCATTTGATATTTGAGAAAATATTGTAGAAAAGAAGAAAATACTTCTTTTCTCAGAATATTTTCTACCACATAGGATCATTTCATTTCAAATTGAATCCAATTTCCAGTGTCGTCAGCAACCTATTTCAATTTGGAACAGTCTAAAAAAATCAAAAAGTGAGAAAGCTTTAGGTACTAAATCAAAATTTGTCGTACGTCCTTCTTGTAACCACGACAAAAAGTAGAATACATCATTACAAAAGAATAAAAGATACAATAGTTATAATGAGATCTGATAAGACGTAGTTCGTTCTTTCAGTTTGTAGAGCACTCGACTTCCATCCTTGATGTTGCGGGTTCGATCCAAAGGACGACTAAACCAACAAAATAATTGTCTTCCGGATGAGACGTTAAATCGAGACCCCGTGTGACGGTGCTATTCGCGTTAAAGAACCAGGCGGAACTCTCAGCAGTTTCGTCCTGTACCCTTGCACTATCCTCCGTAACAACCAACCGTCTTTTGGGGGCGTCGATCATATGGGCATATGCTACGGTAGACAATAAATAAATGAAAATACATGTACCCACACATAGTTCATTACGCGGTGACTTTTAGAACTGTTTTGTATTGCATGGAATATTGTATTGTATTGTTTTGTTTTGTTTTGAATATTTCTCGTTACTCAAATCTTCATTTTGTTTTGTTTTGTATTGTATTGTATTGTATTGAATATTTCTCGTTACTCAAATCTTCCTTGAACCAATTACCTCGACCTTTACCCATTTCAACACAATACAGCTTTTGACGCCTCTTAGAAAACATTGTGGTAAGTAAAGAAATAACAAACAATATTTTCATTGTCCATTATGTTTTTACCTCATTAGGCAAAAGGAGCCATAAAATAATAACTATTATAATAATTAATGGAATTTCATTATGTAAAATTTGTCGTCTGCAACATTTTCGAATTTTGTGTAATTCTGAATGTTGTCGTCTGGAAATGGATTAATGGCACAATCTTGCAAAAAACTTTATATGGCAGTTCCAAGAAAAGGTACCAATAATTTGCTAGGCATTTTGTAAACCTATATTCTCTCATATAAATATGAACAGCCTTTATCCAAATTCATAGTCTTTCAATTAAGAAATGAAGAGACTATTTTTGACGGACTCCATACGCGTCCATCAGTGTTACCCAGTTTGGAAAATCCAATAGGATGCTACTATGTTAGAAGAGAAGTAGTGCCCAGTTAGGTCCGATTTAGTATTTTTCAAAACCTGCCCCCCCCCCAAACAACTGTACAGTTTGAAGATGGCGTAATACAAGGATTCTATATAACTCGTAGAACGGGTAAAGACTCCTGTTAAATACGATAACACCTACCAATAGCCCCTTAGAGTAGATGCGGCCAAAGTTTCAATAACGTTGAGTCTTTCAATTACATGGTGAGTAATTGCCTTCTAGTTTGAGAATTCAGGATACCAGCTGTATACCACAGTAGGGATATTCTATATTATTACATATATTTAAAGATGTTTATCAATATTTTTGAATTAGCATTTTAATCCATTATCAGATGAAACAGCTTTGCACTAGTTGCAGACGACAATTCAAATGGCTTTGAGATTGAAATCTAAGGCCCTGATAGGGTAGAAAATATTTCTCCACTTTTCACACTCTTTTCTTTAATGCAATTCGCCGGGGGATTAAAAATCGTAATTGTGTGAGAATTGGTTAAGCTTATACCGCATCGTGGAAGATTTAAACTCTACACAAAATCTCTCATTTGTTTCTTACAGGTAATAATTCTCAATGAATATTGCTATCTAATATTGTCCAAATTTCCTTTAAAGATATCATAATCATATAAGAGAAGAAGAGAATATTTTTTGTTTTCATGGAGGTATGAACCGTAAAAACTAATCACACTGTATGAATACGCGAAGCGGATTCATACATTGTGTGATTTGGTTTTTCGGTTCATACCTCCATGAAAACAAAAAATATTCTCTTCATTTCTTATAATTTAATAGTATCGAGCGAAAAAAGCAAAAACCCTACATCTTTTGATACCTTTTTGTGTGGGACTATTTTGTGCGGAAGCATACAAAATCACAGCGTGCTCAGAATTTTGTTCATGGAGGTATGATTTAAATTTTTCGACCAATCAGAACGCTCGTTTTTGATAGACGAAACTAGCAATTATATTATACATGAAATGTCTTCGAAAAAGGATAATTTCGGAAAAGTAGAAAATAGAAAAATTGATCTGAAAACTAGCTAGACTGCGATCAAGCGAATTTGGTTGAAGTGACTTTCAGTAAAACAGCGGTTGGAAGGTCCACTCAGCCCGGGCTTCCTGTCAATTTCACACCAGCAACATGTACAACTGTAACGATAAATTTGAGTCTCAGCTAAGTTAAAAGGACAACTACTTATCATATTTCCATCGGTGAAAGACAAATGACGCATGTAACAGTGACATTTGCAATCGTGCTCAAAACTCTAGAATAGAAACATCCTTTATAACATTTATCCATAAAACAAACCGGGCTAGACGAGAGGTTATGCTTAAAAAAGTTTATGTATATGAACATTGTCATTTTGTATACCAAAACAGGCATATCACTTTACTATGCCAGCATAGATGTCCGTCGTCAGTACTTTCAGTGTTTTGATTTAAAATGGGACATAGGCCTAAAATCTAGCACACGCTGTATGAATACGCGAATCAGTTGAATACAGTAGTGTGATTATGGTTTTAGGTCCAAATCTCAACGAAAACAAAAAATTCTTTTCTTTCTTACAATTTAACGTTATCGAGCCAAACAAAGCAAATATTTCACTAGTTTTGAGTAAAATTCTATGTATTTACTTTGTGTGGAAGCATACAAATAGCTGTGTGCTCAAAGTTTCGTTCATTGAAGTATGAAAAGAAAAATAATTAGCTAAGCTTGATAGACGAAACTAAAATTGAATTGAATAAATAAGGCCCGTCGCGTGAAATGGTCTCCTCGATAATATTCGTATTCAAATATTTTTTTAAAAAAATGGAATAATCAATGGAATGAATCAAAATTGATAGCAGGGTAGAATGTCCATTCAATTTTAAAAAAACACATACCGAGAACGTAAATTGTCGAAACTGACCAGCCTGCACATTCCGCGCAGTCTGACTAGGAGCGACTATTTTCTACTTTTCAGAATGCCTCATTCAAACGAAGGTTCACAAATTGAAGGTCATATAATAAAAGGAAATCTGCGACTATATACATAGTCCCGTCTCTACCATATCTTAAAAGGCATATTTGCGGTAGGTCAACTCGGGTACAAGAATGGATTAGTTACAATGGATGAGTTCGATGGGTGTATACTGTAGTAGGGGGTCACATCATCAACAAGGATATCAAACCAGCCATCTTTATGTTCAACAGCAGGGAGAGAAAATGTTACATATCCAACAAGTTCGAGAGAACTTATTTGATATTCGACTGTTTTAGTCACGGACTACCGGTCTCTAAATCTAGGATTCTAGAATGTATATCTATTATGTAGGGTATGTAATTGAGTAAACGCGTATCCAAACGCAGACCTGGAGGAATGATTTCGACAGAAGTTGAAACCAACAAACAAGTAAATACTTGATAGCATATATTCTCCAAGAAAACATCGTAGTTACCGAGTAAGCTCCCTTTCCACCCCCCCCCCAAAAAAAAAAAAAAAAAATCATGGAGTTACTAAGTTACTCTTCCGACACTCCCTACCCACCATCTTGAAATGCTCCCTTACGAAGGCTCTTTTTTTCCACTTCATCGCCTACCTGTGCCAGGCTATTAGTCATCTTTGATTGCGAAAAGACCGTTCAATTAAAGGTACTTTGACATTTTGTTAATTGTGTATTGATTAATAATCTGTTAATCTTCTTATTATAAAAATAGATACGCGTTATTACGCATATCCTTTATATTCAACAAGATAACTGAAATGAAATTTTAATGTAATAGATATCCGAAATAAAACGGTTACTGCTGTATATATTTTGGTAAACTTGGCACAGAGTTATTTTCATGTATAGTTTAACATACGCAAAAGACAGATATTTTAAAGTGCGCTAAATATGGAACATATGTGCCAAAATATGGTCGAAAACCTTGTGAGAAAAGGAGTTAATGTTTGTTACAAGCAATTCCTCCTATTTCACAAGGTTTCCGTGATTCCATTTCTTCAGGGTGTCAAAAGGTTTTCACTGTGTGGTTATGGCTTACGTAGGTCCAGTCTAAATTTAGATTGTTTGTTTAAATGGTGTTTAACGCCACTTTTAACAGTATTTCAGTCATATAGCGGCAGGAGCATTATGGTAATTCTCACACTAGTACTACTACATCCTTTCTGAGCCTCCATTTGCTCTTATAGTCTAGCTTAACCCATTCCTACACAATAAAATTTTAGACCAGCCCAAGTTCAAAGAAGTTGCAGACGACAATATAAAGTTAATGGTATCTTAAATATCTTTGTCTATTGGTGTAGAAAACATTGTGGATAATGAAGAAATTGCTTGTTACAAGCAATTTCTTCATTCTCCACAATGTTTTCCATTTTTCTTTTTGAGGGGTGTTTAAAAGCGTCATTGAGTGGTAATGGGTTAAAACGTTCAAAACTGGTTAACGCCGGTTGACGTCAACCTTAACCAAAATTGTATGAGGGTGAGCCGACAGACAAGGCGCCAGGTATACACAAATTGGTTCAAATGAAAAAATGGAGAAAATTGACTATTCGGCACCGTGATAGACGGAGTATAAGTTCTCTGTCTACGAGACAGCTTTATTTGAATAACACACAAAATAGCGTTGGACCGGGGGGAGGGCAGAAGTACGCGATAGAGAGACACCATCGGTCATTACTACCAATCCAAACTCACTACAAATGTTGTCTAAAATGCAGACGACATTAACAAGTCGGTGATATTTAAAACAAAAAGGATCTTGGTCTTGTTGAAAAGAAAATATTTTGGGAACTGAAGAAATTGCTCGTTACAAGCAATTCCTTCATTTTTCACAATGTTTTCCCAAGCTCTTTTTCAACAGGGGCGTAAAAAAGTAGCATTGTGTGGAAATGGGTTAAAAAAATTTAGAGAGTGAAAGAACGAGTTCAGAATATGGCAATCGTGTATGATAGACGGGGATTGACAGAAGAACAGATATCGAAAATTAGGTCGATCTGTCGGATAAGAAAGTAAATCAAACCCAGTAATCCAAATCTCGAATATCCTAATCAACTCCCACGGAGATTGAATAAATGGTATTAAGGTAAATCAAACAAAAGGTAATGATTTAATTTTCAGCTTCGTCTATCATAAACGTGCGTTCTTATTGGTCGTATAAAAAATGCGCATACGTCCAAAAGCAAGATTTTGAGCACGCAGCTATTTTGTATGCTTCGGTACAAAATAGTGCCATACAAAAAATATCAAACTTGTAAAGTATTTGCTTATTTGGCTCGATTCTATTAAATTATAAGAAATGAATAGACTACTTTTTGTTTTCATGGAGGTATGAACCGAAAATCTTAATTACACTTATGTATGAATCTGCTTCACGTATTCATAGTGTGAATAGTTTTTCGGTTCGTACCTCCATGAAAACAAAAAAATACTCACTTCATTCTTTTAAATAAAATAATTCTATATCATATTCATGTATCAAGATTCAAGCGCTCTGGGTGACTGATTTTTTCTTTTCATACTTCCGTGAGCAGAAAAATTTTGAGCACGCAAATTATCTATATGCTTGCGCATAAAAGAAGATCCAAAAAATTTACTCAAAACTAGAAAAAATGTTTGCTTTATTTTGATTTGTGGCATTATTTTACAAGAAACGTTGTTTTTTTTTTTTTGTTTTTTTTTTTTTTTAATTGAGAAATGAACCAAAAAAACTTAATCACACTAACGTATGTACCCGCTTCGCGTATCCACATACAATTTAGTGATTAAGTTTTTGGATTCATACGTGAATGAAATTATAAACAATATTCTCGTCGTTTCTTAAGTGATTGAATATCTTTCAGTATTTTGGGAGACACTATAAAGAATGAAACGCTCTTTTTACTGCCTTTTTGGCACCATGTTTGACGGGGTATCCGATTTCTGATGTAGTGTGCAACTGAAGACGAATAGATCGACACAAAACATGGCTCGTTTTTACTATAAGGTTTGTGTCTTAATGGACGGATCGCCCTGTCAATAAAAATGGACCGACTATATCAAATGATACAATTGGACCGTAGTGAGCTTTGAACTCTATTAGTGGTCGACATCTATATAAAAAATTTGGTTGGTCTGGTAACGTAAAAGTCGTAACAACAGCCTTTTCGAGGTGTAGTTACGCTGTTTAGGTCACCAACCAACATTCTTATTTTTTGTCGCTTGTTACTGATAATCAATTTTGAAAAAAAGCCGAATGATATCAAAGTCGAACTTTCTGTCGGAGTCTGTGGGCACGATCAGCGATCTATGATAAAGGCTCTGAGTTGACGAGAAAGTTTGAATGGACCTAGTAGATTTTACGTTCATTGGGGTTTCAGTTTTTGTTTTGTTTAGTAATTAGGTTTAAACCTATTTATTTTACATCGATTGGGAAACAAGTTCTTCCAACTTAGATTAATCCCACCTTTTCACGCAGGCGTTTAACTTTCGGTTCTACTTAGCGTGATTGATTGTCACCAGAAAGTATTAATTTTATTTATAATTATTTCTTCTCGATAACTTCAAAATTAAACGATCATAAGCACATGGTCTATCAATTCTAATCAAATAGTTGTGGTCAATACAAAACTTCACAACAGAAATTATTGAGTGTAATTTGTGGCTTTGAAATGCGTTGCGGTTATCAAGTTTTTTCATACAAATAATCATTTTATTTTCTCTTATTAAAAAAGGACCTTTACAATTCAGTTTTAATGCTACACCATAAAATAAATTTTTAAGGCAATGATGCAGTATTTCGGAATGGCATAGAGCAGTATTGAGTAATAACCCATTCCAACTCAAGCCCTCCTTTTTACGCCCCTCAATTAAAGAGCTTTTGAAAACATTGTGGAAAATGAAGAAATTGCTTGTATCAAGCAATTTCTTCATTATCCACAATGTTTTCTATCCAAAAAGACGAAAAAATTCAAAAGTCCATCAACTTGAAATTGTCGTCTGCAGCTTCTTTCAATTTGGACCAGTCTAAAATTTTCCTGTGTTGGAATGGCTTAAAACTCATCGTTATTAACAGTTTGAATTAGAACGCATACAGACCATCTAGTGTATAAGAAGGTAAATAACGGATGATTGACCACGCCTACTGACCTACGACATAGTAGTTCGACTGTGGTGATATACGCAATTATCTTCTGAAATACGTTGTCAGGGACATGAAATAAAAGGTAAAATAAGCTGTAGTTACGACGTTTAAGTCGCCAAACCAAAAAAATGTGCTAAACATATATGTTGGAGTTCAGACTTAAAATTCGGTCTAAATGAGGGATTTGATTGGTCATTCGATTTTTTTATTGACAGCCACGATCCGGTATTTATTGGCATGTTGATCAATGGTATTATCCTTGATTGCCCAAAGACGCCCCATATTTGCATCATAATCTGAAAGGTTAGCATTTGGTTCCTTAACAAAAAACAATAAAAAAGGATATAAATCGCTTCATTGTAAGTTCATGATATTTGCATTTCATAGTTAGATAGCAGAAAAAGAACTAAATGGAGGATACGAAAGAAACCTAGACAGGCCTTTTCCATAGAATTTGAATGACTTTTATTAAATCCAGTGATTTTGTAGTTAATCAGAATCGTTTCGAAGAGATGATTCAAATCTGCAAAATCAGACAAGGTTTAGGGTTAAATTAAAGGTATAAGTGGTTTTAAAGGTAATTTTTAAACAAATATTGCATACATTTCAAATAATGTAACAGCTGCCTGCTCTCTCCCTCTCTCCCTCTCTCTCTCTCCCTCCCACTCTCTCTCTCTCTCTCTCTATCTCTCTCTCTCTCTATCTCTCTCTACCTTTGTCTGTCCCTTTGTCTCCATGTCTTTCCCTGTCTCTCGCCAGCTCGCTCCAAACGTACAGCTGCTCAAACGAGAACAAGCGAGTTTCCTCAGACAAAGCAAAATTAAACAACACATATACATGTGATTGAAAATCGAAATCGAATCACCCGAAATACTACAGGACACGTTTAAGATTATAACAGAGCCGCTAAATTTAACACATCCTCGTTAAAGTGATTTATTTTCAAATCTGTCATACTTTGTGGATTATAAGATTATATTGTGGATGCGCCATAATAAAAACAACTGTCAATACGAAGCTTTGTTTGATATAAATTTCCAATTTAAGAATATATTATCATAAGTTTGTGCATCGGTTAATGGATCAAATTGTTGCGAATGAGCAATCTAACCTTGTTGTACGTGGGTCTTCAAATGTCTTCGCGTCCAGATCTCATTTATATTTTGCTTAATAAAATTGAACAGCCGAGTTGCCTCTAATCTTGGTATCATTTGTGAGGTACTTCTTATACGGAGAATTGTGATTTCGCAAAAGGACAAATGACGCCCACTGGCTCCGACAGAAAGTCCCACTTCGATTTGGAAATGCGTTAATTTGCAATGCGTTAATTTGCAACTTTTATGACCGGTAGTATGTAACAAAAAAGTAGAATAGTTGGTTGGCGACCTAAACGTCGTAACTGCAGCTTGAATAAGCTGTAGTTACGACGTTTAAGTCTCCAAGCCAACAAAAAGGTTAAAAATAACGGCAAATTTCGGAGTTCAATACTCTTTTCTGGCCGAATGAATGATTTCATTGGTCGACTGGTGATTTGATTGACAGTCAGACACGGATGGTCAATAGACGGATTGCTGCAGTCTGTGGCAGTGGGCGTAGCCAGTAATCCGTTAGTTCATCATGGTTGCTAGATACAAGTGGTCTTTAAATAAAGTTGATCTCTCAAGCTATATCTTCTTACAGCTATGTCTTAAACTTTTGTATTCTCCTCATTTTGGTAACAACCATAAGCTCCATTTTGTCGAGACGTAGTTTTCAAATTAATCCCGATAATCCAAGGAAAACTTTCGTGAGCGGCAAGCTTTAGATCTACCACTTGTTAAATATGACTCACGTATTGTATTGTATTGTACTGTATTGTATTGTCAAATCACATTCATAGACACTCTAATACATGTCAGTTTACATTATTGCAATTCGACCGATTTTTTATACGAGAGCTACCGACGAAAGACGGACCAGATGGAATGGCATTAGCCCCAGTAGATTGGCTAGTTACGATAAACAATAATGGAAATAACTTAAGGTTTAAGTCGGCAAGAGTTATTGATCTTGCGAATTACACTTCTGCTTATCGAAATCCATCCATCCACGAAGTTTCAAGTAGATATCTACATACGCTTGAGAGATATACTGCGACCGAGGACGCTCACTATAACAATATCACATTTGCCCAAAGTATTACATACCATATAAAGAATCTCAGCTGCCATTCAAAATTCGACCAACCAGTCACATCATTCATTTAGACCGGACGTGAACTTTAAAGTCCGGCATTGGACAATATTCATGTTAATTTCTTTCGTTGGTCTGGAGGCTTAAACGTCGTAACTACAGCTTGTATAAGCCGTAGTTACGATGTATAAGTCTTCAATCAACCGAGTTTTTGATAAACGACGAAGCCTACAAAATAACACTGCTTAAAATCTAAGCCGAACTTTCTATCGGAGGTAAGGGGGCGTGACCAGCGGTACCTCTATTCAACAACTTCTATAAAGCAGTTTTCATGACAGTTTGATCGTCCAATCACGACATGAATTAAAATTCTCGATAGAAATTCTGATAATGAAATATGTTTTTTTGGAGTTCCAAGTGAATGAAATACATCACAACGCCAAACTTTCGAACGACGACAACCGCCTTTCGCTACATATAAGAAAACACAATTTCAGTACTAACATCTCGGATTTGTTTAGAGAGTGGCCGAGATAAACATTCACCTGAGCCCTTGCGTAACATGTACTTGAACGGCAGGCCTTCAGCAGATTTGACAGCCACCCAGGGCAATTTGAATATTCGTACAGTCGCGGCCATAACGCAGTGATAGCGCATATAGGGCTCCTAGTCATGGGGTCCCGGGTTTGATCCCTGGCCGCGACGAATATCCTTTCCAAAACGTGTCTCCCACCAACGGGTGGATAATTGTAAATATATTAAGTGGGATGAGTAGCTGGGGGCTCGGAAAGGATGTCGTGGTAGTCCTGGTGTGAAAATAAATTCCAGAAATACATGGTTAGGTGCTCCAGCCGCCACGATATAACAATAATACTGTTAAAAGTGGCGCCAAACTCCATTCAATCAATCAATCAATTGAATATTCGCTGATCTAATAAATAAGCTTTGGGTCAGATAGAGCAAAAAGTGAAAACTCTGATCCGAGTCTTTACTTAACGCAAATGTGTAATGTTTGGTGCAGACCCATTTTTTATTTGAGCAGAATAGACCCTTTTCGTTCACACACAACAAACTAATCTAACACGTATCCGAATAATTTAAAGCCTCTATAAATCTGAAGGAGAAGTGCGGTATATTAACCCCCGAATGTTTGCTACCCCCTTAAATGTTTGACAAACAATCTTTATGTCCCTCTATACTATTTCTTTAAGTGGTATGAACAAGAGGCCCATAGTGCCTTATCGGTCACCTGAGTCTAAAGAGCACAAAAACAAATAAAAGTCGACCAGATTACGCTACATACTAAATATCAAAGCTCTAAGCCTTTTAGTTTGGGAGAAGAAGAGTTTTAAATTTTCATTACATAAGCCATATATTAAATTCGTGACGCCCGGGAATGGACTAATTATGACCCTAGGACCACAATTCATACTATATTGATAGAGATCAACCAGATGATGCTACATACCAAATATTTGTTTGAGAGAAGAAGTTTTTTTTAAGTTTTCACTATATATGCCTATGTTAAAGTTGTGACATCCGGGAATGGGCTAATTTTAATGCTGAGGCAATAATTTTTACAATCCTGATAGAGGTCCACGATGCTGTATACCAAATATCAAAGTTCTTGGTCCTCCTGTTTGGGAGAAGAAGATTTTTACAAATTTCACTATGTAAGTCCTTGTTAAATTATTGACATCCGGGAATGGGCTAATTTAAATTCTGAGGCAATAAATTTTACAATCTTGATAGATGTACACGAGACGATGCTGTATATCAAATATCAAACTTCTAGGCCCTCCTGTTTGGGAGACCAAGATTTTTACAAACTCCACTATATAAGCCCTTTGTTAAAGCTGTGACATTCGCTAATGGGCTAATTTTAATCCCGAGGCAATAATTTTTACAATCTTGATAGAGGTCCACCAGATGATGCTGTATACCAAATATCAAAGTTCTAGGTCCTCCTGTCTGGGAGAAAAAGATTTTTACAATTTCACTATATAAGCCCTTTGTGAAACTTGTGACGTCCTGGAATGGGATAACTCTGTCTCTTGGTCCATGATTTATACAATCTTGATAGAAATTCACCAGATGATGCTACATGCCAAATATAAAAGCTCTAGGCCCTCTAGTTTCGGAGAAGAAGATTTTTGAAAGTTTTACTATATATGTCTCTTGAAGTTGTGACGTCCGGGAACGGGCTACATTTGACCCTGGGGTTAACATTTAAACAATATAGATAGAGGTCCACTAGATGATGCCACATACCAAATATCAGAGCTGTAGGTCTTTTGGTTTGGTAGAAAAGGATTTTCAAAGTTGTCACTTTGTGAGCTTATGTACCCCATCCACCTTTGCCCCCTCTAGCACGGCCATTTCTTGGGGAATTTTTTTCTTGTACAAACTTGATATTCCTTGCCCTAAAGACTCTAAATACCAAATGTGAATCTAATCTGACAGCCGGTTCATGACAAGAAGATTTTAAAAGATGTACCCATTTTGGCCCCTTTTTGGCCCCTAATGGAGCCCCAAGGAGAGATAAATCCATGACGTGTACAAATCTGAAATGCCTTCCAATAAAAAGATGCTTCCTGCCAAGTTTTGTTGTTGAAATCCATCCGATGGCTCTTAAGAAAAAGTCGAAAAAGTAAAAAGTTAACGCACGACGCACAACGCACAACGCACGACGACGGACAAAACACGATCGCCTTCGATCACCTTCGGTCAGGTGACCTAAAAATTTACAAGTCATGCGGTCTCTGTATATAACGGATTCTCAAAGCAATGAAAAATATAAGGAAAATATAGTTGTGGCGAGTAATGTCTTCTTTTTCCATATTGTTTCCTTTTCCTTTCCCTTTTTAGGTCGCATTCTCTTTAAAATTGTCTACTACAAAGAATGACCATAGACCGTAATCATTCAATGGTGAGCCTTATACATTCCGTCGTCTGTTCGGATATGTAAATTATTTAAATCGGAATGAAAACACCATTCAATACCCAGACGTTTAACAACTAGAGGCACTCGAGCGCCTGTATCGCTCCACATGCTTGAATGCACTAACTGGTAAAGCAAATTGTGTTTTCAGAAATTATATATAATCTGAATTATATTCCATATTTCTTGCAAATCAATCTTGTCAATGCATTCTTTTCACTGTTTTACAAAAAGCAGGTTTAGTAATATTCCTTACTAAGTCAGATGAAAAGGTTTAACAAAAGCAATGTTTTTCAACTGATGAAAAATTCAGGAAACTGACATAGAGTCACCTGTGGATCGTTCCTGTAAAATTTGATCCATCAACAGGTTTCTGGGAAGATTTTCAAGTTAATCAATATGCACCATATATAGACATAAGCCCCACCCATAAAATCCATGTTTTTCATCCAATCAAATTCATTGAAGAAATCTGATAACGGGGCACAAATGAATAATTCCTATGAAATTTGGTTGAAATTAATCGACTGATTTCAGAGAATAAAATATTTTCCAAAGTAATCACTATAAAAGCCTTAAAATATTTTTCATTCGATAAACATTCTTTGAAGAAATCTGGTAAAGGGTCACCCAATGATCATTTTTGTGAAATTGGGATGACATCCATTCTGAGATGAAGATTTTCAAAGTCTTCACCATACATGGAAATTAGCCCCGCTCATTAAAGCCTTGTTTTTTCAGCCGATCAAAATTCTTTGAAGGAGTCTGATAAAGGCTCACGAAGGATCATTTCTGTGAAATTTGGTTCTTCAGTACTTTCTGAGGAGAGGAATCTTAAAGTAAAAGTTTACGGAGGCACGGATGGACGCACGCACACACGGACGCATAACGGATACAATAGCTAGCTTGCTTTCAGCCAGTGGAGCTAAAAAAGGATAAAATTCATAACGGTTTCCTCTTTCAACCCATCACCAGACTACAGATTTTTACACTGGTCCAAATCAAAAGATCTTGCAAATGGCAATTTTTAGTTGCTGAGTTTTACTTTATCTCATTTATTCATTCATTATTTCTATATTTTCGAGTCTTTTGAGCTAGAAAACTTTATGGCTCGTGAAGAATATGCTTGGTACAAGCAATTCCTTCATTTAACACAATGATTGCTAAAGCTTTATTCTTGGAGGTGTCAAAAAGTGTTTTTTTGTGAAAATGGATTAAAAGAAAAGGGTATCAGTGCAGAGACCCCATGGTGTCGAAAGGCCCTTGTCTCTTTAAATCCTAAAACCGATTAAATGTCACTCAAAGAAAAGCTCTACTATAAATTTAGAGTATAATTTTAGCCAGTGCAAATAACCTGCATTCGTAAATCATTTCCAATCCTTGGATTGGGGTTATCTTCTCCAAACTCTTTCTGTAGGGCATAAAAGATCAACTCTTCCCGGATTTAAAAGGTCGTGAACAGAAAACGGTCACGATTTTTTATCGTTATTTACCTGTGATTTGGCTTCTGTCAGTCCTTTGACTTAAATGAATTTTAAGGGCAAATTTTTCGGCATAAATTTACACACAATGCCGCTTTTTACGCACCGCAAAGGACTTGAGGAAAGCAAGGTTCAAAATGAAGAAATTGCCTGTCACAAGCAATTTCTTCATTTCAAACTTTGTCCTCTATCAAAAAAGAGCCAGGTACTCAATATTCTCTCTAATTGAAATTGTCGTCTGCAGTTTCTTTGAATTCGGACCAGTCTTAAATCTAACCCTTTGGTAATGAGTTATGACAGTCGAAACCAAAGATTATGTAGACAGCTTTATGTGATTGTAATCTAAATCACAAGCCTTCATTAGAAGTGAATAAGAAAACTGAAAAATTACTAAGCAATACATATTTTTCAAACCATGTTTTCCTCGATGAAAACCACACAGAAGAGGGTCATATTGGCCCTGAATCGCTCTAATCAAGTCAAGACAAAAAATCATTTTCATGTCATTTAATTAGAAAATGCCGTGCGTGCCAACAAGGTTTTTCTGAGAATTGATCTTGTGTTTGACATAAAGTGACCAAATCAAACTCGTATAAGTTTTTATCAAAATATTTATATTGAATGATATCTAAGTTGAATGAGCAAACGATATTGTCTTAAGACAGTATTCTAAGATTTGATTCAGAGTGAATTTGGAACCCACTCAAGATTTTATCCCGACAAATGTGTTGACCCATATCCATGTTATTTGATCAGAAACTGCTAACAGAGCTCGCACGAGGTTTTGCACCAAAGGTGACTCAGTTTTAGACGTGTCTAAGATTTCATCAAGACAATCATTCTGATCAATTCTCAGGTCGATTAAGTACGAGCCGTGGCCTTTATAGTGTCTACATTATTTTCTAAAAAAAATTACCTCATTAACTAGTTTTTGATCCAAATGACCAAAACTCGAATTTGTCCAAATTTCCACCATGACATTTCCTTGTGATCTATTTTCCAGTTGATTTAGCACAAAGTGTGGTTTCTAGAGTGTCTACAACTTTTTTATATAGTTTTGACCCCAAATGACGCAATTTTAGATTTTGTCATAAATTCCACAAAAACAAACATTCTGATTAATTTCAAGATATAATGAGTACAAATTAAGGTCTCTAGTGTGTCTAAAATGCTTTTCTACAAGGTTTTTATGACGTGACTTTACGAGTTTTCGACCGCAAGTGACCCAATTTCAAATGTGTCCAAGATTTCGTTTAGACAAAGATTCTAATTTTCTGGTTGATTCAGCACAAATTGTGGCTTCCAATCTACCAGAGTTTCCCTTGTTATCTGCTTTTTTACCACAAATGCCCGAATTTCGATCTTGTCCAAGATTTTATCTAGACAAACATTTTGACCAAATTGTGGTCTCTACGATGTGTACTTGGTAAATGTTGACAATGTATAACGCAGGGCATCATTTAAGAGATGAAGAGAATATTTTTTGTTTTCATGGAGGTATGAACCGAAAAACCTAATCACAGTGTATGAATACGCGAAGCGGATTCATACATTGTGTGATTAGGTTTTTCGGTTCATACCTCCATTGAAACAAAAAAGTGTTCTCTTCATTTCTTTTAATTTAATAGCATCGAGCGAAAAAAACGAAAGCTTTATAAATTTTGATACTTTTTTGTATGGGACTATTTTGTGCGGAAGCATACAAAATCGCTACGTGCTCAAAATTTTGTTGAGTTATGATTTTTTTTTTTCGACCAATCAGAACGCTCGTTTTTGATAGACGAAACTAAAAATTAAATTATACAACCATGAACAAGAGCACCACGTGTGGATGCCAAAGCATAATTTGTAAAATTTCGAAAAAAATGGCAAAAATTGTTCAAAATTGAGTTATTGTAAATATCATTATATTGTTTGTTGACATAGATTGCTGTTTTGATAGTGAATATATATTCCAAGTTTCTAGCAGAGATTTTACAAAATGTTCAAGTTTTAGGACAACGACGGTACTGATGCAGGCGCGAACGATGACTTGGCAATATCTGGTTTTGTCCGAAAACAGTCAAGCTAAAATTACCTTAACTATCTTGTGCTTAGGTGAATTAAAAACATCTATTACCCTGGTGTTTCGTCTGGCATCAGCAAATCGGGGTACCACCCTACTCAGCAGTCGATTTATTAAAGGTCCTTGCTTCAGGTTAAGGAGTCGCTAATTAAAACATTGACTTTTCATTTTTAACTATTGTCATGATTTTTTTAAAAATAATATTGAAGTTACAGTATAGCTATAGGTGAACAAAGTAAGGAACACCTTTGAGCTTCTGGGGCTCAACTTCAGAAAAGAATTGAAGATTGTAAAAACAGTCTTCAATCACAGTCTTCAATTCATTAACTGAAGTTGAGCTTCAAGGGTCTCATCAAATTCAAATCGGAAAGTTTCGTTTGAGCCCTGGCTTATTATTAGAGTCTCAGACTTACTAAGCCTGTGTCCATTTAACCCATTCCAATACAAACCCTCCTTCTTACGCTTCTCAATAAAATAGTTCTGGAAAAAATGTGGAAAGTGGGGAAATTATTTCTTACAAGCTATTCCTGCATTTCCCACACTGTTTTCAACCCAGAGGGGAAAAAAATAAAACTTTCTACAATTAGAAATTTTCACCTGCAACTTCTTTCAATTTGGAAAGGTCTTAGATTTCACTGTGTGGGAAGAGGTCGAACCCAGGGTATTCATTTAACCCATCACTAAATGACAACATTTCAAACTAGTCTAATTTGAAAACTGTTGCAGATGACCAATATTGTTTTGACAGAAACATTTCAAATAAAGAGTAAAATATCTAATCGAAATTGAGGAATCAATGCCATCAATCAACAAGATGTGTTTGTGGAACACAATGCCCCCGCAACAGGACTTAACATTTGACCTTGGTATGGGACCTTGACCTTATCACATGACCTTGACATGAAGAGATGCGTATTATGGAGATGTATGATCATGCCAAATATCAGCATTGTATCTTGAATAGGCTGGTAGTAATTGGCAATGTTAAGTCTTTTTTGTTAAGTTTCAGAAAGACAGACAGACTGACAGACTGAAAAATGGACAGACGGACAAAGGTAAAACAATATGCCTCCGATCTTTTGATGCGGGGGAATAAAAATTGATAGACCAATCAAATCCTATATTTAGACCGGAAGAGAACGTTGAACTCCTAGACTGAAATGGCATTTTAATTGGTTTGGCAACTTAAATGTCACAACAGCAGCTTATTCAAACTGTAGGTACAATGTTTAGGCTGCCAACTAACCATTTTACGTTTTTTGTTACATGCCATCGACTATAATCTTTTCAAAGTTACACTGTTTTATATCTTCGCCAAAATTCCTATCGGAGTTCTAAGGGTGGAGCTAGCGACCTGTCAAAGGAGAAAATGCTGGTTGATAAAATTTCCTTCTTCACTTTACTGTACCTATATCTCTTCATTGCATCTGAATCACGAATTGTTCTCCAAACCCATTACAAGATGGTGAAATATTAGACTGGTCCAAAATGAAAGGAGATGCAGACGACAACTTATTGCTTATGAAAATTTAGCATTTTCAACTTTCTTTAAAGAAAACATTGTGTAAAATGAAAAAATTGCTTGTTACAAGCAGTTTCTTCATTTTACACAATATTCTCCAAATGTTTGACTTGAGGGGTGTCTAAACGCATCACTGTGTTGGAATGTGTTAAGGGTTTGACTAAATAATGGTTTTAATCAAAAAAGGTTAAAGAAAAACCCATTATGAATACCCAATTGAGCAAAATCATATCAGTAACAAAAGTACCACACGCAGACACCAATTCTCCGCTGTTCAATCACTTGATAGCGGGTAAAACCTCATAGTCGAGAAAGGCATAATTCATCAAAATTGCATTAACCCATTCCCACACAATCCCTCCTTTTAACGCCCCTCAAGAAAAAAACTTTGGAAAACATTGTGGAAAATGAAGAAATTGCTTGTATCAAGCAATTTCTTCATTATCCACAATGTTTTCTATCCATAAAGACGAAAAAATTCAAAATTCCATCAACTTGAAATTGTCGTCTGCAGCTTTTTTCAATTTGGACTAGTCTTGCTGTGTTGGAATGGGTTAAGAGTTGGCTCCCTTGTTTGTAAAGATTGCTCTTTTGATAGTGATGATATTTATTGAGAGTTTCAAGTAAATGCGTTCAACAGTACCAGAAATATTACAAATTGTCAAAGTTTTTGGATAATATTAGTGCTGATACAGACATCATCTGAGCTACAGTAATACTTCAGGTTTTCTCAGAAAATAGCCAAGCTAATAATATTTTGGGGAAAGAAGAGTATCTTGTTCACCAGCATTCTCACCCACAATTTAAACCGTAGCTTTCTTCTTTTTAAAGTATTAAATCAGGGGATTGCGTGTTAATGGACTAAATAAATTAACAAGCCAGCAACTTCATCATATTCATGTTTATAACATTCAACCAAGATTTATCACCTTTAAATACTTACGAAGTACTCATGCATATGAATGTTAATTAGGACTAATTTCTCTAATAGGACCTGTCAAGTTTGTCAGCCTGTATGTAATTTTAGTTCATACATAAACTTTCAGACACTTAACCCATTACCATACGACAAAATTTCAGACCAGCCCAAATTCAAAGAAGTTGCAGACGACAGTTTAAAGTTTATAAAATTTTAAATTTTTCATCTTTCTGGTTAGAAAACATTGTTGATAATGAAGAAATTGCTTGTGACAAGCAATTTCTTCATTTTCCACAATGTTTTCCAAGCCTTTTTTCTAGTGGGACGTTTAAAAGCGTCCTTGTGTGGGAATGGGTTAATCATCATTTAGAGAAAATTGTATTCTTACAGCCGATGAAATAGAAAAATTCATTTAGCCCATTACCAGACAACAAAATTTAAGACTGGTCCAAATAAAATGAGTTGCAGACAACAATTTTCTATTGATAATTTTAAAGAAAATATTTGACTTTGTGGGTAGCAAACATGATGGATAATGAAGAAATTGCTTGTAAAAAGTTTTTCTTAGCCTCATGACATGCTACATATTGAGGATATGCTTTGGACAAGGTGTATTGTGCTACATGAAATCCATCCAGGCGAATCTAAGGAGAAGATTTAGGTTATCTTTACAAGTACAGATGAACTTACAGAAAAATAGTTATAACAGAATAAACTCATTGAAAGTATAACAGATTATTTCTGAAGTCCAAGTACAACTATGATCAATGATTTCACATTTTCTTTCACCCATTCCCTAACCATGATGCGTTTTAAGGCCTCTCAATATGAAAGCTTTGGAAAACATTGTGGATAATGTAGAAATTGCTTGTTTACAAGCAATTTCTACATTATCCACGATGTTTCCTACTCAAATAGACAAGGATTTTAATAATTTCATCAATTTTAAATTGTCATCTGCAACTTCTTCTAATTTTTACTTGTCAAATTTTTTATCGTGTGGAAATGGGTTAACCCAATCCCACTGAACAAAATTTTTGACTGGTTCAAATCCCAAGAATTTGCAGACAACAATTTCAAGTTCAGAGAATTTTGAGTACTGTATATCAATTTTTTAGGTAGAAAAGAAGGCTGAAAATGAAGAGATTACTTCTAACAAGCAATTTCTACATTTTCAACCGTGTTTTCCTCAAGTTTTTTCTTGAGGAATGTAAAAAAAACAAGATTGAGTTGGAATGGGTTAATATTGTCCATGTCATGAAGTCAAAATTTCTTTTCTAATTGTCTCTTCACTAAGTATTGTCTCTACAAAGGGTGTGTCCTCTGCTATCACAGTTTCAGTCACATGATCATCCGACTCCTCCCCCTCAGCCTCCAACTGGCACAGTAAATTGTCATTTTCATAGGTTGGAAAAAAGTACCTGAAAAAAAAAAGGAAAAATGTTATGTAACTAGATGATAGGCTGTTTTCTGGTTCATGTTTATTTTGGTGCAAATTTGTCAACATTATGTGAGTATGAGGAATTAGCAATAAATAGGCACAATTTGCTCTACAAATCAATTATCTCACTGAAATGAAATGCAAGCAATTTTTTCATTTTCCACAATGTTTTCTCAATTTATTTCTTGAGGACATCAATGTGTGGGAATAAGTTAAATGTTAGTTGCTTACAGATATTTGTGCTTTCATTTAGAATACAGGCACTGCCACTTAACAAGAGGGCCATTGCTTCATGCAAAATTCAAGATTCTTCAACTTCTGGGTCAGGAGTAAATTTTTTTTTTTTTTTTTCATTTTTTTTTTAATTTCACTCTTGTTGTCAAAGCAACCAGAGTTTTAAAACTAATTAAATTCTTTGGTTGAAATCAGCCCAGTGGTTTGGGAGGAGATTTCCTTTGTAAAATCCTTCTTTATTTCTATATAAGTGCTCCCTGCCTGGGAGCCTGAGGTTGGCGATTTAAGCAAATCTGAAAGAGGTCAATGTACTGATGCTTCATGCAAAATATTAAGACTTTAGGCCATCTGGGTTAGGAGGAGATAATTTTTAAAGTTTTTATTAAAATTCAAGTTTTGTTGCCATGGCAACCATAGTTTTAAACAGATTTCAATTGTTTTAGCAATTTTCATATGGCATCATAGATGGAACATCCTTGCCTAATTTGGTTGAAATCTGCCCAGCGGTTTTGGAGGAGATGTCATTTTAAAAATTCTTTATTTCTATATAAGCCCCCCCTGGGGCACTGCCTCTTGGTACCCGAGGGTGATGATTTTAGCAGTTCTGACAGAGGTCATTGTACTGATGCTTCATGCAAAATATCAAGGCAGTCGCCTTCTAGGTCAGGAGGAGATAATTTCTAAAGTTTTCATTAAAATTTCAAATTTGTTGTCATGGCAACCAGAGTTTTAAAGGATTTCAATTCTTTTAGCAATTTTTTTAAATGGGCACCGCACAAGGAATATTCCTGCAAAATTTGGTTGAAATCCACCTAGCAATTTGGGAGGAGATGTCATTTTAAGATTGTTGACACTCGGCGGACGACACAGGACACAACAACGGACACCAAACACAGGACGATCAAAATACCTCACCATAAGCAATTCATGCTCTGGTGAGCAAAAAAGTACAGTAATTCTAGAAAAGTGCAATTGTTTATTTTGAGCTAAGTTTAAAGTTTTTACAACCACAAGCATTTTCTCCTTTTCAAACAATTCTTTATATTGTACATCATTTTACACGGTATAGTCCCAGCTGTATTTCTCAAAAAGCATCATCTTGTGAGAATGGGTTAACTGTCAATATCAGTAAATTCATGTCTTTTTTCCTAAAATCTTCATTTTGTATCAATTATCATTAACCCATTACCACACGGCAAAATTTTAGTCCTGCCCAAATTGAAAGAAGTTGCAGACGAAAATTTAAAGTTTACAAATTTTTGGATTTTTTCATCTGTATGGGTAGAAAACGTGAAAAATGAAGAAATTGCTCATAACAAGCAATTTCTTCTTTTTCCACAATATTTTCCAAAGCTTTTTAAAAGCATGACTGAGTGGATATGGGTCAATCCAACATTCCTCCAATTGTCGGGTTTAAAGTATCAGCTTGTCTACTCAGCTGTTTAATTTCTCCGGTTACCCAGCAAATAATGACACTAGAGTCAATAAGTCCAGATTTATTGGCAAATGTCAGGGGATTTAGTACTCTAACATTAGAAATCATCAGCTAAAATTGATTCATTTGTTGACTACTGTTACTTTTTACTACCCTTTACTGCAACCTTTTGATTTGCTTTAATAATCTTTGTATGAAAATGCTTAACCCATTCCCATACAATGACGCTTTTGACGCCCCCAAGAAAAGTCATCAGGAAAACATTGTGTAAAATGAAGAAATTGCTTGTAACAAGCAATTTCTTAATTTAACATAATGTTTTCTATCCAGAAAATTGAAAAAAAAAAAATCTAAAATTTCACAAATTTCAATTCTAAGTTGATGGAATTTAGAAAATATTTTTATTTTTGGTTAATAAAATATTCTGGATAATGCAGAAAATGCTTCAATTCTTTATTTTCGACAATTTTTCCAAAAGCTTTATTATTGAGGGACTTCAAAAGGGGGAATTTCGTCGAAATATTTCAAAACTATTAAAACATTGTATTTTGAACTGTTCCAATTCCAAAGAAATTGCAAAAGAACAATTTCAAATTGATAGAATTCTAAAAGGTGGAGTGGATTATACTTATATATTATAAGAGAGGAACCAAAACTTGTAATTGTAGCTTACTTAAGCTGAAGTTACAAGGTTTTTGTCACCCATAACAACATAAAATTCATGGTTTTCAATGCATTTAACAAACTAGACATTGTCGCAAAGCGGACTAATACCCCCAAACAGCGCTTGTCCATATACAAGTGCTATCTGCCAAAGGGACGTAACAAAAAATGGACTTTTTAATTTAAAGGGCCATAAATCAGTCTAAAATGAATGGACCATAACCAAAATACAATATGCATATGTCTGACTAAGACCGAGTCTTTCTGTAAAATCTGAATAAAATCCGTCAAATGGTTGCTGGGAAATTGAGTGGACACGATTTTTCACCAAAGGGCCATAACTACGTCAAAAATCAATGGACCATAACCAAAATTGGATATTCACATGTCTGCTTGATACTGATTATATCAGTGAAGTTTGAATCAAATCTGTCCATTGGTTGTAGAGAAATTGAGCAGACATGGAAAAGCTACAGACCGACGGACCGACCAATGGACCCACTGACCAACAAGCTGAGTGCTATATACCCCCCCACAAAGTTTTGGGGGGTATAACTAATATCTAATGTTAGAAAATTGCAGTTGGAAAAGAGGATATCTATTCAGAAAAGCAAGTTCTTCTCTTTCTTACTTGCATCATTTTTTGATATCTGGTATTGGGTTAAACATCTTCTGAAAGGTTGACAATTGATACTAAAGCAGTGAAGGGTAACATCCAGATTGAATATTCACTGAATTTGTCACATAATTTGTATTGTTCTGTAACCCTAGTAACTATTTCGGGGTTACAGTTTATCTCTATAAAGGCTACGTGTTAACCCATTTCAAGATTTTTTTAGACTGGTCCAAATCAAAAGAAGTTTCAGACGACAATGTAAAGTCCGTAGAATCATAAATATCTTTTGTCATTTTGGGCTGAAAACAATGTGGAAACTGCTTGTAAAAAGCAATTTCTTCATTTTCCACAATGTTTTTCAAAACTATATTGTGGGACGGCAAAAATACGCAGGAATGTGTAGTAATAGATTAAGAAACCCTGGATGATGAAAAAAAGAGCATCACACATGAACATTGTATTTCAAGTTTCAAGTCAATCTGTTAATACCAGTAGTACCAGAGATATTGCAAAATGTAAACAGATTTTTGGATGTCACAAAACCTGAAATAGCAGGGTTTCTGTATAAATAACAAGCTGACGAGAGCCATGTCGGACATGGCCATCCCCCACCTAAAAAGCTTGATAGTCAACTGAAGCCAGTTAGATTTAGGCTTCTTGTGCACTGCATTTCTTCTCAATGAGTTCGATAATAGCTATTATACTTTCAGAGATATGCTTAGGACAAATCTAAGTCTTTAAAACAACAAAGGGCAATAACTCCAAAATTATGCAAGCAAGAGTTGTGGTTCTTGTGCACTGCACTTCTCCTCAACGAGATCTATCCACCTATAAAGTTTTAAGTTGATAGCTATTAACTTTCAGAGATATGCTCAGGACAAAATCTAAGTCTTTTAAACAACAAAGGGCAATAACTCCAAAATTATGCAAGCAAGAGTTGTGGTTCTTGTGCACTGCACTTCTCCACAACAAGATCTATACACCTATGAAGTTTCAAGTTGATAGCTATTATACAATGTACTTTCAGAGATATGCCCCGGACAAAATCTTAGTCTTTAAAACACCAAAGGGCAATAACTCGAAATTTATGCAAGCAAGAGCGACCTATGAAGTTTCAAGTTGATAGCAATTATGCTTGCAGAGATATGCTCCGGAAAAGTTTAGTGACGGAAGGAAGGAATGAAGAAAGGACGGAATGATGGACGAAGACCATTACTATATCCCCTTCGCCGAAACAGCGGGGAATAAAAATTTCAAACACTCGCTTGATCTCTACTCTACTCAAGGTTCACATTTTTACTTCAGAAAGAAGTTTCTAGAACCTTATTGCATTTTGGAAAGGCTTCATCTCAAGGTCATTTCTTTGAGGCTTGAATTTTTATTTTCTGCCATATAAAATCCTTTCTCAAAAAAAAAGCAAAAATCAAAGGAATGAAAGCACTGAAAGTACTATTTCTAGGTCTGTATCTATTTTGAAAATTACATTTCTTAAACAGCACTGACATAAAAGGGACAAACAGGTGGTGTAGACAAATATCAGACTGCACTTATGTGCAGGCTGATCTTTGTCTATACCCCCTGCAGAAACAGGAATATTCCAGGTTCAGCATGACATGGGTTAGTTCCAATTCCATGCTTATAATTTAAAGTTTTTTTGTGGAGGGCCATTAGGTATTATTAAATGCAATATATTACAACTCTTGGCTGAAGGAGAAGACTTTTAACAGATTCCTCAGTATTTTCTTTCATTTGCCATGGCAACCATTTCTCCATGGATTCCAGTTTTATTACTTTTTAAAGACCTATCATTCAAGGATCATTTCTCTTAAATATAATTGAAATCTGATGGCTAGCTTAGGAAGAAAAAAAATATTTTTATTTTTTTTACAAATGGTGAAAAAAAAGCAGGACATCTAATCCCATTACCAGAGGGTAAAATGTTAGACTGGTCCATATTGTCAATAAGTCCATGGGTTATTATTTTGCAGACTGCTAACCTTGAGAATATTATACCAAAAAAGAGTTTTAAGGATAAATTCAAAATGACATCTCAAGGAAAGACCCCTGTAATACAATCTCCTCGAAAAAACTCGGATTAAGGCAGGTGAAAAATGGGGGAATAAAAAAACACTAATTAAGGTCAAAATGTCCCTGTCACATCCATAACTCATCTTGGATAAATCTCGCTATATGCCCTTTGTGGTTTATTTGTCACCCTTTTTAACCAAAATGATAATACAAATGGAAATCATGATTTCATATTTAAGTTCAACAGGCTAGTAGATTAATTAACTTATGACTTCAAAAAAAACAAAACGTCCAAATTGAAAGAAGTTGCACACCAAAATTTCAAGAGGATGAAATTTTAAAGATACTTGTCTTTTGGGACAGAAACATGGATAAAGATGTAATTGCTTGTTACAAGTAATTTCTTCATTTACAACAATGATTTTCAAAGCCTTTTTCTTAACCCATTGACAGACGGCAAAATTTTAGACTGGTCCATATTGAAAGAAGTTGCAGTTGCATTTAAACCTTATGAAATTTTGGATTTTTTTTACCTTTTGGGTAGAAACATTGAGGATAATAAAGAAATTTCTTGTAACAAGCTATTTCTTCATTTTCCACAATGTTTTCAACAGTTCTTTTTCTTGGGGGCATCTAAAAGCATCACTGGGTGGGAATGGGTTAATCCATTACCACACAATCCCACATTTTTATGCACTGAAGAAAGATAGCTTTTGAAAAAAAATGTAAGAAAAAAAGAAATGCTTAAAGAAGAAAATTCTACTTTTCTCTCAATGTTCTCTATCTCATATGATCCTTGTTTTTCAATTTAAACCAGCTTTTGTTTTGTTTTGTTGTTTGCAACCTCTTTCAATTTGGACCAGTCTATAAATTTTCCATCTGGTAATGGGTTGAAGGGCATCAAAAAGCGGGATTGTGTGGGAACGGGTGTATCAAGGCTCTGACATTCTGCTGGTAGTACATGCACTTGTCATACTCAAATCATTAAAACCAAAAAGCTGAAAGCACTGGAAGTACCATTAGCAGGTTAATAATTCCTTTACTGATTTTGAAAATTTGTAGTAAACAAAACTATTGGAGGTGGAGACTAAGACCAGACTGAATATACATGCAGGCTAATCTTTGTCTATAACTCCTGCAGAAACATGAATATTTTGGGTTCAGCATAAGAAAGGGTTTATTAACACTTCATCCAAAAAATTGAGTACTTTCTTTGTCACAATTACAATGTAATCTTTAATAATATGACAAGGGCTTACTATTCAAAGACTTGCCAAATAATACATGGTTATTTTCCTTTAACACATTACCAGACCGCAAAATTAGTCTGGTCCTAATTGAAATTTTAATTTTTTAATTTTTTGGATAGAAAACATTGTGGATAATGAAGAAATTGCTTGTATCAAGCAATTTCTTCATTATCCACAATGTCTTCCAAAGCTTTTTCTTGAGGGGTGCAAAAAGGAGGGATTGTGTGGGAATGGTTTAAAATTTTAGTGACATCCATTTTGAAATTCAACACTTTGTCTATTAAAAGTTGAATAATTGAAGTAATATTTGTGGTTATCATGCAGGAATGTCAGTAAGGTCAATCAAATTTGATGCGTCATAAATACGGGGATTTTTAGAATGCTGATTGACTTTACGAGACTTCACAACACTTTCAACAGTATTTCATTTACATGACACAGCAGGAAGTGCACCACACCAAGGTTTAACCCATTCCCACATGACAGAATTTTAGAGTGTTCCAAATTAATAGAATTTAGTTATATTTATGGTTGATTCAAGTGAAAAAAATCTTTGTCTTTTGAGGTGATTAACCTAGCAGAGAATTGAGAAATTGCTTGTTACAAGCTATTTCTCCATTCCTCACTTTGTTTTCTAAAGGTTTTTTCATTAGGAGCGTATAAATGAGGGAATGTGTTAGATTGGATTAACCTACAATCCTGCTTTTTTCATGCCCTAAAATGATAAAGCTTTGAAAGACATTGTGGAAAATGAAGAAATTGCTTGCAACTTCATCATTATCCACAACGTTTTCTACTCCAAAAGACAAAGGATTTTAAAATTTCCAGGACTAAAAATAATCATCTGCAACTTCTATGTCAATCATGGAGTGACATGGGTTCGATCCCCAGAGGCAGCACATATCCTTTCAGACATTTGTCTCTCACCAATGGGTGGATAATTGTAAACCTAAATGGGATAGCAGCTGGAGGCTAGAAAACGATGTAAATGGTGGTATTGGTGCGAGATAAACCTGGAATCCATTTGAGGTGCTCCAGCTGCCACAATATGACTGAAAAGTTGTTAAAAGCAATGTTAAACCACATTCAAACATACAAAGAGACTTCTTTAAATTTGGAACACTCTAAAAGTTTGTTGTTAAAAGTAATAGAGAAATTAAACAAGAGCAAAAACATCTGCTTAACATCAGACTTAGGCCCTCAACCTTACTACTATCCATATTTCCTTTAACCCATTCCAACTCAATGACACCTTTTGATGCCCCTACAAGAAAAATATTTTGGAAAACACTGTGGATAATGAAGAAATTGCATATGACAAGCAATTCTTTCATTATCCACAATTTTTTCTACCAAACAAGAGGACCATGATGGTCCTAAATCGCTCAACTGAGGCATCTGCATATTACAGTACTTTTTAAGTAAAACAAATATAAGATGTTGGGCTTTGTACAAAACAATCCAGTAATGCTTTACAATAAAAATGAATGCCTTTGGCTTTATAGTTTAATCCACTACCAAAATATCCCAGAATTTGTCACCCTCAGGGAAAATAGGTTTAAAAAAGCATTGTGAGAAAGGGAGTGACAAGCAATTTCTCCATTTCTATGTAAGAAGAAGAATTCTGTCAATGCAATTTAAGCAATTTTCAACCCCAGGAGCAGAGACGTTTTTATCCGAAGAGCATATTTCCTGTAACATAGTACAAAATTATTTAGTCATGCTACATACGAAATATGTATGTCCATCACCTTATATTTCAGAAGGAGAAGATTTTTGAAGTTGCTCTAATTGGGTGTTTTCCAAAAATTTGGACCTCTGGGGCAGTGCCATGTTTTATCCCAGGGCTAAGATTTTAGCTATTATGGTAGAGAACCATCTGGTTATGCAATATACCAAATATAAATGCCTGAGACTTTGTAGATTGGGAGGAGAAGACTGTTGAACATGGTCTATTTGAGCATTTTTACAAACTTTGGACACCCAGGGATTGGGTGTTTTCTAACCTACAGGCATAATTTAATCAAAATTGATAGAAAACAGCCAGGTTATGCAACACTCAAAATATAAATACCCTCTGCCTTAAAATGAAGATTTTTTTTTAACATACTCAAATTTTGTGTTTTTCCCAATTTTTCGACCCCTAGTGCAGGGCCGTTTTTGACCCTTGGAGGACAACTTTTAGTGATATAGTACAAAACCATCTAGTTATGCTACATACCAAATATGAATATCCTAGACCATATAGTTTAAGAGGAGAAGTCTTTTGAAATTGCTCTTATTAAGCATTTTTCCAAACTTCGGACCTCAGGGACAGGGCCATTTTTGACCCCAGAGATTAAATATTTAAAAACTTGGTAGAGAATCATATGATTAAGCTCTATACAAAATATAAAGGCCTTTGGCCTTGTAGTCTATGAAAAAACAACAACAAAGATTTACTAAAGATTCCCATTTTCAAATGCCGCGGCAACCAGAGTTTTTCACGGAATGAAATTCTTTAACAACTTTTGAAAAGCTTCACCCAATGAACATCCCTGCAAAGTTTCAGCTTGATTGGCCTACTGGTTTAGGAGGAGAAGATTTTTAAAGATTTTTAAAGAATTACTAAAGATTCCCATTTTCAAATGCCACAGCAACCAGAGTTTCTGAGGGAATTAAATTCTTTTAACAACTTTTGTAGAACTTCGCCCAAGGAACATCCCTGCAAAGTTTCAGCTTGATTGGCCTAATGCTTTAGGAGGAGAAGATTTTTGAAGAAATTGTGGACGGATGGACAGACGGACGGAAGACAGACAACGACCGATCACAATAGCTCATCTCACACTTTGTTCTCAGGTGAGCTAAAAACAGCACAAAAATTAAAATTTCATAAACTACAAATTGTCCTCTGTAATTTCTTTTAATTTGGACCAGTCTAAAATTCTGTTGTGTTGGAATAATCTTGGGTTAATGGATAGTAAGAAGCGTTAAGGTAAAAAGTTGATAACAGTTATCTCACCTTATACAGTAAAGCTGATTCCTGTTAACCCATTCCCCGTCAATGATTCTTTTGGACGCCCCAAGAAAAAAGCTTTGGAAAGCATTGTGGAAAATGGAGATATTTCTTCATTATCCACAATGTTCTCAGCCCAAGAAATAAAAAAGAATCCAAAATTTCATAAGCTTTAAATTGCTGTCTGCAACTGCTTTAAATTTGAATGAGCAATTTCTCCTTTTTCCGTAATATTTTCCCAAACATAAAATCACAGGAACGTAAAAACCCGGGTTTGTACAGGAAAGCGTCTACTTTAATAGCTCAAATAAAATACTATGTCACACTAATCATACAAAAAATACCAGTAAGTACATGCATACTGCATTTTTTCTGGGCAAAAAACTAACTTCACATTCTTCTTTCCATCCAGGTGTATACATGGGTACCTGTGAGGGTTGTAAGTCAAAGTGCTGTGGCTGCCATGGAAACTGTATGTTAACAGCCAACTTGCAACCTAATGATTGGGGGTTAAAGTGTAAAGTCGTTTGATTACACAAGGATAGAAAAGACTATAAACCTAAACTTTTATACATGTACAATGAAATACATAGTTATGCATTTACACTTCAACCTTTCATACTGTATTGTAACAGCAATTATATGTATGGTTTAAATATGCTGCTGATGTGTGATAATATTCAGATAAATCTTGTAATAGTGATCTGTCATAAAAATGGCAATGTACAACAGTAGCATATAACTTCGTCAATAGTGAAAATGGTCTTTTACAAAACAAGTATTTCATAGGAAAATGTAGAATATAGGCAATTGAAAAAATTTGGTGCAAATACACACTACTGATGATATAGCAAAAACAAGAGGTCTGAGAGGGTATGTATTGCTCCACTGGCAATTTTCACCCAACCAATCTAAAGCTGATTAACATTCAATTTCTTTAAAAGTAATGAGCAAAGATAAGATTAACAGTTAAGCTTATCAAATGTTAAGACCATGATGGATGCTGATAAATCAATCACCATTTGCTTATGTATCAGGAAGAAAAAAGTCCTCAAGTTAATTATTCAAATTTCAGAAACTATGCCTAACGTCAGAATTCAACATGTTGCCAGTGGAAAAACAAAATACCGTCATAGACAAACTAATTAATAATTTCAGAAAGGACGTGAAAGGTCAAGACCAAAGGTTCATAATGACAACTGGTGAAAGCAAATGCTATACAATGAATACTTTAAATTCAAAACAGCCCAGCACTGGTAGACAGTTAGTTGTAAGTTGAGGTCAAAGGCTGAGCATGATTCCAGATGAAAATCAAATAGATTGTTGCGAAACAGACAAATAACCCACCAGCATTTTGTCACTCAAGAAGCACATTTGACCTCTCACCTATTTTACCCCAAAACAATAGGGCACCTCCTTAGGTCATCGATAACATTTGTATAAAGTTTCAAGGTCTTAGGTCAAATGGTTTATGAGTTACAGCACAGAAACAGTATTCAATCAAAGTTAAATTGTGACCTTGATCCTTGACCTACATGACAAATATAACAATTGGGCATTTCCTTGAATCATTGACAATAATTGTATGAAGTTTCATGGCTGCAATTCAATAGTCTCTAGAGTAAGAGCAGAGAAACAAAAGGTCTACGGACAGACAAACAGATGGATTGACTGACAAGGTGAAACCAACATACCCCCCTCTACTTTCTTGATGGGGGTACACTACCATTTGCATTTTCTAATAGCTGATATGAATTCAGTTTGAAATGAGATTTAAGTAAATGCATTTTATCTAAAACAAATATGATAAAAAAATATGTATTTGCATAATGTGTTGCAAACACCACCACTATGATTTCATCAGAATTGAAAACTTATACTTTTGTAAACTCTATTTTGATGGAAAACATCGAGTCTCCAAGTTAGGACCAACATCTTGAAATCTTTAAAAGTAAAAGTGAATCCATCCTACTGCTAAAATAGTCCTATGGGCATTGAAAAAAAGTCTTTGACTTCCATACCTATTTTTGCAACTATTGTAAATTTCTGAATAAGTATCATGAAACATCTAAAAGAAATCCTTTTACATTTGAGCATCTGTTTTGTCAAACAGCCAGAATTTACAGATTTAACTGATTAACCCATTTAAACACAATTTAACATTTCTATGCTCCTCTAAAATTGTATTCAGGAAAAAAATGTTTGAAAATGAGAAATTGCTCTAAAAAGCAATTTTTCCACACCTTAAAATGTTTACCCTATTTGACACTTATATTCAATTCAATTGAAAATGTTGTAATTTCTATCAATTTTGACCTGTCTGAAAAGTATCTTCTGGTATAAGGTCATGTAGAATAATAGATTTTGTTGTTGTTGTTTTCTTAAAAACAAGTAAGGCAACTAAAAAACACTATTCTAACAGTCAGGAAAAAAGTTATGTCCCTTGTACTAATATTAGGTGCGAAACAAAGACACTAAGTCCAGCAGCATTAATTACCCTCCTTTTTAATTCTAGGAAAAAAAATTACTACAAGTATAATTTCAGCCTACACATTGCAACTTATCAAAGTTTTTCAAGGAATCTTATTAACGCTCATCCAAAGAACATTCAGTTAAAGTTTAGTTGACATAAACTTGCTCTTTTAAGAATATGTTCTCAGATCACTAACCATCAGAGAGAGATAATGCTCCCCAAACATAGCCCCTTCACATGAAGTATAAAGTAAATGGGCAAAAGGATTCAGACAGATGGACACAAGGACAGACAAAGCAGCAACTAAATGCTCGCCCTTCTCCGGGCATGCTTAATTTTAACATTCCACCTTGAGCAGTGACCTTGGCATTGTGGCCATGTAAAAATTTGTTACAAATGGCACATCTACTCATGATAGAGAACAATTGTGTTAAGTCGTTAATTTCAACATTTGACCTTTAGCTGTGACCTTGGAACTATCTGAATATTTCTTTCAAATGGTACATCTACTCATGATAGAGAACGATTGTGCCTATTGTATTGAAGTCCAATCATAATTGAAGGAGCTATGCTTTGGACAAGCTTTGATCTTGACCTTGGAGCTATCCAAAAGCCTGGGAAAAAACATTGGCACAATATCAAAAGAATTCACATGAGAAATTTCATCCAATTAGGCCCAAGAAAAGAATTTGAGAAAGGACACAAAGAACCACTTCATGAAATTAGATTGAAATCAAGCCTATGGTTTGCAAAGATTAGCCTTTCAACGTTTTCACCATATACCATGTTGGTAAAATTACTTAGCCTATAAAAGCTATGATTTCTATCTGATCAAAATTGCATGAAGGAATTTCACACAGGGTCACCAAAGGTCAGCCAAACATTGTTTAAGAGAAATTCGGCCAGTAGTTCATGGAGAGAATATTCTTAACCCTTTCCCACACAACAAAATAGTACAGTGCAAAGGAGTTGTAGATGACAATTTAAAATTAATGATATATATATATTTTGGATTTTTTCAATTTTCTGGGTTAAAAACATTGTTGAAAATTAAGAAATCGCATAGTCCGACACATTTCTTCAATTTCCACAATGTTATCTCAATTGTCTTTCTTGTGAGGCGTCATAAAGTGTAATTGTGTGGGAATTGGTTACAGAAATAGACAAGGATCCATGAAAATGCCATGACGATAGCCAGATAGCTTTCAGCCAGTGGTGATTAACTAAATTTAAGAAAGGTAAGCTAGGAAAATTTCTACCTAGTTTGTTTGAAATTTCCTCAATGGTTTGGGAGAGGATTTTAAAAAAGTTGTATTATCAATAAGCCTAGACTGGTACATCAATGAATTTAACAAGAAAACCATAACAGTCCTATTTGGCTCATCTAATCATTGTAGCTCTAGGCTTTACTGTGACAGTTGGCAGAATAATAAAAGAGAAGCATTTGGTAAGGTTTTATGCAAAAAAAGATCTAGGCCAATCATTGGCTTGAGAGAAGAAAATTTTGAAATATTTTCTTATTATCTCTTTATATACTATCTTGGCAATCACAACTCTGAACCTATCTTGATCCAAGGATAATTATTTCATGCATTTAACCCTTTCCTGTCCACTCCCTGGTTTTTATATTACTGTGATTACCTACTTGAGGAAATATTGTGGGAAATGAAGAAATTGCTTGTAACACAATATTTTCTACCCTACTGAAAGGGTATGTTTCAAATAAATCAATTTCTTATTGCTGTCTGCAAATCTTTAAATTTGGACAAATTTAAATTTATGAAAAACATGAAACGGTTAAAGTCTTATATCCTTATTATACATCCCATTGGCTGATTGAATATTTGTAAACAATACATGAGAACAGGAAAACTAAGTTATATAACTGGTCTATACTACAATTCAGCTAAAACTGCAATGATATCTACAGTAAAACCTTGGTAGTTCGTAGCGCAAGGGACCGAGGAAATTTATACGAATTAAGCGTAGTACGAACAAAACGGAGAGCAAGAGGTCAGCTGTTTGAGATACATGGAATCTGACATGGTCTTGTTCTGTCCTCCATTTAGGAATTGATTCTAAATTGGCTATTTTATCTTAACAAGACCTGCAGATATTAATTGAGGAAAACATAAATTAAAATTACTCGTCTTGTATTTTTTATGCGTTTATCTCTGTAAAGTTTTGGCATTTTTTAAACACAGTGTTTGTATCTGGGTGATTACCCTTTACAATACATTTAATCAAATTACTGGAAGTATTCTATCATCAAATCATAAAATAAAGGACCGACGATTGTGAAGAAAGCAACCGCAGAATAAAATAAAGTGCAAGAATTTCTAAGTGACCAATAACACTGATACTAATTGGGGGTGCGTCAATTTAAAGTAAATTTTCGGCTATAATTACAGGAATCTTTATTCAATTAATTCCCCACCCCACAAACCAAACAGCGCCTTTTAACTAAAGGTACATGATATTACCTAATTGTCATATAGGTCAGCAGGTGTGAAAATCAAGATAAGCGGTGATTGGAGACAGTTAGTTTATCACACCTTCGAATTAAACATATAGGAGTTTGTGCTATAATCATACTTTCAGGACTTGAAATGGCCTACGAACTACGAACCACTGTGGTTCGAATTACACAGAGTTTTCTAACAAAGATAAAGAAGGAAAAAGATCCGGACCGCGTAAAGCATACAAACGAACACATACCTACGAACCAGTGACGTTCGAATTAACGAGGTTCTACTGTAATTACAATTGGAAGAATTACTTTAATCCATTACAAGACAAGAAATTTTTGGATTGGTCCAAATTAAAAGAAGTTGCATACAACAAATTTTAGTTTTGTATATGATATTTTGAAAATCTGTATATTTTGGGGTAGAAAATATTGTGGACAATGAAGAAATTGCTTGATACAAGCAATTTTTTCATTTTCCAATTCTTTTTCTAGAGAGGCATTAAAAAGTGGGATTTTGTGGGAATGAGTTAAAGTCTTCACTTAGGTTTCAAGACTACAATACCAGTATACCTTACGGCATTGAGTAAAATCTCCATTTTTTTGTACCATTTTGTCAACAATGATAACCAGACTTGGTTGAACCTCGTTTTGAAATATATGTCGATCACATCAGATGGTGTTCAGTCACTGTCCCTGATTATTTCAGGAGCATTCAACTAACTCATTTTCATACAGCAAAACTTTAGACTGGTCCAAATTAAAAGGAATTGCAGACAACAATAGTAAGTTTATGAAATTTCAGTTTTCTGGGAAGAATGTTTTCCAAATTGTCTTTCTTGAAGGTCATCCAAAAGCTTCATTGTGTGGAAATTGGTTAAACATATTGAAAAGAAGATCAATCATGTACTATTTAATGATAAATAACAGACTGATCTGACCATACAATAAATGATATAAGACATGATTACCTGATCCCCTATATACATGTAAATATACTCAAATATACCTCAAAGACGATAAATTGTCACTTGTTTACAAACATAACTCGATAAATCACAACAGTTGGGAATAGGTTGTTCTAACTAAATAAAGTATTTCAATCACATGTTAAGTATTCTACCGGATAGGGCTTCACAGTTAGTCTTTTTGAGCTGGGTAATAAGGCTGTAGATAGGGATCAACTTGTACTAAAGGACAAAATATTTCCGTCGGATTCTAGAATCCCTTATTCACAACTCATTTTGAACTTTCACTCGTAAATTAAGAAGCTTTCCTCACAACAGTTGACCATTCAATACCATTATATCCATCCCTTTACCTCACTTTATCATGTTCTCCCACAGATCTCTCTTTCCACACACTATCACTTTTAATGTGCCTAAAAAAAAGATTACGCGGGGGGATGGGGTATTGATTTTCTTAAAAATCTTCTGTGTTTCATGAAATCAATTATTTTCTTCTCTTTAATGCTGTGCTTTCTTACCTTGAATTAAATTAGGCAATAAACAGTTATTTCAAAACAATATTAAGCTTACAGCAAAGTAAGTTGTCCTTGGAAATGATATTCTTAATCCTTTATATCAGCCATAGGCATGGTGTTTTGTTAGCCCATTCTCACACACTCCCTCCTTTACACCCCTCAAGAAATAGTGTTGAAAAACACTGTTAAAAATGAAGAAATTGCTTGTAACAAGCAATTTCTTCATTATTCACCATGTTTTCTGCCCAATAATAGAAAGATTTTTAAGCTTCATTTACTCTGCAACTTCTTTCAGTTTTGAGCAGTCTAAAATTTTGTCATGTGGAAATGGGACTAGGCAGTTCACTATTAATATGAAAGAGTCATCATGTAGACTATATTCCCACTCAATGACGCTTTAAGTCGCCCCACAAAACATTTTAGAAAACATTGTAGAAAATGTAGAAATTACTTTCTTCCTTCATTTTTTACAATATTCTCTACCCCAAAAGTGAGAAAAATCCAATATTTCTTATGTTTTTAATATTTAATTGTCATCTGCAACATCTTTCAATTTGGACAGGTCTAAATTTTTCTGTCTAGTAATGGGTTTAGACTTCTCTTGACATAAAAACAATATACTCACTGTGGTTGATCCCATACTGTCCTATCTGGTATTTTGTTACAGTGTCCACTATGATAGAGATGATCATTTAGACTAGATTTACTATCAAACTTCTCCTTGCATCCTATACAAACACCTAAATGAACCTGAAAAACGAGAACAAAATTGCCTAACCCTTTCCTGTTTTTTAAAACTTTAGACTGGTCCAAATTGACAGAGGTTGCAGACGATAATAATAATTGGATGCAATTTGAAGTGAAACTATCCTATGTGGTAGAAAATATTGTGGGAAAAGAAGAAATTGCTTGCGACAAGCAATTTCTTCTTTTCCACAATGTTTTCTCAAGTATGAAATTACAGTGACATAAAATCCCGTATTTGTACAGGAAAGGGTTAAACATGGCAATAGGTTTATTTATAGAGGATTAGAAACAAGAGGGCCATTGGCCTTAAAGCGTTCACCTGAGTCGATGACTATAGAAGTAAAATGGCACAAATAACCTTATTTTGTCCTAACAAGACTTGTTACCCAAGTCTCAGAAAATAAACTAGAAAGACATTCTTATCATGTTTCAAGATATTCATGCCAATGCTATAGAGAAATCATAGCAAGAAAGGTTATTATAAGATCTGACCTAGTGGCCTACTTTATAAACCAATGTGACCCAATATGGAATGTGAAAGAGATCATGGAAACAAACCATCCTACCAAATATAAAGACCTTTGATACAAACATATGGTCTTGGAGTGCACACAAGGTTTCTCTAAGGTTTGACAGATTGATTGAATGGGACTTAACGCCACTTTTAACAGTATTTCAGTCATATCTAGCATGGCTGGAGCACCTAACAATGGATTCCTTGTATTTCTCACACCAGTACTACCACTATATCCTTTCCTAGCCTCCACTTAGGTTTACGATTATCCATCCATTGGTTAGAGACAAACTCTAAACCAATATATCTAACTTCACTGAGATATGGTTGGGAAAAATATTCTGACCAGCTTACAAAACATTTGAGCCAAAAATGTAGTCTCTAGAATGCACAAAGGGGTTTTCTATGATTTGATCTTGTGAATTGTTTTTGACCCTATATGAACTGATGTGAGATATCTTGCAAACAAACATTTCAACAAAGAAACAAGATATTTTAGCCAAAATTGCATACAAAGGATTTCTTAAGTTTGACCTTGTTTTTGTACCCCATATGACATAAAGTTGAGCTTGTCCAAGATGTCATGCAAACAAAGAATTCGGTAAAAAAATTACATTTGAGCAAAAAGGCCATTGCAGTGCACATAAGGTTTTTCTAAGATTTGACCAAGTGACCTAGTTTTGGACTCCATGTGACCAATATTCGAACTCATATGAGATCTTATGTAGACAAAGATTTTGACAACATATCAAGATATTTGAGCAATGCGACCTCTAGAGCACACAAAGTTTTTCTAAGATTTAGCCAGGTGACCTTGATTTTGACCCCACTTCATCCATTTTCAAGCTCATCCGAGATATCATGTAGAAAAACATTTTGACAAAATATCAAGACTTAAGAGTCAAAATGTTACCCCTAGAATGCACACAAAGTTTTTCTAAGATTTGACCTAATGAGCTAGTTTTTTTTTACCTCACATGACCAATTTTCAATCTTATTGAGATATAGTGTAGACAAAGCATCTGACCAAGTTTCAAGATATTAGAGCCAAAAATGTGACCTCTAGGGTGCACACAAGGTTTTTCTAAGATTTGATCTGGCAAACCAGTGTTTGACCCCACCTGACCCATTTTCAAACTCATCCGAGATATCATTTAAAGAAACATTCTGACCAAGTTTCAAGACATTAGAGACAAAAGATGTGACCTCTAGAGTGCACACAAGCTAAAAGTTGATGACGGATGATAGACACAGCTTGAGGAAAATATGTTGCTATGACTAGTACGTGGTCAGGTGAGCTAAATAACAGATGGAAAGATTTTTAAATCTAAATTGTATTAAATACACAGAATTGAAATACAGTCAACTTAACTCATTTCATTTACCGAGTATGGCAATGCCAAAATGACAGTCCTGATTTTTCATAATATATTCTTGTGTACATACCTCAATTTAGGATAACAGAACACATACAAATATTTCAAACAATGTCAATTTCTAAATGTTTTAAAGATTTTCTGTAATTATCGTAAACCATCAGAGGCAAGAAGACTTTCAGGATTAAGTGTGAGAACCACCTATCTATCTATATATACTGCCTAACTTCCCTATAGGGTATTACTGGCACCTTAAACAATTAAATCTGTACTTTGGTTAATTAAACCTTGGCAATATCCCTGACGATCATAGATGTATATCATCACGTATTGTTTGCAGACTCGTACTCAATATGTTGAAACTGGTTGTATAAAAGTCATTCAAATTAATCCATTCAATCTTAGATATCTTACTAATAATTTGAAATGTTTGAAAGTCAAATACTGGAATTGAAAACAAAATATGACAGATGGGAATGCAAATAAATTATTATAGTAAATCCAATAGAATTTAGCTGAGAATTCATTATTTGACTGACACGTCTATTGACTCTGAAGAAAGGGTATCAACGGGACAACCATCCTTATTTAAGGTTTTTCTTTATCGTTTTTTGAGTATTGTAAACAAATTAATTACAAATAATAAAAGTGTCATTGTGTGGGAATGGGTTAATTAACTGATGAACTACCTGAGGATTTAAATCAATCTATAAATATGTGTACAAATACCTGTCTTCGTATGAAATTTACAAGTTTCACTTGATGGTAGAAGGTCAAGTTGAGACGTAATTTGATTTCTGCGAGATCAAAGTCATGTAATTCAAGCATATGTTGTTGCAGTTTACTGGCCCCACTCGATGAAAATTCGCAGAATAAGCAGACCACCTGACCTGACACCTCTTCCTCCCAGCCTGTCCATTCACTGTAAACAAAATTCATTTTTAAAACGCATATAATAGGAAGAATGTAGATAAGCAGTAAATATCAGATCGACTTTCAATGTCTGAATTGCTCCAACTAGTATGAAAAAAATGAGACCAGTTTTTAATGAGCTTGATGTTGCTGTTGATATGACTATAATTTAGTTTTTGAATTTGTCTATCAAAAACGAGGGTTCTGATTGGTCGAAAAAAATTATTCATAACTCCATGAACGAAAGTTTGAGTGCGCATTTGTATGCTTCCACGCAAAATAGTCCCATACAAAAAGGTATCAAAATTTGTAAAGTTTTTGGTTTTTCCCTCATTGTAATTAAATTATAAGAAATGAAGAGAATATTTTTTGTTTTCATGGAGGTATGAACCGAAAAACCTGATCACACTGTATGAATCCGCTTCGCGTATTCATACAGTGTGATTAGTTTTTTCGGTTCATACATACATGAATACAATAAATATTCTCTTCATCTCTTAATTGATAAGTGTGCTTAACCTTGATGGATGGCCTATATCTTACAACCAATTGATGACTATCATTGCAAGGATCCTGTATTTCAAATATGAGCCATGTATCTCTTCAACAGTGTTTGAATAACTACAGAATGTTAGTTTTTTGCATCAAGTTGACCTTGACAAGTATACCAGACCTTGATGAATGACCTTGACCTTACAATCAACTGATGCCTATCAAAGTAAGGAACATATGTCCCAATAATGAGTCATGTCACTTATGAGATGAAAGAAAAATGTCAATATTTTGTTAAAAATTTACTGCTCACAAACAGATGTACAGACAGACATAAATAAAACAATATTTCCCTAATGTTATTGATGCAGTCATGCTTTTATCCAGTTACTTTTTTTTAAAGGCATCTCACGAAGGGTAATCCAAGGATCACTCCTGTTGAATTCCAGCATTAATTTTTAAGGAGAAGTCATCATACGGAATTACTTCATAACCAGATGGAGGCAAGCTGACACAAGCACATTGCAAAAACAATCCCATGACAGACAATAGTCTGTTGGCCTTCAACTAGTTGAGCTAATAACAGGAATACACTGAATTATATTTTTTATGTGTGTAAAGCATATGGCCACCTAGATAACTAGTTTATTGCAAAACAGACTAATACCCCCCCCCCTCCCAGAACTTTGTCATTCAAATAGAACAGTTGACTTTTGACCCCAAAAACTACCCATGAACAACATGAGTAAAAAGTAGGTCAAATCGCTTATGAGTTAGATCACAGAAACAGTTTTCAATCAAAGTTCAATTGTGACCTTGACCCAAAAACAAAAGGGTAATTCCTTGGGTCAATGGCGGTAATTGTATGACGTTTCAAGGTTGTAGGTCTATTGGTTTTTTAGTTACAGCACAGAAAAAAAAGTTTACAAACTGACAGACATACAGAAAGAAAAGTGAAACCAATATACCCCACTCTACCTTACAGATGGGGTATAAAAACATACCCAGATGCTTATCTATGCAAGAAACTAAATACTCCTTTTGTATTCAAGCATTACTTGTATTAGGAAACAAATTTGTTATTTGAGAAAACCTTCATGAAAAGAAGGCCCATGTTTACAGAAGGAACCAGTTTATGCCCCACCCTCATAACCCAACTTCTAGACACCCTCCTAAAAAAGCTTTCCAAAAACTTGTGGAAAATGAAGAAATTGCTTGTTACAAGCATTTTCTTCATTATCAAAAATGTTTTCTACCCCAACACAAATATTTTTTTTAAATTTCATGAACTAAAAATTGTTGTCTGCAACTTTTATGAGTTTGGACCAGTCTAATTTTTCGTCATCAGGTAATGGGTTATACTTACTCTTCCACATCAGAGCCATAATCCTCTCTATCAGGAATGTCTCTTTCTTGTTGTATCTTCTCCCAGTTTTTACCAACCTCCTGTCATAGTTAAATAAAAATGCAATGTTTTTGATGATTGAGCAGCATTAAAATGATGAGAAAGTTCAAGACAGGACAGAAAAAGACAGGACAGAAAAGATATTTGTGCATAAGTGCAGTCTGATCTTAGTCTATACCACCTGCTTGTACCTATTAAGCAACACATGTTTGTGAAATTGAATTTCGAAGAAATATAAGCTATAAGGGCTTCTAATGCTTTCAGTGCTTTGATTTAAAAGCATTTTTTCTGATATTTATCTAACATTACAAGGATTAAGCTTAAGCCATTTCCAAACAATTCCACTTTTTATGCCTGCCATGAAAAGGCTTTTGAAAACATAGTTGAAATGAAGATAATTGCAATACTTCAAAATAGAGTATTTTCATTGGCCCAAATCGTATCACGTGATCAAATCAATTGCACTTTATACCTCGATAAAAGACAGAACTGTTTTCGACAAAAATAGAAACAAAACAAGGTCAGGGATTTCCGATATTGGGAATTCCCTTCCAAGAGATACCCAACTTGTTTTGTTACTATTTATAGTCATCACCCTTTGAAGTTCGATTTCCTCGAATTCCTTTATACTTCCATGGATTTTCAATAAATAGATAAACAAATAATGTCCTTATAACAATTATAATGGTCGTTTTCAACATGAAGATTTCGAATAACTCATCTTTATTTGCCGTAAATCCGAGATGTCGAATCGGCTTCGCCACATCAGCATGCATCGTGTCCATGTGGTAGGTTTATATTTCTTGTCTATTACAAAGCATCTATTCATAATTCTATCTGTTATCGACCCAGATATCATAATTTACAGAGTTTAAAGTTAGTATTTGCTCATAATAATTCCAAATAAATCCAACGAATGTTCGAATTTCCATTTCAAAAAACCCAAGCGACGAAATAAAATGTCCGCCGTTAGAACGACTCCAGCGATAAACTGTGTCAATGTATCCATACGCCTGTCAAAGAAAAAGTAAATCCGCCCACAGTTTGTTTATTTGTTTTTATTTTCATCTGTCTATCCGTTTTGGATTTGAAAATAGACGTATTGCAATTATATGGGCCGAGTGTATTTTTCAGTGCGTTTATTAGAGTATAAAGTGCAATTGTCTTAGCACATGGCTTAAACATAACGCCCTACGGGCGTTATTTGCCATGTGCTAAGGCAATTGCACTTTATACTCCAATAAACGCAGTGAAAAATACACTCATCCCTATAATATTGCTTGTCACAAGCCATGTCTTTATTATCTACAATATTTTCAGCCCCAAATCACAAAGTTTTTTAAAATTCTGTCAACTTGAAATTATCGTCTGCAACTTCTTAAAATTGGACCAGTCTAAAATTTTCTTATGTGGTAATTGGTTAAGACAAAGCACTGAACTGGACACACTCAAACTTTTAGGACTGGGTAAAATACTCAACACTCACCAAATAGTTAATTACATAAAACTTGTCATAGACTTTATTCAGTGGGTTGATCTTACGATGTTGTTTTTTTCTCATATGTTCCTTCAAAACTATTTTATCTCTAAATGTCTTCTCACAATACAAACACTGTAAACTGAAAGATAAATAACAATTTGATGACAACATTAGATATTCTAGGTTTTAAGTTCAAAAAAGCACTCTAGCATCAAGACTGAATTCAGTCAGAATTAACTAGAACTGTATATGTTATAAAGCAAACCAGCAAGTGCCCCAAACCTCTCCCTTCACTTGAGCCTTGCCACTAATAAAACACCATCAGGGTAAAAAAAACTCTCTACAAAACTTAGTTAGCCTTTGACCTTGATCTTAGATTTATATGCAACATTCCCACCCAATAACTTCTTTTGACATCCGGGTTAAACAATACATGAACTGAGTAAATATTATTGGAAAATGCCTTTAACAAGCCATCTGTCCTTCTCACAAAATGTTTTCTACCATATTCAGTCATTATCTTATAATTGCAATACTTCAAAAAAGAGTATTTTCATTGGCCAAAAACGTATCACGTGATCAAATCAATTGCACTTTATACCTCGATAAAAGACAGATCTATTTTCGACAAAAATAGAAACAAAACAAGGTCAGGGATTTCCGATATTGGGAATTCACTTCCAAGAAATACCCAACTTGTTTTGTTACTATTTATAGTCATCACCCTTTGAATTTCGATTTCCTCGAATTCATTTATACTTCCATGGATTTTCAATAAATAGATAAACAAATAGTGTTCTTATAACAATTATGATGTTCGTTTTAAACATGAAGATTTCGATAACTCACCTTTATTAGCCGTAAATCCGAGATGTCGAATCGGCTTCACCACATCAGCATGCATCGTGTCCATGTGGTAGGTTTATATTTCTTGTCTATTACAAAGCATCTATTCATAATTCTAACTGTTATCGACCCAGATATCATAATTTACAGAGTTTAAAGTTAGTATTTGCTCATAATAATTCCAAATAAATCCAACTAATGTTCGAATTTCCATTTCAAAAAACCCAAGCGACAAAATAAAATGTCCGCCGTTACAATGACTCGAGCGATAAACTGTGTCAATGTATCCATACGCCTGTCAAAGAAAAAGTAACTCCACCCACAGTTCGTTTATTTGTTTTTATTTTCATCTGTCTATCCGTTTTGGATTTGAAAATAGACGTATTGCAATTATATGGGCTGAGTGTATTTTTCACTGCGTTTATTGGAGTATAAAGTGCAATTGCCTTAGCACAAGGCTTAAACATAACGCCCTACGGGCGTTATTTACCATGTGCTAAGGCAATTGCACTTTATACTCCAATAAACGCATTGAAAAATACACTCATCCCTATATTAAATTACACGCACTTCAAATTGTGGTCTGTAACTTCTTTCAATTTGGACAAGTCTAAAGGTTTGTTGAGTTAATACAAGAAATTCGGAAAACATTTCGTAAAATGAAAAAATTGCTTGCAACTAGCAATTTCTTCTATTTCCACAAATTGTTCTATAAAGAAATTTGAAAGAATCTGAAATTTAACAAACTTTTATTTGTCGTCTGCAACTCCTTTCAATTAGAACCAGTCTAAAATTTTGTTGTTTGGGAATGGATAAAATGGAACACATACATGTACACAGCCTTGTTGTATTAGAGAGAAATTATTTCAAAACTTCGATAATTGTTTCAATTACTTTTTCCCTATCAAAAAAGACACTTGTTATTCTAATTCAAAGTAATCTTCCCATGTAACAAAATCGCTAAATACTCAAAAGGTAAACAGGGATCTTTAAAAGAAAGGCATATACATCTTTTAACCCTTTCCTGTTTTGAAAAAAATTAGACCTGTCCAAAATCAAAGATTTTGCAGACAAAAATTTAAAGTTGGTTTTATTTGAAAATAACCATTTAGCAGGGTAGACAATATTGTGGAAAAAGAAGAAATTGCTTGTTGCAAGCAATTTCTTCGTTTTTCACAATGTTTTCTCAATTACAAAATCACAGAGACGTAAAAACCAGGGATTAACCAGGAAAGGGTTAAACCAACAAAATCAAGAGATCTCTTTAAGCCATTTACATTAGGAGCTAAGTGCAAAACTGCACTTTGTGTATACACAGTGTATAGTTACTAAAAACCGTCTTACACTTAACTCTTGATGTGTCGGTGAAAGATTATAACATTACCTTGATAACTTTTCTTCTAACACATCTAGAAACTCATCTGTGAAAACTGAAAAGTACATGAAATGATATATTTATAATCACTCCTCAATGAATAATTAGAATTAATGTTCATTTTTACAAAATAGAAAGAAAATCTGATCTTCCTTAACCCAATGACAGAATTTTAGACTAGTCCAAATGGATGAAGTTGTATATGACAGTTTTGATTGATAAATTTTAGAATATTCATCTTTTGGGGAGAAAACATTGTAGATAATGCAGAAATTGCTTGAAAAAGCATTTATTTATTTTCCACAGTGTTTTCCAAAGCTTTTTACTTGATGCGCATTAAAAACGCAGGATTGTGATGGAATGGGTAAAATGCAGGGATTTAAAAATACAAAAGCAGTCAATCAATATAACTTTGTCCCAGGCTGTAGGCTTTACAGGCATTTCATTGATCATAAGGGAGTAAAACAATTTTTCAAAATAACAATGAATAATCAACGTATTAAAGTTCTATGAAGCAAGCATAAAGAACTCGGGTTCAATTATTAAAGTTTGGTTATTTAAACTGTGACCTTGACCTTCAATGTTTAGATCTTTTGTAACTTGCAATTTAACCCTTTCTTATTTTTTGAAGTTTAGACAGGTCCAAATTCAAGGAGGTTGAAGACCACAACGAAAATTGGCTGCAATTTGAAATGAAACCATCCTATGTAGTAAAAAATATTGTGGGAATAGTAGGAATTATTTGTCACAAGCAATCATTCCTTTTTCCTCAATGTTTCACAGCGACTTATAATCCTTGGTTTGTCATGAAAGGGTTAAACTCCAGTAAACATAATAAATAAATAAATTATAGTAAATACATTAGATATTTCAGCTGCAGAAAAGGAGCTGCTAAATATCAAACTCACAAACTGACCTTCAAAACAAACTTGTTCAATTCCTAAAATAATATCTATGACTAAAATACAGGTTCTTTTTTGTGAGACAAATTTGACACCTCAATTCCATGTCCCTTTTCTAAGTGTGACATTGTATGTGAAGGAAGTAAAATCCATTTTCAACACTGAAAAATGAATGCAATGGGACTGATATTCATTGGGCAGAATTATTAATAAGAAAATCAAATACAAAGTAACTCCATGTCTGTATTTTGCTCTAAGTCTGGGAGCATTCATTGAAGAAAAATACAGTGCCTCAAATTTGAAGAGTCTCCTGAAATATTCCTCATGACAAAATACTATCAAAGCTGGAAATTCAAAATTCAATTAATTGAATTGGCATACATTTTAGACTTCATCCAATGCACTGACAAAGATAACTCTTATGACAGAATGTAAGACATTATGATTACCTAGATTATCTGGTTGTCCAACATTGAAACCATGATCTTGAGCCATATGGTTAAACAGCAAGGACCTATTGAACAGGAAAATTATTATTCCAAAACATTGATATAACATATACCAACATCAATACATAATATTAAGATATGCCTACAAAGATACATATGCCTCAACCATAGGCCAAATTTTGGAAATATGACCTTGATATTTAAATTTTGTCCTTAACCAATTACCAGATGACAGAATTTCAGACAGGTCCAAATTGAAAGGAGATGCAGAAAACACTGAAATTTATGAAATTTTAAAAATAATTACCTTCGTCAAGCCAGAGTTGCTTACAAAATTATATTTTGATAGAAATAATGATCAACAACTAATGTTTCCAGTACTTACATTCCTTTGATTTAGATATAATTCTGAAAAGGATTTTATTCAGCATGACAGGGATTAATTCAGGTAGATCAGCTTAAACTTGGTATGAATTGAAACATTTTCAACAACAACAAGATGTGTTTGTGAAACAACATGCCCCCAAAACAGGAATTCTTTAGAAACGGATTATTTTTTTTTCTTTGTTTTAGGGAAAAGGGTTAAAATGTTGACCTTGACCTTAATGAAATGACCTTCCCCAGTTGTGCCTTGTTGAGACCTATCTACATACTAAATATTAGCATTGTAACTTAATCAGGGTTGAAGTTACAGAGGAAAATGTTTAGTTGGCAGGTTAAGTTTTGCAGACAGACAGATGGACAGACAGACAGACAGAAGGACACTGGTAAAACAATATGCCCCCGATCTTATCTATGCGGGGGCATAAAAATGAATGTGAAATATGATGGCACTAGGGATTTGGGAGCCCCTTCATGTTACATTGTACATTATCTTGATAAATAGGTGAATCGATTGAATGGGGTTTTAACACGGCTTTGAATATTTAGTCATTACTATTACAGCAAAGTTCACTTATTCATATGATTCCTGGGTATCAACAGTACTATGCTTGAGCTCGTAAATGTCCCAAGGATATGTCCGCATGACCAACAGCATGGCTGGGATTCAAATCAATAACTCTTGACCTCTCACAAATTATGAGTCCACTGCTACAACTGTTGACCCAGGGAGGATGTCAGATGATAGGTCATAGATAAATGTCAAATGCTGTACATGCTGCAAGACTAGAAAGTAGTGCAGGGACAATAAGTTTAGCCTGTCATATATTTCACCTTGAATCATAACCTAGATCTTGAACTTATCCAAAAAATTGTTTTAAATGGCACATTCTCTCACAATGGAGAACAATTGTGGCAAGTCGTTTTGAAGTCGAATCATATATGAAGAAAAAATGTTCTTGACAAACTTGGATTGACTGACACACCAATATTCTAACCCACCTTCAAACTACCACATATACACTAATTCAGTCTTGCTTAACCCATTCCAACATAGTGGAATTTTAGACCGGTCCAAATTGAAAGGAGCTGCAGACGACAATTTCAAATTGATGGAATTTTAAATTTTTTTGTCTTTTTGGATAGAAAACATTGATCCAAGCAATTTCTTCATTTTCCACAATGTTTTCAAAAGCTTTTTCGTTGAGGGGCGTAAAAAGGAGGGATTGAGTGGGAATGGGTTAAAACAGGGGAGAAATGAGGTCTTATGAAACAATAATATTTCATTTTTGTCCCACAAAAGTGGCAAAAGTGAGCTTTTGACAGTACAAACTTTTTTTTTTGCAGGTTGGATTTAAAAGAGTGGATTCCAAGTTAAGATCGCTGTCTACTTATCTTCAGGGAGAAGTAAATGTTGACAGTTTTTCTAAATTCTTAAACTCTGAACCTCAATATATTCTTTAATGTTATGTCACGGGGAATACCAAAATCTGAAAATATCCTATTTGACCCTTAGAAATTTCTCTTGAGGGGTTAAATTTCTAAAAATCAAAACAAATTTTTATGATCCGTAAATTTTCAATTATGTACATCCTTATGTACCATTTAAAATCATACAAATTAATTATTTCATATATTTGCAAGAAAGGTCGAGTGGCATCCAGACCATCAAATTACCCATGCCAATTTTGTGATTTTTACCTCTTTAAATCAGTTTTGACCCTATTTCATGGTCATAAAGTATGATCATCTTTTATTTGATTTTTGAAATCACTAAATACAGACAAACAAACAGATGAGCATCTAGATTATCCAACAGATTTTGATCTCCAAACTCGATATTGCTGAATTGCTATGCTCATTATGAATCTTAACTTTGGAAGGTCAACCTGTAAATTTAACAAAACAATTCTCACCTATTGCCTGTAAATTTTTCTTTACAAAAAAGACATCCTCTATGAAAACTGCTGTCTTCCCTCTCGTTTTGTTGTGCTTGTAATATATTCTCCTGGAAAATGAATGTGTGCATATCAAATATATAATAACCCATTTCCAACACAATCAAGATTTTTGAATCCCCTCAAGAATAAAGCTTTTGAAAACATTGCAGAAAATGAAGAAATTGCTTGATACCAGTAATTCCTTCATTATCCACAATCTTTGAAGACCAAACTTTTAAAATTTAATCATCTTAAATTTTTCAACTGTCAATTCTTTCAATTTGAACCAGTCTAAAATTTTATTATCTGGAAATAAGTTAAAAGCAATTTCAACTGAAATAAGAGACCTCTGGTTTTTTGTTTTTTTTTTTATGTCAACAGAATTTGGACACCAAAGAATTCAATTTTGAATTTACAAGAAAATGGTTAAGATTCTGTCAAAAAATAAAGACAGACCAACTCAGATGAAACAATATGCACCCAGTCTTTTCAATGAGGGGGCACTGAAAGTCTTCGGAAATAAATGTGTGAAAACAAGATGTGTTCTGAAACACTATGCCCCTCTAGGAGACTTTTTTTCTAAAATTTGACCTCATTTAGTGACCATGACCTTGATGAATGACCTTGACATTACAACCACCTGATGCCTATCAAACAAGGAATCATCGTCCCAAATATGAGCCATGTATCTTAAACTGTGTTTGTATATAACAGCAAAACATTAAGTTTTTGTGTTAAGTTAACAATACTTGTGACCTTGACAAGAGGCCCAGACCTTGATGGATAGACCTTATCTTACAACTATTTGATGCCTATGAGCCTTTGTCCCAAATATGAGAAATGTACCTTCAATGGTTTTTGAATAAGAAAATAATGTGAAGTTTTTGCATCAGTAAAACAATGTGCCCCCTATCTTAATGATGGGGGAGCATATGAAATACTTTCAATGAATCAATTTTCTCTTTTTTCTACAACATTTTTTTCCTCGGTGTAACACTTGATTTTCAAGTCAAAAGTATTGTAAACTGTCTCCTTCATTTTCTATTCACTTCTTCCAAATGTGTGTCTTTTAGTGGATTAAATCTGCCTAAATAGTCAAAAATTTGGATAAGAAGGTTAAAAAAGGAGAAAGTCCTCAATAATCTGACTTGATAAACCTTGTATAGTTTAATCGCAAATGGTCTATTAAATTTACCAATTTCCTTTTCTGTATAAATTTCCTTATCTGTCTGTCTTCATCTAATACATCACTCAGAAGATAGTAAAACTTCCCATCTGAAAGAAAACAACAGACATCTTAGCCTCTGCTTTGGTTTAATGCATCTTTTAACAGAATATCAGTCATGTCGCAGCTGCTAACCATGGATTCCTGGTATTTCTCACACCAGTACTACCACTACATCTTTTCTGCACCTCCAGCTGCTATACCCACTTAGGTTCATGATTCTCAACCATTGGTGAGAGACAATGTCAGAAAGGATATTAGCCACAAACAGGGATTGAACCCTGGACCCTATGATTGAGATCCTGATAAACCTGAGCCTCTGCATATTTCTGACAGTTGTGCATGCATGCTAAGTAAAGACTCAGATCAGCCTACAAATTGATTTCCCCATTACCATACAATGACATTTTCTGACACACTTAAGAAATATGATCATGTAACAAGCAATTTCTACTTTACTCAAAATGTTTTCTACCTTACCAGTATTTAGCATTTATTTTCTGATTTTAGAGGAATTAAAAATGTTGTTGTAACTTCTTTCAATTTGGACCAGTCTAAAATATTGTTTTCACAATACATTGTGTGCATGTCCAGGCTGCTTGGTGTCAGTTCTGTATGCTGATGTAACAGTGGCAGTATAGTGTGGATTTGTCATGTGAAATCTCACACATAAATGAGCGCAATCCAACTCCACATTTTTGCAAGGTAAGCATGTCAGAGGCTCATATTTCATTAGATATAGATATATACCAATTCTTAAGGCTCAGCTGCGAAATGCTGAATTGCTAAAAGTGTTGAATGCAGGTTTCAACACTTTGCTGCAGGGTCAGGTTAGTGTAACAAGAATTAGGCTAGAGGATCAACTGTTAAACCTTTGACTTTACCATTGACCTTTGGTGGATAATTCTGTAAGGAGCACAGTGTACCACCTCCTATTAAGTTGTCAAAGCATGGATCAACACTAACAGTATCCCAATGTTCAACGTTCTTTCTTTGACATTTAACCAATTACCAGATGACAATTTTTTGACTGGTCAAAACTAAAAGAAGCTGCAAACAACATAGAATTATCAAAGTTAATGATATTCTAAATCTGTTTGTCTTTTTATGTATATACCATTGTGGATTATGGGGAAATCGCTTGTGACAATCAATTTCTTCATTTTTCACAATGTTTCACAAAGCTTTTTTCAAATGGGGCTTAAAAGGTAGGATTGTGTATGAATGGATTAATGTATATAAAAGAGGACTCCCTGATTATCTGGAGAAAACCTTGCCTTAATAAGAAGGGATTCCTGTGGGATCCCATTGAAGCAAAGTTAGAGTCGACCCCTGTCAAGTGTGTAAAATACCTCAAAGGTCAAACCACAGAATCAAGAAATGTATGCAAGGTCAAAATTTGACCATCAGTTGTGACGTTGACCTATATAGTAGGTGATTCAATCAAGCCCAGCACTCTTTCTCTTCTCACAATGTACAAGTTTGTAACTATTATGAGAATCCAGCCATCTCATGTACAACTAGAAATCATAGAGATTCAATGTGGCAAGTTTCAGTTCATTCCTATTTAAACTGCAGAAAGGTGTTGCCCACACAAACAAAATGCAAACATACACAGACTACTAGGACCGTATCATTATACAATCCTTTGGGCATATAAAAAGGCAGTAAATAAACAGGTTAACAAAATGTTGATAGATATTTTTTCTGCATAGTAAGAGATTATTCACAGATATTGACTTAGAAGGTATTATAATGTAAGACAAATACTGTTACTTCACAGATTTGTTACCTTCCTCAGTCTGTGTTGTTGTTATTACTGAACAAAAGTCTTCTATCTTTGCATTTTCTTTAAACCTGTGTTTCCAGTACTTCAAATAACTGAAATAAAATGGTTAGACTTTTGAAATACAGTGAAATCATGTAAATGGCATCACCAGATTATCGAATTTTTGTTTCAATATAAGGAAGTTGCTATTACTAGATGTTTTTCCCAGGACAGCTGCTGTCGAGCCTGCGAAGTTTTGACCATCAACTTGACCTTGACCGTCAATCTCTCATAACAGAGAATGATTGTATCAATTTTTTTTTTTTTTTTTTTTTAAATCAATTCTTAAATGAGGACAATATTTTTTTGATAAGCTAAATTTCAACATTTGACCTTGACCTCTTACATTCGGAGAATCGTATTTCTAATTTAACCTAACACACTTACCCATTATAGCTTTTATTTCTGCCAATCCATCCATCGATGTTGTGGCTATGCTTCAGATAAGCTCAATTTTTACATTTGACCTTGAACTTGAAACTATCCAAAAAATTCTTCAAAAGGCATATCTACTCATGATGGAGAACAAATGTGCCAATTTATTTTGAAATCCATCCATAATTGTAGGAGAAATGCTCTTGACAATCACAATTTTAGTGTTTGACCTTGAGCTGTGACCTTGATATTAAAACTATCCCAAGAGCCATGTCGGACATGGCCATCCCCTGCCATAAAAGCTTGATAGTAAAATGAAGCCAGTTAGATTTAGGCTTCTTGTGCACTGCCATTCTTCTCAATGAGTTCGATAATTGCTATTATATTTCCAGAGATATGCTCAGGACAAAATCTAAGTCTTTAAAACACCAAAGGGCAATAACTCCAGAATAATGCAAGCAAGAGTTGTGGTTCTTGTGCACTGCACTTATCCTGAACTAGATCTATCCACCTATGAAGTTTCAAGTTAATAGCTATTATACTTTCAGAGATATGCCCCGGACAAAATCTTAGTCCCTAAAACAACAAAGGGCAATAAATCCAAAATTATGCAAGCAAGAGTTGTGGTTCTTGTGCACTGCACTTCTCCTCAATAAGATCAATCTACCAATGAAGTTTCAAGTTGATAGCAATTATACTTTCAGAGATATGCTCCGGACAAGTTTAGTGACAGAAGGACAGAATGACGGAATGACGGAAGGACGGAATGACGGACGGAGACCATTACTATATCCCCTTTGCTGAAACGGCGGGGGAAAAAAATTCTTGTGCACTGCACTTTTCCTCAATGAGATCTATTGACCTATGAAGTTTCAAGTTGATAGCAATTATACTTTCAGAGATATGCTCCGGACAAGTTTAGTGACGGAAGGGCGGACGGAGACCATTACTATATCCCCTTCGCTGAAACGGTGTAGGATAAAAATGGCACAACTACTCATGATGGAGAATAATTGTGCCAAGTTATTTTGAAATCCATCCATAAATGTAGGAGTAATTGTCAAGGCAAATTCCGACAGACTAACAGACTAACACACATACACAGACTTGTCATAGTGACAACTATGTCTAGCACACCGCAAGTGGGCTCAACAAAGAAACAATGTTCTATGAATTTAATGTTTATAAGAGAGATTTAACCCTTTCCTGCTCGAAACTTTGTGAAAAAAAAGCAATTTCTTCTTTTTTTTGGAAAATTTTCTTCCCCACTAAACGATTATTTTATAAGTAAGATTGACTTAAAATTCTTGTCTGCCTAACCTTTAAATTTCTAAAGGTCTAAAATTTTGCAATACAGTAAAGAGATAACTGTTATTATTATGCTACAATGATACTGATGTGAAATACAGATGGTACTAGATGTTGCTTTCAGAGATCCAAGGTATCCAATATCAAGCATTTCTTATTAATTTGGTGTCTGAAATACTGTGACTACACTTATTTCAGGATGTAGCTTGGACATCTGCATTGGACATCTGCAAAGGTCTGAATTTTTGTTTTTAGTTGCTGACAATATTTTGCAATGTAGTTTTATATCTCTGTCAACTTGTCGTGCAGGAGGTCAGTGGGCGGGGCAAGCAAATTGTCCAATTGACCAATCACTGCTGTCAATCAAATTATCAATTGACCAATGAAATCATTCATCTAGATTGGAAGTAAACTTGGACTTAAAACATTGGCCAACATTTATTTCATGCATTTTTGCTGGTTTTGGGACTAAAACGTCATAACTACAGCTTATTCAAGCTGTAGGTATGACATTTATGTTGCCAACCAACTATTCTACTTTTTTGTAACTGTTACATGCTACTGGCTATAGATTTTGCAAAATAACAGTTTAAAATCAAAGTGGAACTCCCTTTTGGGAATCCAGTAATTGATCAATAGTGATTACATATCCTAGCATAATATCCTTCTTGAATTTAATCCATTACCAAAGAATCCCATGTTTTACTTAACCCTTTCCCGTTTTTTGAAATTTTAGACTAGTCCAAATTGAAAGAGGTTGCAGACGACAATGACAACTGGATGCCATTTGAAATGAAACCATCATATGTGGTAGAAATATTGTGGAAAAAGAAGAAATTGCTTGTTACAAGCAATTTCTTCTTTTTCCACAATGTTTTCTCAAGTATAAATCACAGGAACGAAAAATACCCTATTTGAATGGGAAAGGGTTAAGAAATAGAACATTGCTTAAAAAAACATTTTGACAGAACGTCTCTCTTCTCAAACTATTTTCTACCATATAAATTATACCTAATCTTAAATTTCAACTCATTTGTCATTTGCAACCTCTTTTAATTTGGAAAGGTAAAATGAAAATATTACAAATGAATGAGATAGTGCTACAGCTGGTATTTTGATAGTTTTGACAGAGCAGGAAAAGTTTGTAAATTTGTTCACCTGTTTTATCAAGCATATTAGGTTTTAATGTATTTATTTCAAATCAATTAGGAAAATAAGTTCTTCCAACTTAAATTAATCACAATTCTACTTCCTGGAGAATACACCAGTACTTGTGCCGATTATAATAACAGAACCAAGTTCGATAACCACTAAGCACTTCAATGAATCGAACTCAGGACCTCTTGATCTGGAAGCCGATGCTCTACCCCTTTCACCCTCCTATCTTACTTTCTTAGGTTTGCTATCAATTTCACATCAGCTATCACAAGTCTGTGAACCAGTAACAAGTGTTTCAATAGTTCTTCATTATATTCAGTTTCTTTAAACATCTCCTCACACATCACACACGGCATCAAACATTTTGGTGAGTCTCGACCAAATCCATGTCTCACTGTCGGTGTGTCAGGCAGAAGGAGGGGTTCTAACACTGGTCTCTCTGATTCTGTAAAAAAGAAATGCATAGACTCAGACTGGAGCCTTTGTTGTTGAAATTCTTTAACCCATTACCAGCAGCCAAATTCAGACTGGACCAAATTGAAAGGAGTTTCAGACAACATTTGAAAATTAATGAAATCTGAATTTTTTCAACTTTAGGTTTGAATACATTGTGGAAAATAAAGAAACTGCTTGAACCAAGCAGTTTCTTCATTTTTGTTAAACAGCCCAAAATGTGACACAAAATCAATAGTAATCTACTTGCCCAAACTTTAAATTTACACAATCTGTTAGAATCACACTTTTAAAACATCCCCAGATATTGTATTCAAGAAAACAATGTGGCAAAATCCTGACAATTTCAAATACTTTATATATGTTATATAAACTTCAATGTGTATAAACACAAGATATAACTTTTTTATCTTGCATACAACTTGATATATATATGCTTGAAAAAGATAAGAATGACCCCCATCCCCAGATCTTATTTCATCAAATTGGCTAGTAAAATAATTACCATATTTTAGGTTGAATATAAAACACAGACAATAGAGAATATGTAGGGGTATAAAACGCAGATAACATAGATAAAAAGGGAGTAAATTGCTGTCATGCAAACGATATGCAAAAAGAAAGATACATATTTATTGTGGACTTCAGTTAAATATAATTGAGTATATTTCTTTTTTATCAAAATCTTGGGATTTCTCAGTGTAATAAATTTTGATATCGTCACTCATTTTAGTTTCACTCTCTGAAATAAATCTTTAATCATGTATTCATCCGCACTTTTTTCAATAGAGCTTATCTCTTTCAAAAAGATCGGTTTGGATATTTTAATTAAAAAATAGAATAATAAGGTATATGATAAATAGAATAATCAACTGGTTATTCCAGATATGAAAAAGTATTTCACTGGGATGTGTTGTAAGGCGTTAAAAAAACTTGTACTTCACACTCAATTTTTCATCAGCTAAAAACGCATCCTTGTGAAATTTTTTTCATATCTGGAATAACCAGTTGATTATCCTCTATTGATCGTTTATAAAAACAGAGTTACAATTCAGTATAGGTAACATACATATTTCACTTCTATCTATACCTAAGTAATTGGGAAGTATGATCTATTTGGAACTTGAAAAAATGTATTTCAACTTTTTGTATAAATGATCTTTAGGAATTCTACCAAACAATTTTGTAGACTAGATTTCTAATTTACCCTTTAGAAATTATTACATATTATCTGTTATTTGTGTTTGATTTTGATTGATTTTCACACAAGCTGTAGGTACTATGAGATATTTGGACAACCAATCAACCATAGGTTATCGGTATTTATGCAACATAAGTAGGTTGGGGGAGACAGGCAGAAAAATTTGCATGTACATGTATTTAAGTGTATGTGTAAACACAGCAACATTTTATTTATATTTTTGTTATTGTATATGCACAAGTACAGGGTCATTGAATTATTGTCTATTGATTGTATGCACATACCTAATAAATACAAGATTTTGTTATTTTGTGTTTTGAATGTACCAGTACCTTTAACCCTATTTAAAATGATGTTGTGTGAAAAAGTGGAAACTAAATTTTATTCAATCTGTAGTTACTGCACAGAAAGCAAAATTTTTGAATGGTTTAAAACAATATGATTGTCAATTTGATTGTTTTATTGAATGGGGTTTAATGCCACTTTTAAAAGTATTTCAGTCATATTGCAGAAGCTGGAGCACCTAACAATGAATTCCTTGTCACACCAGTACTACCACTACATTCTTTTCCAGCCTCCAGCTTCTATCCCACTTGGCTTTATCTATCTATTAACCCATTACCACACAACAAAATTTTAGACTAGTCCAAATTGAAAGGACTGCAGAAAATTTCAAGTTGATGGAATTTCAAATTTTTCCTTCTCTTTGGATAGAAAACATTGTGAATAATGAAGAAATTGCTTGATACAAGCAATTTCTTCATTTTCCACAATGTTTTCCAAAGCTTAAAATGGAGGGATTGTATGGGAATAGATTAAAATGATATAAATATAAGAAGTTTCTCTGTTTCCCACAATATTTTCACAGGCTGAGTTTTCTCTGCACATCAAAATACAGGGTAGTGTTACTTAAATCTGGTACCAGACAAGCAAAATTTGACCTTACAAGAGTTGAACATAGATAAACCAAATATATGGATCCATAGTTACGTAGTAATACGACATTTGAAAACTTAACATATTTAAGTCAAGTCAAATTAAATGACCTGCAGCTCATTTCAGAACAATCTAGAATGAAACTGTGTCAATTTATTACAGAGAGTAGCATAGCGTATACCATATAACTAATACTGGCATCATCAGAAAAGATATTTCTTGTAAATATCTCCCTTTCTTAAATAATTTTCCACTGAATAACAATATCTGTCATTCATATTCAAAATCCAAAAGCAACAGTCAGTTACATCTTACAGTTTTCCAATTATTGTTTCGCCAAAATTAAGCTGAAAATGCAACTGACAATGGATGTGATAATCACGACAGCTGACAAAACATAAAACACATCAATGTTGTAAAGGGTTGATCACACTCTCAAAATCAATCTCGGATATCGATTATCAGTCAGGCTTGTGTTAAATCATTCAATACTTTTCATTGTTTGCAATCCCAAACTCTAAAATTTTCAAACTAATTTAGATAGCTACAAAAAAAAAAAGATTCTGTCCTCAGAGATAATATATTTTTTATGGTTAAGCAGTCATGAAACATAGGGGTTAGTTACCATTTTCTTGAAATAAAAAACCATGAAATGTTTATTCAAATCAAAGGGTATGATAATGATTTTTTGGAATGAACATACAACAGTATTTCTGACAAATGTATACACCGGATAATAGTGCAACTGACACACAAACGTGTGGAGAAATCACAATCGTCACAAACTCTGATCTTGAAGTCTGTTGATGTGAAGTTTCCTAGAATTTCCTATGATTAGGCTCAAATACAATAGCACAGATACGGCGAGCTGATTAGCAACAATTAAGTCAAAACCATCAAAATACTTGCCAGTTATACCCGAAATGGGGAGTAAGGCAGTATATATCGATAGACAGAAAATATTTCGGAAATTAACCTTCGCGAAAACCAATTACAATTCATAAAATTTGTCTTAAGAATATGTAAATATTACAAAAATAACATTGGGGGTGTCTTACATTGATTTATAGATTTCACTCAAAGAGATTACTTTTCAATTTATAAGAAATAATATGACGATTTTACCGAAATTTCCCCCCTCCGCCATCGATTGTTTTGTTGTTGTTGTTGTTACATGTTCTATTCTGTTCTGTTATGTTAATTTACGGATCGCTGGCCCGGCCCAATGACAATGCTTGCCACTCCCACTGACTCCTACAGGATGGTTAACATCGATCTTAAACGGCGTAGTTTTGCAGTAACATGGAACAAAAAGTAATACGTTGGTTAAACGGTTTGCTGGCGATCCAAACGTCGTAACTACAGCTTATTCAAGCTGTTGTTAGGCATACGGAAATTTATTCGTCAAACTAACTAACATTCTCAATAAACAATACATAGGGGATAATCAATTGGTTATTCCAGACATTAAAAAATATTACACGAGGATGCGTTGTTAGGTGTTGAAAAACCGAGTGCGCAGCACGAGTTTTTTTAACGCCTTACAACTTTCCGAGTGAAATATTTTTCATATCTAGAATAACCAGTTGATTATTCTATTTATTATATACCTTATTATTTTATTTTATTTTATTCATTAAAATATCGAAACCAATCTTTTTGATAGAGAGAAAGTCTATTGAAAAAAGTTCGGGTGAATACATGTTTAAAGATTTATTACAGAGAGTGAAACTAAAAAGTGTTATCGTCACTCCAGTGACGATATCAAAATTTATTACACTGAGAAATCCCAATATTTCACAGCAGGGTAGAAAGATGCGACGGCACCAATTCGTCATAGTTACCAATGACAAGATTCTCAAATAACAATTTTGCTTTCCTCAAAAATTTCATAAACTGGTAGCCTGTCTGTGAGAGAGTTCAATGGGGTAGTAACCCAGCCCGAAAAAAATGTAATTGATCCAAAGCTTGGCAATAGAGAATTATCCATAGATTTCTGCCTTTGAAGTACATGTACATTCATTTATGAATAAACTTGGGGCAAACAAAGCTACAGGTCTGGATTGTTGGGGGCCACGACTGAATTTTGAAACAGTGTGGAGATGTCGTTTCTCTGTTTATCGCATCCATTATAAATAATTTAGTATTTCTACTGGACTCTTTCCTGATGGAATGATAATAGCACATGTAATACCTATTTTCAAAACGGATGATAGGGACGATCCAAATAACTATAAAAATAAATATAAATAAAAATATTTGGGACATATCGCTACTCGGCTCTAACGAACTAATATCAATAACCAATCACAATCAGGTTTTAAAGAACGCCATTCTTGCATAACAGCTTTCATTAAAATGATCGATGCATGGCTTTCAGATGTTGATCATAGGAAGTATGTTGGAATTGATTTCCAACCTTAGTAAAAAAAAATGTGACTTGTCGATCATCAAACCCTTCTACACAGACTTCAGTTAGTTATTTCCCAGAGATTTTTTCCTCAAGCGCGTAAAAAGGAGGTGTTGTTTGGGAATGGGTTAGATACGAAAACACCCTCTCATAACTCGCTTAGCCGCGATGATAGTCGACAACGCAGTCTTAGAATTACATGGTGAGTAATTTAGAAATATTTTAAAGATGTTCATCATCATTTTGAATTAGCCTCTTCAATCCATTACCGGAAACGACAAATTTTGGATTAGTTACAGACGACAATTCAAACCGCTTTGATATTGAAAACTAAGGCTCTGAATTCTAGAATAAAACATCTTGAATTGCCTATTAACATACCAGGCTAGGCGAATGGTTATGTTTAACCTTTTCCCGCTTTTTGAAATGTTCGACTGATCCAAACTGAAAGCAATTTGTAATAAAACCTTCCTGTGTGGGAAAAAATATTGTTAAAAAAAAAAGAAATTGCTTCTTACAAGCACTTTCTTCTTTTTTCACAGTGTTTTCTTAAGTATAGAATCAAAGTGACGTAAAATCTCGGGTTAGTACAGAAAAGGGTTAAAAAATACCTTTATGGACATTGCGATTTAGTACACCAAACGGACATATCACTCTACTTTTCAAACACGGACGTCCATCATCAGTACTTTCAGAGAGTTGATTTGTTAGTGAAATTTTCTAAGCCATCGCTTTTTTTGGGGCGTAAAGAATGGGGAAAATGAAGATTTTGCCTGTTACAAACATTTTCTTCAATTTCCACAATATTTTCTAAAGTTCTTTTTTTCTTGGGGGCGTAAAGAGTGTGGGTGTATGGGGAAGGGTTAACCCATAAGCAGACAGGTTCGAAAGGGGTAAAAAGGGTATAAATATCGCAAAAGATGCTCCCTTTTCAACCGTATTTCCCACATCATTATTATTCAGGGGCATCAGACGAAGGAAAGGGCGGTAATAGGTCATCCTTTTTATGCCCAATCGAAAGTTTTGGATCATATTGTTTTACCGTTATTTACTTTTGCGGAGGATTTAGCTTTTCTCATTTGTGAGTAGCAATGTTTATACGTGGTATGTAGATACTTATTACCAATGCATATTCAATGAAGGTCAAATGGTCAAGATCAATATCAGATTTTAACCCTGGTCCTCATTTATTTTTTCTCAGATGTAATCAAAAATTGTTATGATAATGGGCCTCTAATAAGATTCGTATGACCAGGGTGAAAGGCATGTTTAAATCCTTAGAATCATGACTATAAATCTTTTTAAAGATTAACCACAAAGATTTAACAATTTCTTGTATCTTCATAACGATGTAAGCAAGCTACATCCGGTATGAAGGTACATGTCATAGAAATACATGACTTATAACAAAGTCATGTTCATTTGACAATGTCAGAATATCAAAGCTATACTCATATGATAAGGGGCCTTCGAGGGTCTGCGACGATCTACTTGTTCGGCTCTTCTGGATATATTGCTTTAATGGACATGGCTAATTTCAATATATAGTTATGAATTTGATAATCTTCTTTTCAGAAACCAGTAGATTAATTTCACCCAAATTTGGCAGGAATTATATTTTGAAAACCCTTTATCAGATTTAATGACCTTGATTGGGTGAAAAGGTGGCATTTTTTTGGGGGGGGGGCGTAATTTCCATAAATCATTGTACATACTAAAAACTTTAAAAACTTTTCAGGAACTTGTTGATGGATTTCGACCAGATTTCATAAGAATGATCCTCAGTTGACTCAGTCAGATTCTTTCATCTTATCAAAATCGGTTGAAAAAGGTGCCTTTTCTGGTCGTGACCTATGTCCATCTATGGTATACAGTGAAACGTTTGTTAATGCTATTTCATCTGACTTAGAAAAGGAATTTTTCATAACTTGACCTTTGTTAAACATGAAATGCTTTTCTACAACTTTTTCAAAGAATTCGGTGGCTAGATTTATTTGCTAGATATGTTGATATGTTGATTCAGTTTTAAGTGAGTCCCTGAAAATATCGTTCATTTGCTGAATAAGTACGTTCAGGTCTGTGGAGCGATACGGGCGCTCAAGAGCCTTTAGTCATATCTAGGGGTAGGGATTAAAAATTGATCTTGACCTTAATTATATTTCTGTCATTAGATATGCATAATTGCAAGCTACCTACATACCAAATATGAGCATTGTAACTGAATAAGTTTTGAAATTGAAAGGACATGCTAATTCCAGAGATAGAATATTTGGATTGACAGCAAAAAAACATGCCACCGATTTATCTATGCGGGGGCATAAACATTTTTCGGCGAAGGTCGCCGTCCGTCATTCCGTCCGTCCGTCATTCCGTCATTCCGTCATTCCGCCCTTCCGTCACTAAACTTCTCCGGAGCATATCTCTAAAAGTATAATTGCTATCAACTTGAAACTTCATAAGTAGAAAGATCTCATTAGGGAGAAGTGCAGTGTACAAGAACCACAACTCTTGCTTAAATAATTTTGGATTTATTGCCCTTTGTTGTTTTAAATACTAAGGTTTTGTCCGGGACATATCTCTGGAAGTATAATAGCTATTAACTTGTAACTTCATAGGTGGATAGATCTCGTTGAGGAGAAGTGCAGTGCACAAGAACCATAATTCTTGCTTGCATAATTTTGGAGTTATTGTTCTTTGTTGTTTTAAAGACTAAGATTTTGTCCTGAGCATATCTCTGAAAGTATAATAGCTATTATCGAACTCATTGACAAGAAATGCAGTGCACAAGAAGCCTAAATCTAACTGGCTTCAGCTTACTATCAAGCTTTTAACTGTGGGGGATGGCCATGTCCGAAATTGCTCTTGTTGTTTTTATTATAAGCAAATTTAAACACGGCAACTAGATAACATCGTATTTTTATATTCTTTGGTTTTAAGGGGGAATGAGAGAGGGGGACAGAGAAAAAAGACGTCATAGAGAGAGGGATGATTGTGTTATCCTTTATAGTATTTATTCTTTTCTTTCAACAAAGCGGTATGTGATGTATATTTGATTGGTAAAATAAACCAAGTTCACAAATCATATAGGCATATATATTATTTATATGTGTTGATTAAGAGTGCTGCGTGGGAGTGTCATGCTTGACCCTTTCCCAGAATACATATTAAAAGATTTTGCCGATAAATTTGGAAAAAAAGATGTACTTGGACAGAAATCAGAAACCCTTTGGGAAAAGAAAAATGCTTATCATTCTAAATAAATCTTTAGCCCATTACAAGACTATAAAATGCTAAAACTTTATGCTATTTATTACATTAGGTCTCTGTTCGTGAAGCAGTGTCTTATAGGAATGAAATATTTGTTTGATTCCTTGTGGAAGGGTAAGAAAAAGATTGTTAAACGATATTTCTTTGGTACGACCAACAGTCCCGCTATACATGATCTATCTCGTTTCTTACTCTCCACGGCTCGTTCCCTCGACTCCGCGCGCATTTACTTCACAAGGTATACAGGAACCAAATAACGTTGTGGGGCTGACAAATACGGGTAAGTGCATGGACTGAGGCGGTGTTTTTGAATTGCAAAAGCCACTTCGCCCACCCCAGGTAGGGCGATCTCGAACACGCGACCCGGTATCGAGTTGCGTCTCAACTGTTCTATAAACTGCGCTAATTAAAGAGTCGAATTTTCAAATATATCAAATTTGTTAATTTCATAAACTAAGCATTACTTCAATTGAACACGGAAAATCTGTTCAATTATCCAATTATGGCAAACGACAAATATTAACCCTTGTCATGCTGAACCCGGAATATTCCGGTTTTGGCAGGAGGTGCACATATAGAACAAGATCAGCCTGCTCATAAGTGCAGTCTGATCTTAGTCTACACCCCCTGCTTGTACTTTTCCTGCCAGAGTTAATCATGAAATTGATTTATAAAAGAAATACTGATTATTGAACAACAAGTTCTATCAATGCTTCAGCCCTTCGATTTTGCAGCAATTCAGTAAGGTAATTTATACAACATGACAAGGGTTAATAGGCATTTGGGCTAGTCTTAAATGTTGCCGTGTGGTACTAGAATTGTTTTAAGCAAGCGCGGATCAAGACATGATAATAAGATGTCCGAGACAATATCCGGCGACAAATTTGTTCGTCCGACTGAACATCCGAGTCCGGCACCGTCGCCGCGGAATTTCCGTTTTTCGATGTATCCCTGCATATAATGGGAAATATCGCATAATAGAATAACAGAAAACGAGAACCATGTCACTTAAAATTAATGTACAGGCATCTGTTTAACTAAATTAATTATTCCCACACGAAAAAATGTAGACTTGTACAATTTCAAAGAATTTGCAGGTATGCGAAATTAAAAAAAAATGTTTACCTCATTGTCACGTTGGGAGAAAACATTGTTTGAAATGAAGACATTGCTTTTTACGATCAATTTCCTCATTTTCAACAATTTTTTATAAAGCTATTTTCTCGGGGAGTGGATAAGCGAGATTTGGTTGGAATGGGTTAACTAAAGTTCCAAGTCTATAGAGCAAACGAGAAGAAGCAGACACAGTCACAGGTCTACTTTACTATGCCACATCCCAGATCTTTCTCTTTTGTGTAATTCAAGTTGTCCATTACAAGTAACGTTACTATTCTTTTCTTTTTCTTCAATGTTTTAATGCATTTTTTATTCTTGTTCCCTTATTCATAAAAAACAAACAATATTGAAATTATGAAAAACCTTACTTTGTATACGACAATTCAATCGATACAGGTACATATTACCTCCCTTTGATATAAGATCAAATATTGCATTAGATACAATTCAAACGATTAAGGCATCAAAAATTGTTGGTATTTTTACTTTTAATTATAACTTTCTAAAATGGGCATCATAAAATAATGTACAAATATGCTTTATTTTTGAAATTAAATCAATTAAGTATCGTAGAGTTTGCATTTTGGTGATTTTATAAATTTTTGATTCTACTAATTGCTAGTAACATCCTTTCTAAGCCATCGGCTTTGACTATGGTCCCACATCCCAGGCGAGTAACTCCGTCGACCATATTTTCTTTGGGTGTCTCTAAGAGACAACGCATTAGTGTGGAAATACATATACGTTTAAATGCGCATGCTCAGATATTGCCGCTCTCTTTGGGTTTCGCCTATTTGAGTTAGTTAATAAATCGTTAAACCGAATACACGGTCTTGTTTACCACACCTGAATCACCAGCCAACACCAAAATATAACATGGTGTCAGAACTCGGATTTAAGTCAATCGGTTTTGGAATTCGCGCACATTGAAGTCATTTGACATTGTGTCGGATTTTTTATTTAAAGTGCACTACAGACATACGCAAACTAAAGGTCCATTTCAGTCGTTTTGGTATACCAGAAAGGGTGAAAAGTGACAACGGAACTCAATTTACTTCGGAACAATTTCGCGACTTTAGTAAAAGTTGGTCATTCACTCACGTTACTTCAAGTCCGAACCGGCCATCAAAGTTCAAATGGTCTTAGTGAAATTTCACGTGACGTGAAACACGCAAAGCGTATTCTGCGCAAGTCGAAAGACTTTTAAAAACCGCTATCCTTATTTGCCATTGCTCGAGTATAGAAAAATGATACACCGTTAGATTGTGGTTACTCTCCCGCTCAATTATTAATGGGGAGAAGGTTAAGATAGGTTTTGCCAAATGCCCGAATCGGTCAATATCCAAAAGCGAGGGGAAATATGCAAAGGCAAAAGGAGAAATCAAAATTCTATCACGATCGGAAAGCTTAATCTCTACCTTCACTGAAAATTGGTGATCAGCTAATGTTTCAAAGAAAACCAGGAAATAATTGGGAAAGGTCTACAGTAATAAAAAAAAACCCAATGACAGGTCATTTGATATTCGAACTTCAGTCAGACGGTGCCGTGTATCGAATTTGATTTACCAAAAACAAGTAGGTCGTCTGCTATACACGTAACGCCTTCAAGTTCTTCGAGTATTTCCTCATTTTCCTGTTATAGATATCTTGGCTGGATCTTAAACCCATAGCAAGTCTAAGATACCGATATCTTCCGAAAGGAGTTGCAAATGTTGTTAATTTCAATGACTCTTCAGTAAGCTTACAAGAGTAATATCCCTTTGTCGCGTCTACAACGCTAAATTGAGTGGCACCTGCGAGCATTGAGGTTACCTCATCAATAGTGCGCATGGGGTAATATGGCCTCTGAATGTTGTCGTTTAGGACTTTCGGGTCGATGCATACCCTTATATTACCGTTGGGTTTTCAACACTTACAAGTGCATTAACACATTCAGTCGGCTCAGTGACCTTGATAATCCCCTATCCCCTTGTCCTCCATTGGGTCAAGTTCCGATTTCAATTTTTCATTTAACGCGAATGGAACTTTCCTAGTCGTACAGACTGTAGGGCAAGCGTTTTCTTTCAGCTTAATGGAACAAAGGCCTTCGAACGTTCCTATCCCTTCGAAAACGTCAGAGAACTCTGAAATGATTGGATGACTAGGATCTAGATCAGAATCTTTCTGATCAACAGCACAGGTCAATTTGATCAAACCTAGCTTGCGGGCTGTATTTAAGTTTAGTAATGCGGGGACATTTCGTTGGTCTACAATGTAGCTATTCGTTCGCACTTCATACGCACAACGTATTTTCAATTTACCCCGGACATTAAGCTGATCCCCACTGTATGAGGTTAATCTCACATCAGAAGCTACCAATACGGGTGAACTTATTTTCAACTGCTCAAACAGTTTACTTGTCAGGATATTACCCTGACTGCCAGTGTCAATCTTAGCAAATATGCCCATTTTGTGAGCGTTATCGACAATCAAACTAAAAGGAACCTTTATTACCTCATGAAATTCCGGCCAGGTCATGGCAACACCTGTCATGCGATATTTTCGCATTCGAAAATACTTTAAATCGGGTAATTTTCGCGTCGTCTTATTTTCGCGTGAGCAGGGCCCGATGACTTATTAGCGAGTTCATGAATTCGCGAGCGGCCGTATGGTACTTCGGTAATTTCCGTATTTATTATCTCCGGGAATATACCTGCGAAGAAAAAGTCGATATACGTTAAAATCTCGATTCGATACCGACCTATGAATAGAATGACTACTAGTAATTCATTTTAAGAACATTTACCCTTTCTCTATTTCTCTTCTAAAATCGTTCTTCGATCGCAAATTATTTATGCAAAGTTTAATTTAGTTTTGGAAAGAGATGAAAAGGAGGTTTAATGTATAATGTTTATACCTTGAAGCACAGACCCATCGAAGTCTAACCAAACTGTTAAAGGCGAGATTATTATATCACGTGTTAAAACAAGTTTAATTTATTTATTTCGCATCGTCTGTTTTCAATTTGTTGAAAGGTTCTAAGACTGTATCCAATAAAGAATCAGTTACAACTTTTTAGCTCTTTGTTGTCTAAATATCGTCGCCTAGAATTTTATCACCTCGTCTACTTTCCATTGTTATGTTTGTATAGCTCTGTTCAAAACACAAAGTGGGCTAATTTGGCATGTCATAAAATTTTGTGGATTGCTAAATATTCGTCCTGTTCTCAAACCGATTAATTTTTTTTACGCCGAGAAGGTGATAATACCAATTTAAATGAACTGTAGTGGGATGATGCCGAAAAGATAAATATTTCGTTATTTGATCATCGTCGGTTCCCGGCTTACTTCGGTCTTCTCCGTATTTTCTTGACAAAAAGTCCAATTTACGCGCGGTTCTTGAATTCGCGAGCTCGTTGTCTCGCGAATATTAGCGAAAATAAAACCCTCGCTAATAAAACCCGATTTACAGTAGTCAATACCTCATAACTGTTGATGCTTACAGTAGGTACTTTGAAATCGATTATTTACCAGACTTAAAGAGTGGCAATATCTGAGCATGCGCATTTAAACATACATGTATTACCATACTATGTAACGATGCGCATGCTCAGATAATGCCGCTCTTTTGCCTTCGTCCGTTTGAGTTAGTTGTTCATAAATCGTTAAACCGAATACACGCTCTTGTTAACTACCCCTGCATCACCAGCCAACACCAAAATATAACAACCTGCATTTAGACTATTGTAATACTGCGATAATCGAGATCAGTGTTTCACGTTATTCACTATGGTCGTTCGGCGGTTGGCTAAAATATCGCAAATATAGAGTTGCCAAAGCAGAATTTAAGGCATTGTGATCGAACTTTATGTCAGAATATTTACCTACAATTGGTGCTTCCATTGCTTTAAGCTCTTTGACTTAAATGTTATTCTGTAGAGCATTTTATTCAGCATGGCAAGGGTTAAGCTCTCAACAAATTGATACTTGCTAATGTAACAATCGCAATCTCGATGAAACCGAAATGCAACCACGACTACAGCCCCGATGATTTTGCAATGTTTTGTATTAAATTCAATAAAGAATATACAATGAGTTTATTGCATTAAACATATTTACAATGATTACAGCAAACACATGTTCGAAAACAAAGGAGGTTACACGGATTAACAGAAGAACATGATATTACGTGAACCATTTTATTTCATAAGTTCAGATGCATATTATATACATTGAAACAAACTTTGAACAGTTGTTTTCGATTTTTTTGACAGCAAATTTGAAATCTTTTGTAGAGTTGGTCAGGTAAATCAGTATATTTTAAAACGTTTAGTTCTGATATTAGTATAGCTAGGGCAAGTTAAAAGAAAGCGAAACTCGTTTTCGATATTTTTGTTTTACAGTACTTGCAAATTCTCTCTTTGCTTCAATGTTTAAGTATTAGGATTACATATGATCGGAATGTCCTAATAAAAAATTAGGTTACGATTATTGAAAAACTCGAGTCGATTACGATAACCCTAGATCTCAAAGTGTCCACGTGTTCAACTTGAAAAAAGGCCGCGAGTAAAGCGCATATAAGTCTTAATTATATGGTCCCGGTGAACAACTTTTCCGATATTTGTCTCCTGTCAGTTGGTGGATAACCGTAAACCTAAGTTGAATGAGCAGCTGGAAGCTCCGAAAGGGTGAAGTAGTAATACTGCTGTGAGAAATATCAGGAACCTATGGTTATGTACTCCAGCCACAGCGGTATGACTGAAATACTGTTAAACCGGCGTTAACATCAATCAATCAATCAATTCGACAGATCAAAAAGCCGTGGACCACCTACCGAGGAGTCATTCAAGATACTTTACAGAAATGAAGACTTTTCTGGGGGTGTTGTTGTTGTTGTTGTGTTTGTTTGTTGGGTTTTTTTTTTTGTTGTTGTTGTTGTTTTTTAATGAGGTAAGATGAGACTGTAGACCTATGAATACCAGAAGCGGATTCATACATTATTTCGATTAAGGTTTTAGGTTCATACCTCAATAAAAACAAAGAATGTTCTCGGATTCAAACAATCTGAGATTTGAGCTGTTGCTTGTTTTGTTATGATTTGTTTTCTCATTAATAACTCATGGTAATGCGTAAATTATACCAACTCTACCAAAACATCGAAAAGGGCGACACAAAAAATACCGTGAATTCTCGCCTTTTCTCATCTAAAACACTAGCTTATGCCTCCTGAAATCAGGATGTATTGATAGAGATACATCGTAACATTTGTCTTAAATTCATAAATTAAAAAGATGGTTTGATAAATCAAATTCTAATATTCGAGAAAGCCGTCACAATCAGGTACAGATTCAGCTGGGTTGTACAAAGGATATCGAGTCGAAAGAATGAAAGTGCCATCTATCAGCGTTTCCTTCATCTTATTAGGGTTGTACATAACTACATGTACAACCCTAATTGCGCGGCGTACCAACGCAGCGCTGCTTGTGGTTAGATTGGGACGAGGTCATGTATGACAGTGTTTGTATTTTTCAATGATATAAGCATTTTACAAAAACACAAATCAATTTTGTATCTAAACAAGACATGATTTTGTTTTGATGATTTTTTCTTATAAATCGATGCAAATTAGTTTGGTAACAATTAAAACTCTATTTTAACTGTGTTTTTATGATGAACTCGGAAGTATTTAGTTGTTGAAAGGACAGTCAGATTCGAATCGATATTTTCAATTCAGAACTTATATTGGTTAATTTACGATTTCAGTTTTTTTTAATCAGAAGAGTTTACGTCTAAGTATTACAAAAATATGATTTACTGTATGGGATAGTGATTAAATTATCGGATTTGAGCTATATCTGTGTACCGTAAGAAACCCTTAAATAGACCATTCGGAAATCTCTCGACCGCTTTCGGGAATTACCGATCGTTTTCCGATTGGTTAATCGACAATCATTTCGTACCTTAACCATTTCATACTATAATTTGTGTGGTTATTTCGTACCATGATAAACTGGCCGGAAACGTGTGGAATGAATCAGGTAAGATTGATAAACTGTAATTTGTATTTTAGCCCCAAATTTCTGAAAGCCTGCGAGCTATTGTAGTGGCTTTGTGTCCGCCCCTTCTGTAAACTTTTACCTTTGAAATCTCCACAGAAAGTGTTGTACAGATTTCAATAAAATTTCACCGGTACGATCTCTTTATGAAGAATTTTCATCGGAAAAACATTTTTGTGTGACTTTAATCGGTGGGACCTATGCCATATTTTCATTTATTTATTTATTTTGTGTGTGTGTGTGTGAAAACATTGAATTTATTATCCTCAGAAGCCAGTGGGTATGTTTCAACCAAATTTTACACGAATGATCCTTGGGAGCCCTTTAACCGGATTCGTTGAAAGAATTTTGATCATATGAAAACAAAACATGGCTTTAATGGGTGAAGCTAGTTTTATATATGGCTAAAATTGTGAAAATCTCAAAACTATTAGACGGATTCCGACCAAATTTCACAGGAATGAGCCCTGAGTGACCCTTTGTCAGATTCCTTTAGAATTTGGAATGGTAGAAAATATGGTAATCCTTTGGTCAGAGCTAGATTCCATTTAATGTATATAGTGAAAACTTTGAAAGTCTTATTCTCAGATACCACTTGATGGAATGAAATATCACAGACATTTACCTTTTTTGATTTTTAACATATTCCTGTTAAAAGATTTGCTTAATATAAATTTACCATATTTCAATAGAGAGCACATATTGTTATGCAATGAAAACTATTGGAACTGCACCACTGATGATATTTGTTGAATGAAAGAAAGATGCCTCCCATCAAGTGAATTGAAAAAAAGTGTTTCCCCCCCCCCCCAAATGCCTCCCATGTAAATGAATACCAAGTTACCTGTATCTTAACCCATTCCTATACAACAAAATTCTAGACTGGAAGCTGCAAATGACAATTGCCAGTTTTGAACTGTTTAATCTTTTTGGATATTAACATTGTGGAATAAAGATATTGCTTGATACAAGCAGTTTCTTCATTTTCCGCTATGTTTTCAAAGCCCTTTTCATGAAGGGTGTAAAAAGGAAGAATAGTGTGAGAAAGTGTTAAGTATATTGTACATTTGTATATCAGGATGATGAAGCAAAGCAAACGCTCAAGCGCCTATAGTTTCACTGTTTTTGAACTTACTTTGTGACTAGTAATTTAGTTGAGGGAAGTATTTTAACTTTCATTGTAAGTTGTTAATGCTTATACATGTATATACCAAATTTACTTTAAATTGTTATCTTAATTTGTATTTGTCCTCTCCACAAATAACCATTGCATGGTGGGCTTTCCACTTTCATTAATAAACATTTTTAATATAGAAAGATGACAAGAGCAGATCACATCTTGCTATTATAAAATGAAAGATTAAGATTTTAGCTCCAATAAGCAGTAGTGTTTTATAATTGATGGAAATTAAATCAATGAAGATTAAGGTACTTCCCATCAAAGGCATGTTTCAAAGACCATTGTCACTTACAAGGGCAAAATATCATAATTTGACAGCACATAGTATCTTCTCAATTCCTTTCTTGAGTGTTCTTTTATTGTTTTTCAGCCTGTTGGGAAAAGAAGTTGATAAAAATAACTGTCAGCCCTATTAGCTCAGTTGGTAGAGCAGTATACTTCAAACCTCAAGATAACTTGTTCGAGCCCTAGGCTGACGGTGACCATATCAACTAGCACAAACAATTGACTTTCGGATAAGATATGTGACAAGTGTGACGATGCTATTCGTCAAGCATGTTAAAGAACCACGCAGAGTTCTCAGGAGTTTCGTCCTGTATCCTTGCACTATCCCCCGTAACAACTAACCGTCTTCTAGGGTGTCGCTCATATGGGCATGTGCTGCTGTAGTGACCATAAATCAACGGAAATACATACACACAAAGCCATTTGTTTGACAAAATAATCCTTCTGTTGCACTGCTGATGTACTTAGTTGAGCTGTAAGTTGAGGATATGAGATGAGAAGACACTCTATTTTACTCAGAAGTAAGGAAGCTGCTATAGATATGTTAGCATTATCTGCTAAATAGACAAATTTCCTGCACTTAAGGCAGAAATCAAGTGGGCTCTCAATACATGGCAAAGGAACATTTCCAGATGGAAATTCAAACAACCTTAAAAACTGTTTCCTGAAAGAAGGTATCGACCTATATAGAAGTTAGACTCAGTGTAAATGACAGTGATGAAATGTACTTTATAAAATATTAAAGGTTGCTCCATTTGTTGAAAGCAATACATTTTTGGTAAATAGGACCTATTTCAAAATCAACTATTATCTCCTTTCATCAAAATTTTCCTTTTTTGATAATGAAATATCAGTGATTGTATAAAAAAAGGGTTAAAATTTGAATGAGTTGTCTTTTTCAGTCAACAATAAACTTGATTTAAAATTGGCATTTTGAATGGTCTGAGACAATTTGTATTTACCCATTCCAATACAACCCCACTTTTTATGCCCCTCAAGAAAAAGGATTAAGAAAAATTGTGGAAAATGAAGAAATTGCTTGCTACAAGCAATGTCTTCATTATCCACAATGTTGTCTAACCTTAAAACAAAAGGCTGTAGAATCCTATCAACTGTAAATTGTCATGTACAACTTTTTGGATTTTGACCAGTCTGAAACCCCGCCTTTTTATGCCCCTCAAGAATAAGGATTTAGAAACATTGTGGAAAATGAAGAAATTGCTTGCTACAAGCAATTTTTTCATTATCCACGATGTTGTCTAGCCTTAAAACCAAAGGCTTTAGAATCCTATCAACTGTACATTGTCATCTAGAACTTTTTTGGATTTGGACCAGTCAGAAATTTTGTCGGTGGGAAAGGGTTAACTTGGTAATATAAAAGGCATTTAAAACTTGGAATATTATATTGTTTTGAGTATCTCTTTAGACTGTATCCACTGCCCTTTTGGTACTAAACATGAAATGTTCCATGTTGCAAATCAGATAGTCTCTAATGTATTTTGTAGGAATCACTCCTTATTCTAGATTATTTATATGTCCTATTAATCACAAGACAGCAAAGGGTCAGACATGAGTTTAACCCTTCTTTTTTTAAAAAATTTAGACTGGTCCAATTTGGAAGAAGTTGTAAATGGCAATCAAAAGTTAGGGCAATTTGAAAAGGAACCAACCTGAAGGGTAGAAAACATTGTGGGAAATGAAGAAATTGTTTGTTGAAATCATGATGTTTTTTCAAGTATAAGATCACAGGCACATAAAATCCTAGGATTGTACAGAAAGAGTGAAGGTCAATCTGGAATGTGTGAAAAGCATCCTTTCAGACTTATCTTTGTAAACTGTGCATTTTGATCAGGGTTGAACACTCTTCTCAAAGCATTTTCTATGTATGGAATGCTTATTATGACTACAATACTTTCTTTTTGATGTCCTCTGGTCTGTATAAGATTCATCTTTAGCTCTACTGGCCAAAGCCCAGAAAGCTATTCTTATAGCATTGTGTCTATTGTGCATATGTCTATTAGTGATTAACTTTTCTTAAAAAATATTTTCCCTAGGAACTGCTGGTCAGATCTAAACCGAATTTCTCAGGATTGTTCTATAGATGATCTTCTTTCAGATCATTTCAAACAATTATCTTCCAAAATAACTTTGGTTGCCATGGCAACAAAGTAAACATCCTTTAAAACTCATTTTAGTCAAACTGTCTATTTGATTTCATAGTTCCTTTGCAAGAATGTTCCTTGCACCAAGACAAAGCTAATTACATAGCATTCTTTGGATTTGTCAAAAAAATAAAACCCCTGCTTTTATAGGTGGGGCTTTTTTGTCATTGTATAGCATAAATATTTAGTCGATATATTGCATTTGATAAATGGTCAAAGGGAGATAATGCATTGATTTAATTATTTAGGAAAACAGTCCAATTAGTAAAATATCTCCTCTGAATGCTACATCTTGGTAGGAAATAAAGATTTTTTCACTTGCAGAGCTAGTTGATAATAAAAAAGTCCAAATGAAAAAATGTTGAAGTTGTTGATTTAAGTTGATGAGACTTTGAAAACTTCCTTTTGAAAATTGTTCGATTATATTTGATTAATAATGGAAGAGAGACAGCTTACTTTTTGATAAAACTGTTATAAAAATGGATAAAGTCCGTTTTACCTTAGATTTAAGTTGGATATAACACTACTGCTCATATCAAATGTACAGCAGGTTGATTACAAGAAGTAAAGAAAAATTTGTCCATAGAAAAAAAATTGTATGAATACAATCTTGAAAATGAATGATGTTTCAGAAAATTATGAAATTTGTGTCGGGGTTATTTGTGCCATGACAAGGGTAGCCAATTGTAGTTCACACAGATCTTAGATTGTCTCTTTGAGCATGACTTATCATTTATTTTTGTTTATTAGCATAATGGGTTTCATTCTTTGAATAATAAACGACCAACACCTTGTTCACACAATCACAAATAATTTGTTGCCAATGGTATTTCAGTTTCTAGTTAACCTTTAAATTTTTTACATCCATCTTTTTTAAACATGTACCAGTTTATTGTTTGAGATGTTTAATTTTTATGAAATATTAAATTACTTCTTCAAAGAAAATAATCTTTACTCTTTCCAATAATACACTTGGTGAAAAACAACAAAGTATTATTTCCTATAGCTTTATCATTGACTGTAGAATTTTGTTTTTTCTTCAGATCTCTTAACACTTTCATTGACAACTTGAAATATGTGCATACCTCTCTGAACTTAAACCATTGTCCCGATCAAATCTGACAGTTTACACCGTGTGATGATATAGATGTCATCAAATTCTTTGAATTAAAAAATCTTAAAAAATTATGTTATTTGGATATGCATTAATGAAATTGTTTACTTATTAAGTCTACATCTGTATCAAGAATTCTAAAAAAGTTTCTTTCCGCCGCGCTAAATCCTTTGCTCCACCATGGAGCAACTTTATACTTGTAAGCTATAGTGGCGTAGGTATACATGAAATAGCCTAATAACGATATGTAATTATTGGCTCTTAGAGCACCATCCGGGCATAACAAACACATTTAAGGCGATACAAGAATGCTTATGTCAATGAGGATTGATATGTCAGAAATCGGCGCATCCACTCTCCAAGAAATACTTTTTTTGTCTATGTTTAATAGCAACAATAAAGTGTGTCTTCAAGAATAAAGTGCGTCTGCTTGAAAGTTATCAAAGTAACCAAAATATTGAGAAATATTCGTAAATTGTAATCGAAACATTGACGTCTAGCATGCCCTGTGAAGTGTCTTTAAACGAAGATGCTGATTTCTTCGTAGATCGCCGTTAATCAGTATGCAAACCATTTGAAGCTCTGGGGAGAAAAAGGTATGTGTTGGCGAATTCCGGGGCTCAAGTGAAGTGAAACGTAACCCGCTTGCGTTAAACGCAATAGGCATGATTTAAGTCAGGTTTATACGTAGCAAGAGGCACTAAGCTTTGTGATTCTAAAAGAAATTATGCTTCGTACGTTGTACTTTTAACCCCAGATAAGTATACTAAACAACTCGAATTCATTCAAATTTTTATATCTTACTCAAATTATCTTTCATTTTCGAATACACTGTTTCATGAGGGAGAAGTAAACATTTAGGCAGACAATATAGGGGAATATAAAAAACATTGTTACAAAAGGAATCTATCTATAAATTTGTCATATAGTGTTGATTTAATTTGTGCAGCATGTCCCTCACCCTCAGTATGAGCGAGTAAGAGTCCCAGTAGAGCCTGTATTGTAAACTATCAAAATACTCTCTCACAATTTTGTCCACGATAACATTACCAGTCTTTATTTCATCTGTATAAACTGGACAAAAAGTGATTACGTGAGGAAAGTCATTAGCAGTGTCAGTGTACAAAAGGTTATTTACTTCTCTATTGCCGACAAAGCGTGCCTCGTCATTTTTAACAATTAAGTCATTTAAGGCTTCATTTGTCTGCTCTATGGCATCATATTCCGTATAGAAATCGATTTCATCAGAATTACCGTCTGAGTTGAAACATTTTCCTTTTCTCTCCGATTCAGATGAGAAACTGTGTTCCGTATCTCGAGAGACCATTGGAAGTAAGTTTTCAGTTGATAAATGTTTTTGTGTCATCTTGTCTCCATCAGTCCGACGAGGGTCATAGTTATAAAAGCGTTTTAAAGTGGATGATCCGGCGATATTGAAGGTAGCGACATATGCACAGTTATCATTTTTTGAGTTTAAGATGCACTCGGCTAGAATGTCAAACACCTCAAGCACTCTATTTGGTATATTGGCGTCGTTCCATAAAGAAGGGTCTTGATGATTGTTCATCATATAAAGGATGATGTTTTTCAACTGGTTTGACCTTACAAAGGAATGGCTACATCTTCTGCATTGCTCCATACTAGATTCTTTAGGAAAGAAAAATCCTGCAATGCATTTTGACAATCTGTAAGTTTTTACCTGTCCACTGTTTCTTCCATATTGATGGAATTGAGAAGGTTCTAAACTAGGGACCGTTATTCTTGTGCCAATGCACTGTTGGCCTCCCCAAGGACTTCCGATTATGGCAAATATTTTATGTTCTGTATCACAATCCGTCCCTTTTACGGAAATCCTATCGCACTTTATAAAAGATTCTTCCACCGAAGAGATTCTGTTATCTTCCTCAATAGGAAAGCACAAACAAACATCGATACCTACAGTCAAATTGTATTTTTCAGATTTAAGATGAAGTGTAAAACCAACCAAAGGCTGACACGGCGTAAACGTTTCGTGTTTCCAGTCAGTAAATATATCGGGCCTTTGAATCGTAATTAAAAACACTGTATCCAAAAGATGCCGAATTACTATCATATCAGAAAAGCTAACTTCATCTACAACAACTGAAGCCAGTTCACTCTCTAAATTAAGGCCTTGATTAAGTTTACCTAAATTAAACGTAAACATTTCTTGTCCATCGATTATACCTCCATCGTAAATAGTTACAGTGGATTCACCACTCCTCGATTTTTCCTTTTGTTTTTCAGTTTGTTCTTGTCGGTAAGATTCATTTTTGGAATCGGTTCTTTCAGCCGATTCATAATCTGAATTGATCATTGAAGTTGCCAGCCCACAGAAATCTGTTCTTCTGTAGATCGTTTCTACTAATTCATCGCCAAACGATTCTTCACCTTGTTCTTGATGAACAGATAAATCTCCAGCTACCTCATTTGCCATAAATTCCTCTGACATGTCAGAACTACATATCCAGTAAATTTCACAACCCGATCCATCACTTCTCTTATATGTAGTTGTTTTCATCAAACCCTGGTCAACCATTTTTTCTAATTCTAATTTAAAATCAGAATCTGTTTCAGTATTTGTTGTTTCAAACAATCCACTGTCCGACGTGTACAACGAATCGTCCAAACTAGAAATTCCACCTTCCGCATTCTCTGTATTTACAGAAATATTGTCAAGTGCATTCTTTGCATTTTCATCTTCAGGCGACACTTTTCTCACATATTGCGAACTGTCCACTACTTTTTTACACGCATTGTCTCTACCATTTTCAGCATTCAATTAACTATTTCTTAGATGGACGCCTTGAGCTGTTGAAGCAGACGAATCATGAGCCGAATCAGAAATCTGGGGACACTCTAAGGATTTTCTTTTCTCGGTCACGATGTATAAGTCATTATTGCGTAGTTTCTTATCATTTCCGTCATTACTTATCTTTAATTTTCCTTTCTGAAACTTTTCCAAAACGAGCACGAAATCAAATTCGTCCATTTTCCAAATTTTTGTTCCTTCAGAGACACTCCCAGTTTTTAGCAGTCGACAAGGTCCAAACATAGGATGTGCACTAAGATCAGCAACAATAGTGTCCATCAAATTGTTGATTTCCTTTTCTACAGCCTGTCCGACATCTGTTTCATGAACCTCTAGGTCTTTATCAAAAACCCTCAGAAAACTTTGAAGTCCATTTACAGACTCGTTGTCGTTACTTGTAATTGTAGTGTGTCTTTGAAGACATTCGTTTTCAAGTTCACTGTCCTTATCGAATGCCATAGTCCATTCTCCGTAAGGCCAAAGTGGCCTGACTATCTTGCCACTCATACTGTTTATAATCCTCGTGTATGAAATGCCTCTTTTGTGATAAATTACGTTTAAGTATTCAAAGTTTTTTCTGTCCAACGGAAAACATGTAAGTGACCAACTCAGAGATAAATATCCCGTGTTTGCTAATATGAGACGTACCTCGCTTTTGCGCTACACTAACGATATGAAAATAAAGATCCATAGATCGTGATTGAAAAAGTAAATCTGTTTCAATAATTTTAGCAGGAGCTTCAATATTGATATTGCTACCCGATTTTTCACGAAAAATTTATTCGATCATACATAACAACGTTTTAGCTTTCAGTTTTGCTTGTTTTAAAAATCCTTTTTTGATGTAAATTTCCATCCACGTGTACACACACTCCCCTGTTTATGTATTACCTGGTTAAATTCTAGTTTACACTGTCTTAAAACGATTTATCAAGAACTTGGATTTCGATAAAAGGTCTCGTCTTGATTCATTTCTGTGGTGGCTATTTTCACCAAATGAATATAAATCGGCAATGATAATCTATTTGTTGAAAAATAGTGGTCTGGTCAACAGGCATGCATATACATTAAAACCATTCAGCTAAAAACAAAAGAACCAAGATAGCTCTAGATTGCTCACCTGAAATTACTTTCGAAGGTCACTTATCAATTCAAATTTGATTACAATAGGAAGTTATACACAAGCAAATGGATATAAAAGCAAAAGATTGTGATTGGATGAACGAAATACATATATTGCCACTTATGGCACCATTTACTTCATTTTACATGGAATGTCACCATATTCAATGGGGTTCATATTCCATTGCAATACAATCATTTACAGTTAGTTTTAGAAAGATATAGCCATAGTATTGACCTATAGAGCGGTAACAAGGTAATTGCCAATAAGACTCCTTTTTCCATGATATTGATAATAAAGTCACCATACTAAATATAAAGCTATTTTCAGCAAGTGGAAGAAATACTGACCCATAAATGTGACCTCTAGACTGGTAACAAGGTACTGTCAGCCCGATTAGCTCAGTTGGTAGATCACTTGACTTCAAACCTCAAGATCACGGGTTCGAGCCCTGGGCTGACCATATCTACTAACAAACTAATTGTCTTTCGGATGAGACGTTAAACCGAGGCCCCGTGTGACGGTGCTATCCACCGAACACGTTAAAGAACCAGGCGGAGCTCTCAGCAGTTTCGTCCTGTATCCTCGCACTATCCCCCGTAACAACTAACCGTCTTCTGGGGGCGTCGCTCATATGGGCATGTGCTACGGTAGCGACGATAAATAAACGGAAATACACACACGTAACAAGGTAATTGTCAATAAGGCTCATTTTCTTTTGATTTTAGTCAGAGTATCACTTTCTTCCTTAAGATTCTAAAAATATTTTCAGCTTGTTTGAGGACGGACGACGCACGGCAAACGACGGACAATCAAATATCACAAAATCTCACCATGAGCATATTGTGCTTTGTTTAGCTAGAAAAGGAAAATATCTATGAAATCGATCCCTATATGTTAAATTACATTACAATCTTTATCTTTATGCTGCTATTTATAAGATCATATCAAGATCATTTCAAAATCAATTTACATGCTCCAAAAATAAATTGCTGGTGCTCTTTGTTATGAAAAGAAATCTTAATAGAGGTAATAAGATTAATTAATAAGATTTCGAGCTCAATACGATAATCCTAACACAAGTAAAATAAATAAAGACCACACTTTCCACGAACTTCAACCGAAACTACATTTTAAAAAATAGAAATCAACTATTCATACACAGCCCTACGTGAAATATGATAGCCAAGTCATTGTCTGGGCGGAACTATTGTCGTGCGTTCGTCATTCTGTTACTTTGTCATTGAAAAAGTAATCTATTCTGAAACTATAAGGCGAAGTTTAACCAAACTCAAACACGCGGAATGATCCTTATAACGTCCTCTGTCAGATTTCTTCAGGAAATTTTGATAGTGCGAAAATAGGTGGTTTTGGCGGTCAAGTCGACGAGAAATTTTGTTAAGACGAACAATGGGTGTTATGGGCAATTAAGTAACCACAAATTATGATAGGGCGAAAAATGGGTGTTATTAGCTTTCAAGTCAACAAGAAATTTAGATAATACTAAAAATGGGTGATATTGGCTATCATGTACACAATAATTTTGATAGGGGGAAATGGATGTTATTGGTAGTGAAGTAAATAAGAAATATTGGTTAGACATAAAATGGGGTTTATTTCCAGTGTCACGTAAACAAGTAATTTTGATAAGACCTAGAATGGGTGTTATTGGCGGTCAACTCAACAAAAAATGGTTCCATATGTTGAAACACGAAAAACATCATCTAACTCTAAACCTGTTGTTTGTGATTGACATTGGATGGGCACATTCTTGTAGAAGACCTCTCTAAGACTCCTTCAAGAGTTTTTTATCAGGGAAAAACATCGTATAAGCGGAAGGGTCATGGATTTCAACCCTTGTTTCGGAATTATTTAACTTTAGAATTGATAAAAGTCATTTTCACCAGTGTCATTTTTCACATCAACGGGCGAGAGGTAAGTAATGTACATAAGCAATTGCTTCTTTTTCCACAACGTTTTCTCAAGTATAAAATCACAGTGACGTTAAATCCCTGGTTTGCACAGGAAAGGGTAAAAGACTTGAAAACCGAATTAAAACCTGACAGTGCGAAATCTGATTGACGCAGCCGTGGCTCAGGTTTAATTCATTAAGAAACAGTGGCTAATCAATTTCTCAACAGAAGATCTGAAGACCAAATTATAATTCATGTTCAATGAACTGTGACATTGGTGTTCGACAGATACGTTCTTTTTGCATACGTCATGGCCATTTACATAAAACATCGTAATTGACCAATCTCTGGCTCCGCCCACTTACTCAGTTGGCTCCACCAGGAAGTCCCGCTTCGATTTAAAACGGCGTTATTTTTCAAAATTTATAGCCAGTATCATGTAACAAATTAAAGTCAAACCAACAAAAATTGCGGCTTTTATCAGAGTTCAAAATTTATTTCTGGTATAAATAAATAATTTGATTGGTAATTAGGTTCTGTTGAAAACAACAATCCGTTAATTGAATTAAAACTTATTTTTTCTCGATCGTCTATTTTGATTTCGCTTGAAATCCCATTTTCATATACACAGGTAAAAAGGACAAAGAGATCTTATCTGCGTACCGTCACGGACATTTTTAAACAATACTATTTAAATAAAAGTATTCAAATTTCAAAATTTTTAGATCTCCCTCATGTAAAGCCAACTGATCAATCACGGCTGACAATCTAGGAATCAACCGGCAAATCAAACCATTTATTCTGCCTAGACATAAGCTTTCAACTTAGACATTGGCCTCCATTTTTTTGTTAACCTTTTTGATGGTTTTGGCGACTTAAACGTCGTAACTACAGTTTATTCAAGCGGTAGTTACGACGTTTTCGTCGATATCCAACCATTTAACTTTTTTGTTACATGCGACTGGCCTTGACGCCGTTTAAAATCGAAGCGAGACTTCCTATCGGAAATGGTTGGCGTGGCCAACGAGATAGGAGGGAGGGGCAAGCGATTGGCCAATCGTGAGGTCCGGACTTCACAATACAGGCCAATTTTTAGCTAGCAAAGCGTCCGCTTTGATAGTTTAAGTTAACAGACAAAATTTTGAGGTCTTCTCAGAGTTCAACGAGTGCAAACTGCCACTAGAGGCTTAACGACTAAATCCATTGAATACCTACGTCATAAAAAGTAGCTCTTATTTCAGAAATAATGCGAACTCTGCCACTGCTTTTTATGGCATCATGAAAAAACTTTATTCAAATTGTAGACAGTTCCTTCATGCCATATAATCCAATCCCAATCAATTGCCCTTTTGAAGCATCTCAAGAAATAAGCTTTGAAAACATTGTGGACAATGAAGAAATTGCTTGTAACAAGCAATTTCTTCATTGTCCACACTGTTTTCTATCCTACAAAGCAAAGGTTTTCTTAATTCCACTAATTATGATAACTTTTGACACAGAATATATCTTAATAAAATCATGCTTTGCTAGCTTACAGTACTTTCAGTACTTTGGTTAGCATATGGTACTACACTATTTAGAAGAATGATTGCGGAAAAAACTGACTATCCCACAAAATAGGACCAAATATACCCATCGTTGCCTTTTTACTATATCATTAATACCCATTAATATTTCTATCAAAGTATGTACATTCCGCACAGACCAATTATGACAATCCGTATTTGATTGTGTCAAATACGGTTCCTTATAAGGTAGTCACAGTTGACGTCAATTTCATTCTGGCGTCATCATGGCGTCATTAGGCGGATAAACACAGGAGAAGTTAACAGCTTGTAGAAATACAGATGTTTTATCATTTACAACGATTTTTAATAATAAAAAAAGATATGATGAATGAAATATTATAAAGTAATAGCGATACAACATCTTGTATTTGCTTCCTGCTGCGGAGGAAATTTTGCATAAATTATTTCCTATTTATTACATACCTATAAATATGTCTAGGAAAATTCATACATTTGACACTGATAAAATCGGACATGTGAGAAAAAAAAAAGTAATTGAAAGTGTCAAATACGGTTCCTTATAAGGTAGTCACAGTTGACCTCATTTTCATTCTTGATATAGCGTTATTATGCGAATAAACGAAGGAAAAATTAACAGCTTGTAGAAATATAGATTTTTTTTATCATTTAAATAATTTTTGAAATAATAAAAAAGGGATATGATAAATATTATATAATGTAATGTAGTAAAATCGTGATCACGCAGTTCAGACTATAAGGAAATGGTTGATATAGATTTGAAACAAATGACCGTGTTTTGGAATAAAACGTACATTTCAAGAAATGCACATAAGACAGATTGAGAGGAAAACTTATTTCATCTTCGGTGATTTTCCGTAAAATGATTTATATAAATTTTATTTTTTCCTATCATAAATTTTCAGTTAGGTGCTCCAGCCAACGCTGTATGACTGAAATACTGTTAAAAGTGGCGTAAAATAATCCCATTCTAGAGACAAAGAGGATTATTTTTCAAAGTCTTCTTGTTAGAAACCACGAGGCTAAGAGGTTTCATATTTTGCATGTGGTATTGCCTTTTGACCTCCATAGAAACGATTCTCCTGGGGTCCTCCCTTTTTACATGAAAACATTGGACACCTGTAAAATTCTGTTTGTGACAAACGATAAGGCCTAGATGTTTAATATCTTGCATTATCTGATGACCCTCTTCATAAGGTGTAAAACTAAAGCATGTTGAGACTCAAGTTAGGCTTCACCATTTTACGCGATTTTCAGATCTATAGAAAAAGAGGACTTTTCAATTTTTTGGACATAATTTTTTTAACCTGAGTACACTTTGTTATAATTGATTTTCATAAGGACCATAATAGTCCTCTTTTTAGTTCACCTGAGCACAACGTGCGCAATGGGAGCTTTTAGGACATCCTGTGTCCGTCGTCCACATTTTAAAACATTTTCCCTTTCTAAACCTCTCAGATGGTTAGTTTTGTGTTCAACTTCGTAGGAACATTTCTTCAGTGACCCGTTTTCGTTAAATTAAAATTGGTGAAAAATTGTGGACTTGGAAGGGCTGAGCTTAATAGTATCAAAGAAATCGTGAAATAATTCTTCTGTGAGCGTTTCAGTACCATCTTTGTCCTCTTGTTTTCATTTGCAAAAACAACCCAAGTGTTTCTTTTTTATGAATTCCTTTCCGTAAAATCAAGGAAACTACAACACTTTAGGCTTAATATTTTGGAAGGAGACATTTTGAAAAAAAAATTTTTTTTTAATTGCAATCAGAGTTATGATTCTTTGAATTGTTTTGAAAGAGCATATCCGAGCATCAAATTATTTGAAATCCAATTAGTGGTTTAGTAAAAGGTTTTAAACATCTGTTAAACAGCGAACAGTGAGGAATCGCAGGACCTACTTAGTGCAAATGATTTTCTCGAACCGGAGTTTAGCTCTTACTAGACAAAAAAAACTTCTTTGTGTTATTTGTATCGGGATTAATTGTTTTCGAAACTAAAGTGATTCATTAGCTCTTACTAGGCAAAAAAAACCTTTTCGTTATTTGTATCGGGCTTAATTGTTTTCGAAATTATTGCGATCAAGAATCGGCCTCATACTTTAAAATGAGCTTTTTACCTATAAGCTCAGCGGTAACGCGCTATGTTAGAACCCTGGTTCTAACATAGCGCGTTACCGCTGAGCTAGTAGGTAAAAAGCTCATTTTTCGACATTTGACAAAAGTCACCGCGACACGGCCAATTTGTCTCTAACAAAATCAGTGAATAATTAGTAGAGCGCTTTAGCGGAGTAGAATGAGCAGCTGGTGACTCGGGTCGGTATTATGCTTTTCTTGTATTAGAATCGACAGTAAGCCTTGGATATAGCTAGGTGAACAAGCCAACGCTATGTAACTGATATACAATTTAAAATAGCGTTAAACCCCATTTAATCAATAGATTGGCTTTGAAAAAATCATTTCACACACAAAAAATCTCGCTTTTGTTGTGTTTTCGGCCTAAGCTAACTACCAGACAGAATGAGTTTCAAATCAGGTGTAAAAAAGAAATCGATTAATTAACGGTTAATGGTTAAAAGTATAAAAGTAACTATGGTGCTATACCGTATTCCCAAAATAAACTTTTTTGTGTGTTTTTCGGCCTTAGCTAAGTAGAGGACAGAATGAGTTTCAAATCAGGTGTAAAAAAGAAATCGATCAATTAATGGTTAAGTATAAAAGTAACAATGGTGCTTTACCCTTATCCCGAAATAAACTTCTTATGCCACAGCTAGTTCGTATGTCAATTGCTTACAGAAATAACGGTATATAAGATAAAAGATGGTATTTTCAAAATAAGATACCAAATGAAAAAAATAAAATTCTAAAATCAGATTATTCGTAGTCTTTTTATACTAACATTCTTTTTTCTGTTAAATAATCCTAGTCATTTATTTTTAAATTTTTAAAATAGAGAAACAGTGGACAAGGGTAGATCGCCTGGTTGGTTTTAAATCTATACAGTTCAATTCGCGTTTATGAAAAAACGAATGCCCTTAATCGAAAAAAATAAACGACAATGAGGCTTACTGTTACTTAAAAGTAAGTCTCATTGAAAGGTAACAAAATGCATTTTATTCGCAAAGCAACAATGTTGAAATAGATTGAAGTATTAAATAGCCTATTGAATTATGGTTAACACAGTAGATACGACATTTTGATCCGCCAAACAACGGTTAATTTTGGTCCGAAATTGAAATACGGATCCGTATAACAAGTAGAATTTTTTGCATCATTTTGATCTCATGTCATTAAACACGAAAGGGGGTTTGGGGGTAAAAAGTCAAACGTCCTGCGATTCAAACCTCGAACCTCTTTAACAAGTCTACCAACGGGCTGCATAATGTAACGTAGTCATAGCAACAGCGGTGCATGAGTCGATTTCCGCGTGTTGTTTTAATGCAGGAATCTCCACCTCGTCGTACCAAGGGCGACAAACGTCCTACTTATCTAGCATTATTAGAGAATGAAAGTACTGAAAGTACCGTAAGCTAACTAGCAAAGCATGGTTGAATTTAGAAAATGTTTCCCTTGTTGGGTAGAAAACGTTGTGGACATTGGAGAAATTGCAAATTTCCAAAGCTTTTTTCTTGCGATGGTTAAAAAGCGGAATTGAGAGGGAATGGGTTAAAGAGCATGCTTTTGATAGAGTTCTCTACAATTTGAATAGAGTTTGTAATATTCCTGAAATACATAAGAACTATTATTATGGCGTAGCCATTTAACGAATTTCTGTTGTGAAGCCTTCGGTGGCAGTTTGAACTTTGAGACGACCTCAATATTTTGTATGTTAACTTAAGCTATCAAAGCTGACGCTTTGCTAGCTAAAGAGATGGTCTCAATATCCCTACACTAGTGAGGATGAGGTAGCTCATGCTTGAAGAATAATTAGCTCTGGTCTCAATATACTGCGGCTTGGTAAACTGATATTTTAAAACATGAATTTAAACTCCAGTCTACCTTCACTTAGGTTATGCTTTGTTCTCGGCTAAATTAAGCTCTTGTAATGCAACCGGCCCTCAGTGTTTACTGAATGCTGATTCATCCGATTTTTATGGGGGTTTGTTGATGTTGCTGCTGTTGTTGTTTGTTGTTTTTTGTTATTGTTGTTTTTTTAAGAAATCCAGCTTGTTGATTCTAATACTTTTAATTTCTGGTCATCAACATCATATTTGTAGAAGAGCAGTTAAAAACAAGTCATATATGTTTATCCTTGGAAGCTCACGTAGCCTAGCAAAAATAGTTGCCTCTCAGAAAAGTCGATGCAACTTCAATTTTTTTAAAGATTTAACTGTGTTAAATGATTTGCGTAACTACCGGTAAAATCCGTTACATTATTAGCGATCGCTTAAGAGAAAATATGTAAATGTATAAAAATGTTTCTTGTTTGTCCTGCCTCTTTGTGATTTGTTTACTACGTTTATATTGCTTGCGTCATAGAAAATCGCTGCCACTCAAGCAGAATTGGGTTTATTTCAGTGTATGTCTTTATTTAGACATTTTTCACCTGCGTTGTATTTTCACCCAAAAACGAACGCTCATCAACACGAATTCATTAATATTTTAATACCTTTTTCAAACAACATTTTCAAAGATGGTTTATAAACATTTTAGTATCAAAACTCATACATGTGCATTAGATTTATACTTAGCATTATAACATACGTAACGTACGTACATTGGCATAGTAAAGTGATATGCACATTTTGGTGTAGAAAAAGATTTTTAGATATATATAGATGCAAAATGTCTCGTCAATGCCGGTTAACCAAATGGGTAAAATAAGCAGTATTCTATTCTAGTGTTACAAGCACGATCCCCGCTCGGCTGTTGTAGCTGAACATACACATGTCCTGGCGTGAAAATGATAGGAAGCCATGGTAAGGTGCACCTGCCAACCGATTTATTACTGAAATACTACAAACAGTGATGTAAAACCAAAATTCACATACTCGCAGTATAACTAGCATTAAAGTTAGCCTTTTCGATATTGATTTTCAAATGGTAGTCAAGATATAATCTAGATATCATTTAAGAAACTTGGACACTATTGGAAAGCAATTCATTCAGAATCATTACTTTCAAGAAACAAATGAGAGATTCTGCTCATCTTTTAACCCTTTCCTGTACAACCCCTGGTTTTTACGTCCCCGTGATTTATATTTGAGAAAATATCGCGGGAAATGAATAAATTGCTTGTAACATGCATTTTCTTCTTTTTCCGCAATATTTTCTACCCTGTAGGTCCGTTATTTTTCAGATTGCATTTATTTTCAATTGTCATCTGCATTTTCTTTCAAAGTGGATAAAACCAAAATTTTGAAAACAATAAAGGGCTAAACATTCTTTGACCTAGTAGTAGCTTCTAAGGAACCTCTTTGAACACGCGTAAACCATACTAAAATTCTGTCTGCATGTCTCTACATTTTTATTTTGTGTATCATGGTTAAGCACCTACGCGAAATTTCAGTCATATCTCGGCGGCTGACGTACCAAACCATTTATTCCTGGTATTTATCGCACCAGTAATACCACTACCTTCTTTTCGAGCCTCCAGTTGCTAATTCCACTTAGGTTTACGATTATCTAACCATTGGCCATAGGAGACAAAGGTTGGGAAGGATATTTACCGCGCTCGGGAATCGAACTCAGGGCTTTAAGATAGAGAGTCCGGTGCGCTTACTAACTGCGATCTGACAGCGGTGCCGCGGTATACAGCGAGTATGCTGGTTATAGAAGTAGTAATTTTGGAGTCCCACTATTGCAAAGCAAAGCGCATAACATTTTCTTGAACCAAATCTGTAAGGCTTAGTGAGTTGAAGCGTTCCGAACGGCCGGCAAATTATTGTGTGCAAGGCCGAAGCGCGATATAGCTTGATTTAGAGCCATATCTTCCCCCAAAACCTACAACGAAATTAATAAGAAAACCATACACAAAGCCAAAAAGCATAAATAAATATAACAAATGAATTTGGAAGATCAAAATAATTCTACGCGGTGGCAAGTCTACAATGTATTACTGAAATTTCGCTATATTAAATTCTGACACGCCATAATTTAAGGTTTGTTTAAATAAAACTTTGACGTCAGTGATGACAATTTAACTTTCGCCAGTCATTCAATCAACCTGCTCGGTCAAAGAGATTAACGAAGTCGTCCGTAAAGTTTAGTCATCACCACCTGTGCATATAACACTCAATACCGAATATAAGGGAATATTTCAGCGGAAGAATCGGTTGCAGTCGTCTCGATCTCAAAATGTAAATGAATACGAGTTGAAATCGATAAGAAAAACACAAAATACTCTTTCCAGAGAGCTTCACCTATACCGTTATTTTTGTATATTGATATCGAATATCCCAGTGTTTGCTTTAGTGACCAAATAATGCTAGATTGTTTAAACTGTTTTTCCTTTCTCGGAGGGAACATATGGCTTTCGAGAAGTGTTTTTACGCAAGGTATGAATTATATTGCATTCTTGCAACGTTTTTAAAAATTAATAGTTAGTTTGCGGAAACGAAGCTTTCAAAATTAAACATTGAGATTAATTGGGTACTACTTTTCCTGTTCCATGAGACGTCCACCAAAATGATTTGAAAAATGCCTTGCTTATAAAGTTTTTCTCTTTTTTACACAAAGACGAAATATTCATTGTTGTAAACGTTATGGAAATGTTAACAAATGATTACAAAAACGGGATCTATCTATAAATTTGTCAGAAAGTGCTGATTCAATTTGTGTAGCATGTCCCTCACCCTAAATATGAGCGTGTAAGAGTCCCAGCGGAGTCCGTATTGTAAACCATCAAAGTACTCTCTCACAATTTTGTCGACGATAACATTACCAGTCTTAATTTCATATGTGTAAACTGGACAAAAAGTCATTACGTGAGGAAAGTCATTAGCAGTGTCAGTGTACAAAAGGTTATTTACATCGCTATCGCCGACACAGTAAGCTTTGTCATTTAATGTGATTAAGTCATTCAAGACTGTATTTCTATCAAGGGTTGCATCATGTGCCGGACAAGAATCGGGTGCATCAGAACTATCGAATTGGACACCCGGTGAGTTTAAACACTTTTCTTTTCTCTCCAAATCAGAGGTGAAACTATCCCCAGAAGCCATAGCATCTATGTTTTCATTGGATAAATCTTTTTGTTCCTTACTTCCGTCAGTCCGAGGGTCATAGTTATAAAATCGTTGCAAACGTGACGATCCGACGATATTGAAGGCAGCGACATAGACATCTTTTTCATTTTTTGAGTTTAAGATGCACTCGGCTAGAATGTCAAACACCTCAAGCACTCTATTTGGTATATTGGCGTCGTTCCATAAAGAAGGGTCTTGATGATTGTTCATCATATACAGGACGATATTTTTCAACTGGTTTGACCTAACAAAAGAATGGCTACATCTTCTGCATTGGGTCATTCTTGTTTCTTTAGGAAAGAAAAAACCTGCAATGCATTTTGACAATCTGTAAGTTTTCACCTGTCCGCTGTTTTTTCCGTGTTGGTGAAATTGAGACAGCTCTAGGCTAGGGGCAGTTATTCGTGTGTGAAGGTATTGTTGGTGTCCATCAGAACTTCCTATAATGGCAAATATTTCTTGTTCATTATCACAACACAGAGATGATCCTTTAGCGGAAACTCTATTGAACTTGATAAAAGACTCTTCGTTTGAAGAGATTTCGCCGTCTTCTTCAACAGGGAAGCACAAACAAATATCCACACTGACTTCCATTTTGTATTTTTCAGATCCGAGATGTAGGGTAAAACCAACCAAAGGCGTACACGGGAAAGGTGTTTCTTTTTTCCAGTCAGTGAATGCACGGGCGCTTTTATTGAATATAGAATAAAACAACATAGTCAAAGGAACGTGAATTTGTAACATGTTATTAAAGTCAGGTTTATCTACAACGACTAAGGCTAATTCATTATCTAAATTAACCTCATGATTAAGTTTGCCTAAGCCAAGATGAAAGATTTCTTGCCCGTCTGATTTACTTCTGTCGTAAATCGTTACAGCCGATTCACCATCCCTCGAGTCTAGATCAGTCTTTGCATTTGCCCCCTCGGTCGACACTTTTCTAACATACTGTGCACTGTCTGCTACCTTTTCACACGCGATATCCCTAACATTATCCGCATTAAATAAACTCTCCTGTTTACTTCTGTCGTAAATCGTAACAGCCGATTCAGCATTCCTCGATTTGGAGTCAAGATTAGTCTCAGCATTTGTGCCCTCAGTCGACACCCTCGTCACATATTCTGCGCTGTCTGCTAGCTTTTCACACGCAATATCCCGAACATTATCCTCATTCAATAAACTCTCCGGTTTGTGATCTTCTTTAGCTTTTAGAGCATACGGATCTTGGACAGAATTAACCATTTGGACAGACTCTTTTTCAAGCCCTTTCTCGGCAACGATAAATAAGTCACCCTCGCGCAGTTTCATGTCATTTCCGTCTTCGTCAATCTTTAATTTTCCTTTTTTAAATTTTTCTAAAACAAGGAGAAAATCAAATTCATCCATTTTTCCAACTTTTGTGCCTTCGGCGACACTACCAATCTTTATTATTCTACAAGGTCCAAGAGGAGAATGCAAACTTAGGTCAGCAGCAACGGCTTCCATAACCTCGTTTATTTCCTTTTGAACAGCCTGCCCGACATCTGTTTCATAAACCTCTAGGACTCTATCAAAAGTCTTCAGAAAAGCTTCAAGTCCATTAACAGGCTCATTGCCGTTACTTTTAATTGTAGTGTGTCTTTGAAGACCATCATTTTCAAGTCTTCTGTCCTTATCGAATGTTATAGTCCATTCTCCGTAAGGCCAAAGTGGCCTGACTATCTTTCTGCTCATACTGTTTATAATCCTATTTCATGAAAGGCCTCTTTAGTAATGAAATATGTTTAACTATACAAAGTAAATTTCAATCTACCTTACACGACGCACTCAGAAATAGATATAACCACGGTTTGCGTCAACATAAAATGTACCTTAACTGTACACGTAAAACATACAAATTAAAATCTATAAATCTCTGAAACAGAATTGATAGGTGCCGATTTTGCTTCCTGTACAAATTTATTCGAATTTACATAACCCGAATTGCAGATCTTAACGAAACTTGAATCAAACTTTGTTTATGGAAGCAAGTTTCAGTTCGACAAATATACTCTAAGAATACGTAAAATATTACTTGGTTAAAGTCTAATTTTAAAAGCTCGTTGATACTCAAAACAAATTGTCAAAGATATGAATTTCAAAAGCATTTTTCTATATTTAGTTATTGTCTGTCCTATTAAAAAAGCAATATATTCAAAACGGATGACGACTCGAGGAAAAACGCAAAAGTAATAATATTGTGCATCACAAACCTGTATCTGAACCATACCTGTAATATAATAATAATAATAATAATAACAGCTTTATTTCATGAAGGTAGAACATTAAAACATTTTCAAATTAGAATACCTGAATAGTCTTTTTTACAATGTTGCCTTCGCTATGATGAAAATGATTACTGTAAATGATGAAATGATACAAACATTCGTATAGAGTTTGATTAACAACAACAACAAAAACATGGAGGGAAATGCTCAAAAGGATAGTAACCAGACTAGTTGGACGCGTACATCAAAATGTAATCTGTCAGCTTGTTGAATTACACCAAGTATATAATTTGTCGTCTGCTAAAGAATAAAGAGGTCTTACACGTATTTGTAGATGTCATGCAAGTCACTTTAATGAAGAAAGGTTTCGGGCCGCCAGTAAAGTTAATACAATTTAATGGGGTCAAACCCTATATCGAGGGCTTAGAGCAAAAACATAGTATGGCTTTATACAATGTATAGAGCCATACTATGTTTTGGCTCTAAGCCATCGATAGGTTACTTATCTCACTGCCTCTATTTATTCGTGTTATTTATGTAGTCAATCTAAAAAAAAACAAGTTACATGCAACCTCGAATAAAACAAATTGTACATGGAAATAGCCTATCATTTTGCCAAGTAAAATAATCTTATTTCTTGTAAAAGAATTAATCAATTACTTTTCGAACCACATACGATAATCATAACAAAAGTGAAGACAAATATATAGATCACACTTTCCCAAAACATTTATAGACGAATTTGGATGAAATTTTCTCAGAAAGGTGTTCCTAACACCTGACTTTGCGCATATTGTTGGTATTCTCCTATTTCAGGCGGCGTCACAAAAAAGGGGCTTAATGCAAAATTTCTCGTTTTAACAAAACTCCTCTTCCATTTCTTCACAGATTTTCAGGATATTTTTTCTACTGTATATGGTGTATCATAGAAAAAGGACCTTGATGTGGCGGCGTATATTGTGGCTATGGCACCCTTGATTAGCTAGTGTCATGGCGATGTTATCATCGTGCGTCCGTCCTTTGCAGGAATGTTCGTTGAGTTTACATTTCTGGTGTTAAGCGTGGGGCTTATCAGCACTGTAAATATGCTTCAAATAATTGGCAAATTATTCTATGGAAAGTCACTTAAGCTGCTCTTTATCATTATTGAATTCTAACTTATGTCCTAAATACTTACACACACAAAAGATCAGTGCACAGAGGTTATGATTCAAAATACCTCTAACCATGAGCTTGTCCATATGAAATACCAGAATCGATAAGCTCCTTTTGAAACTAGTTCACATGATGACCAATATTCTGCGAATACTTTTAATCCAAATCTTTAAAGACATATACGACAAAAAATTGTCATGTAGACCCTTTACCTCGATATTTCAATAGTTTTAGCCCTATATCACCTTGTACCAACGTACACCGAATATAGCGATTGTTCGGTCGAAGTAAATATTTACAAAGTGGAATGCATGTATTATTTTTGTATTTAAGATTATTTTACTCGTGGAACCATAACTTACATCACGAAAGTATTCGGCCTTATTCATGACTATACTAAATAGAAAAGAAATTGGTTCTGTCATAGAATTTTGGAAAATGAACGGCCCAAGTTTTCTTGGCCTTTCAGATCTATTTAAAAAGGTTAATATTTCATCGGATACAGCAGTGTCGGGAAGCCTTACATGGGATGTCTCGGTAGCACAGAGGTTAAAGACGTCGACAATTGCAGCGCTAGGTGGCGTTGCCGTATCCGCGTAGGCTCTAATACCGTAAGAGTCAAATAAAATTATAGTTCTCCAAAAGGGGTTGAAAAAGACAAGAGTCACTGCCGTAGTTGAGAGAATTCAATATTATATTAATAGAATTTCTACATTTTTATTAGCAGGTACAACTATTTCGCGCTGAACCATCGATGTGTGAAATAATAATCTTGAGAAAACTGAGTTAAAATAATAGAGCCTGTTGAGAAAACTGGGTTAAAATAATAGAGCCTGTTGAGGCAATTGACCTATTACATTTTAGGGAAAAAAACACAAAAAAACACAGACCATCTTTGCCTTACCCGCAACCTGTGGTAACACATTTTAGTTACCATCAAAATGACGTCACCACGCTTGTAATGACGTCATTGGTTTTAAATGTTTTGCGGAATGTCATATTTAGAATAATGCTATTAATTCTTAGTGACTTACTGCAAAAGGTCGTATTAGAAACTGCATATCAAATCCGTCTACATGAAATCCCGAATTTATTAAACTCGTCATCCAAAAACAACTAGAAAATCTTCGTTTGTTTAAAGAAGACTCGTGTGATAAATTCGGTACTCCATGATCTTTCGACTTTCTATCTATTCGACGGGTTAACATATATAGAGAATAGATGGTTGGTGTCTTGATATGGAAAAGTTTATCGGGCAAGGCGTAGGAATTTATTTGGTGAGCCGAAGGCGAACCGGATAAATTCCGAAGCCGAGCCCGATGAACTTTTCCATATCAAGACACCAACCATCTATTCTATTTATCCTGTTACCATCTTTTAAAAGAATTCGACTGAAAAATGTGTATGATCAGTAAATGTAAGTTAACCTCTCTCCGCCGAACATGGCGATATGACCCGGCTGGGGTGAGGGCATCGGGGTCGACTTTTGAAAGAACTCGCACAAATTCATTTATAATAGACTTAATAAGAACGAATTAACAAGAACATCTAGAACTTAAACCTTAAACAATAATGACATACCTATATCATCGAATATAATTTGCCTAGATTTGTCGATCTTGTCGATCACTCAACTAACGTGTCGAAGATTTTCTGGCGATTCGTTGTTATGCAGCAAAAACCAAACCCAAAGTCATTGCCACCCTGATAGAATATCACAGGATGGACAAAGCTTGAGATAAGTTGCCTAGCCGCGACTTCCAACATTATTCTCACTCAAATAATATCCATGCTTAATCCAATAAATCCTTTTATGTTTCAAAATCCTGCTTTCAGAAGCTGTGTGTATGCTTCCATGAAATAAACAATGCCTGCGTCATGTATTGCGTCATCTCTACGTCACCGATGTATAATTCGACCGATGAAAGTTGAGAGTCGAGTATAATGTTTTTAGTTGAACATAAGTTTTAGCCGAAGATTTAAACATTTATTGCTTAAAAGTAAGCTTTAGAAAGCACCCCTACCACTGCAAAAATAGTACCGGTCGGTCACGTGATCAAGTGACATGATAAAGCTTATCACGTGACCATGTGACCTGATATCAACAAGTTTATCATACCCCCCCCCCCTTTATCAGGCAGTATTTATAGCAGGTGACAGGATAAATATATATTTGCGATATGTGACTGATCCTGTAATAACGACCATTCTATAAAAAAATTACCTAGCTTGGTTAGTTCAGACATTAATGCGATGTGCTCCCAATCCCTTGGTCAAGGATTTGAACCCTGGCTCAGCATTTTTCTCTCAAAGATTTGATAAAACTTATTGGTACTAGTGTCATTTTTCTCATCGCTGGGCGAACGATATGTAATGTTCATAATTGTCGCTTTAGTCGAATGTTGTGGTTGTACCGGTGGCCGCAGTGAAACGACAGTCACAGGGTTGACCTATATCGATAGTCTGGCGCGAAACTGCCTATAAACATACAATTGTATCGCGCTGAACCATCGATATCTGAAAAATAGTTGGTTATTGTGTTAAACCAAATACAACAATACAAACATTGGCTGCGAGAAATCTCAGTGACGTAGTCATAACTCAGTCATGGCTTTATCAAATAAGGAAGATTTGCTATTTTACTTCCTGGCCCATGATTATAAAAAAAACTACGTGCTCAGTTGAGAATTTACTCAATCTTCAAACTTGTGTTTAATGTTACCTATTGGATTTGTTTTATAAAGTACATTGTTTCATATTCATGCACTTACCGTATAATTTAAACTAATATACATCTTTAATTTCGAATAAAATTTTAAGCAAAATCTCAATTGAGTTTGAAAAAAGTTTTAAAATCTCGGGCCCTGAACTGATAATGTGAAATATAAATCGGAAAATGGGATTCCGAAATGAATGATTTGATTGTTCAATCTATTTGATTGGTAGTAGGGATCCGTCATTTTGAAGTTAGTTAATTTTAGACGATCATCTACTTTTGAATTCGCTTGAGATCCCGCTTTTACATAAACAGGCATAAAAGACAAAAAGATCATATCTGCGTGACGGAAATAAACACAATAATGGTGACATAATAATACAAATACAAAGTCTGAAATCTTTAGATCTCAATCTGTTTGTACAGCCAAAGGCGAGGCTCACAATGCAGGCCAACCTTTTAGTTTTTGCTATTACAATATTTAGAAGTATGTTTGTTGGAAATATTGACGATTAATCATAGTACTGAAAAGCACTGTAAGCTAGCAAAGCATTGTTTTGTTCAGTAATCTTCTCTGTCAAACGTTATCATGATGAAAAAAAATGAGGTTAAAGTAACCAAGGAGTTAACCATTCCCACATAATCCTTCCTTTTACGCCCCTCAAGATAAAAGTTGTGGAAAACAATGTTGAAAATGAAGAAATTGCTTGTTACAAGAAATTTCTTCATTTTCCACACCGTTTTCTACCTAGAGAGATAAATATTTTAAAATTTTCAACTATTCGAAATTGTCGTCTGCAGCTTCTTTGAAGACTCTGATCAGAGTCATTTTGAACACGGTGTGCTCAAGTGAGCTAAAATACCTTGGAGACGAATTTTCACGCGGAGTTTGCAATATTTCTGAAATTTATATGAATTTCTTTTTATGGCCTAGGCATGTACGGATTTAGTGGTTAAGCCTCCATCGGCAGTTTGCATTCGTTGAACTTAGAGACGACTTCAAATTCGGTCTATTAAAGCTGACGCTTGCTAGCTAAACAAAGTGATAAAAACTCAATAAAGTGTCTCTTTTATCAGTTTTACAATTACACGTTAACCCTATCACCAGACGGCACAATGTTAGACTAGTCCAAATTCAAAGAAGTTGCAGACGATAATTTCGAGTATGGTTTTAAACAACATCATTTTGCACAATTTATATCATTTTTTATATATTTTAGCATGTTACAAAAAAAGTAGAATTGTTGGTTGGCGACCTATATGTCGTAACTACAGCTTGAATAAGCTGTAGTTACGACGTTTAAGTCGCCAAACGAGCAAAAATGCTTAATAAAAATGGCGACAAGTGTCGGAATTCAAATTCACTCCCTGACTAAATGAATGATTTGATTGATCGACTGTTTCTTTGATTGACAGCCGAGACTATTCAATTAAGGGATTTTTTCATACACAAAGGGTAAACACAATTGTTCATTATGTTAGACCTGACTTTTGTATGTTTTGTTCTTTTTGTTAAATTTATCATCATGCTGAACAATCTGTATTTTTGCACAGGTATAAGTAAGCCTTAGTGAATCACTGACGTAGGTGACTTTATTTATGTACTGACACTTGCATGTACAACAATGTGTTCCGTATTCCTCGATATAGCCTCCGTGTAGAAGCGGAAATGAGTAGTTATTAAATTTGTATTGTCATTTGCAAAGGATGTTGTACAAACATAGCTTTCAAACAGCGTAAATTGATTATCTTCTTTTACTTATTTTGAAAAGGAATAAAACGATAACACTTCGGAAAAGAAATCTGCAATAGGACTTCAAATTAACAAAAAATAGGTCTTTTTTGTAGATATTACGGTACCCATTGCTAGGATAAAAGTGCTGCAGTGACTTGATGATCTTTCTCAAACTTGTTGTCACATGACCGATCACAGATGTCAATCAAAGTACCAATCGACCAATCAAATCACTCATTTAGACCGGAAATAAAACCCAACATTGGCCGACATTTACTTGAAGCATTTTGTTGCTTATTCAAGCTGTAGTTACGACGTTAAGGTTTCAAACCGACCATGTCACTCTTTTGTTACATGTTACTGGCCAGAGGATTTGCAAAATAAAGCCGTTAAAATTTAATTGGAACTTCCTGTCTAAGCTCAGTTGGTTGGGCTAGCGATCCGATAATTGTATTAAATTTCGTCGGATGTATTCCCGGGTAAACTGGTAGCCCACTGTCTGTGAGAGACCTACAGTCTCGATAGATCTAGTAAGCAAATCAAATTTCCTGATTAACCAAACATACAAACTAAATTGTCCTTCGGATGAGACATTAAACCGAAGCCCTGCGTGACGGTGTTTTCCATCCAGCACGTTACAGAACCAGGCGGGGCTCTCAGCAGTTACGTCCTGTATCGTTGTACAATCCTCCATAATAACTAACCGTTTATTTTAACTCATACCTCCTTTTTACACCCCTCAAGAAAAAAGCTTTGGAAAACATTGTGAAAAATGAAGAAATTGCTTGTGAAAAAACAAATTCTTAAATATCTACGTTTTCTATCCATGAATACGAAAAATTTAGAATTCCATTAATGTGAAATTGTTTGCTGCGGATTCTTTCTATTTTCGACAGTCTAAAATTTTGTTGTGTCAAACTGGATTTATTTACATTTTTGTCATCTATTTTCTTTGCAATGTGTGACAATGAAATCTAATTTGATCTGATCTTTATCCTTTAAAGCTATATATTCGTATGGCTTCTATGTGCTATTTCATATCATAGAATATTTTCACACAAGAGGACAAAAATATGGGAAATTTCAAAATTATCAACTTTCACTGTTTGCTCAATATATACTACTAAAAATTTACTAAGGATCACATTCTTGATTTACTGCTCAAAACAATTCGACCCATAGATTTTGATATAGGTAGATAAGTTAATATTCGGACTTGATGACCCAGTAGCAAAAATGTCGATTCGCCATGAATGTTTGACAGTTGCATGCTAGGAAGCAAGAGCGCTCAACCAATCAGGTTCAAGACCAATTTCTGGTGGTTTATGCCCGGCGTCACCGATTTGACACCGCATGATGCTGCGCTTGAGGTCAAGATGGCCTGCAATTTGGGTTCCGTTGACCTGATAGCAAGCTTGAATAAGCTGTAGTTACGACGTTTATGTCGACAAACAAACAAATGTGCTTCACATTAAAGGCAGCCAATGTCGGACTTCAAACTTCAACTTGGGCTAAATTAATAATTTAATTGGTCGATTTTATCTTTGGTTGACAGTCGCGATTTGTAAATTGTCCAGACTAACAAGTTATATAGACAATTAGACGCGGCACATTCTTACACTTCATAATTTATGGAAGCATTATTCAATTTTGTGATATTTTTAAAAAAAAGATGATTCATCATTTATAAATAAAAAACTGTTAACAGGAATGGTCCTACACTAGATCAGTTCACCGATGTAATTTCCATTCGGTCGATCTAAAAAGATCTCTAATTGGTAGGCCCCCCCCCCTATTTGTAATACATGTATAAATTAGTTAAAAAGCGTCCTTTCAAGAAATGCCACAGTATGTGGGGTTAAGATTGGCTTCTTTCTGTTGATAATCGATCGGACGGGCTTTGGTATAGTGTCAAGGTTACCCTAAAGCAGTCTTTTGGATATCTCGTTTGGTCGAAAGAGATTAACTAATCCACGTTTTTCAAGATAATCTCCATTTGACGGATCGCTGACCACGCCCATTGAACTCCGACAGGAAGTTTGACCTCGAAACTAAACAGCGGTATTTTCCGAAATTTATGGTAAGAAACTTGTAAAATATAAAAAAATGTTACGTTGGCGACCTAATTGTCGACCAATGTTGGAGTTAAAAGTTCTCTTCCGGCTTAAAAGTATAATTTGATTCGTTTATCGATTGTTTGATTAACTTCCACGATCCGACAAATTCAACGGGTCATTTCTGTTAGCAAAGGTGGGTTATTTTCGTCAAAGATACTTGAGATTCTTCTTTTGATTTTTAGGATAAAGCGTCCTTTAGATTAAGATTTTTAAGCGGCTAAATAAGGATCTTAAGAATTAGGGATTTAAGCGTACTCAGCATTGGCCTAAACGAGTAGCCTTGACGACGTCGAATATTTTCATTCCAAATAACAAAACTAGTTCTTTAGACCATTAAAAAAAACTTATTTAGCGGGATTTTCCATCTCGAAGAAAAAAACGCATCTCAGACGCCGCAATTTTATTCGATGATCCAGATTGTTTAAGAAGAAGAATGTAATACCTTCAAAAATATAAATTTCCTCCGTAATTACTAAAAATAATCCAATAATTTTATCAACCCTTTCAGAAAAAATACCTAATTACTTTTGATAAGATTTATATTTAATAAACAAAATGTACATAGATATCTAATATTATCATAAGTAACGAATAAGTGATCTTTTAAAATTATTGAATTAATATTGGCCCAAGATGCAATTTTACCCTTTCCTGTACAAACCTTGGATTTTACGTCGCTTTCATTTTATACTTGAGAAAACATTATGGACACAGGAGAAATTGCTTGTGTCAAGCAATATCTGCTTTTCCCACAATATGTTCTGTTTCATAGAATGGTTTCATTTCAAATGTATCCAATTTTCATCGTCACCTTCAACCTCTTTCAATTTTGACCAGTGTAAAATTTCGAAAAACGGAAGAGGGTTTTTAAAATTCCCATATTGAAATACTGAAAGCTACCAACATTGATCCTCATACCTTCTAAAGCAGCGTTATTATGCTCGGTCTACATAGTTTGAAATTGATAATGTTGCTGTTACATCCAAAAATAAAGTTGACTTAACGCGCAGACTCAATCAAAATATTGTCTTTAGGCGACCACCCATAATTGTGGCCATTTTCAATGGATAAGCTGTAGGACAAACTCAGTGACCGCCATTTTCGCAGTCATGATGACGTCAAAGAGTCAAAAAGCTGTTGACGCATTTTTTCAGCCCAAGATGCTACCTTCTACAGCGAAGGCAGCCAAATCATGCTTCAATACCGTTGATAAAGGAAAACATTCGGGTTAAATGGGTTTCCACCCCAATCACAACTAGTACAATTGAACAATCGCGGTTGTCAATCAAATAACCAGTCGACCAATGAAATCATTCATTTTCACCAGAAATGAATTTTGAACTCCGCCTTTGGGCGCACTTTTTGTTAACCTTTTTGTTAGTTTGGAGACTTAATTTCGTAACTACAGCTTATTTAGGTTTATTGAAGCTGTTTTTACAACGTGTAGATCGCCAACCAACTAATCTTCTATTATATGCTACTGGCTAAAAAATTCATAAAAATAACGTCGTTTAAAATCAAAACGGGAATTCCTTTCGCAGTCAATGAGCGGGGCTAACGAAGTAAGTGAGCGGAGCAAGCGATTGGTCTATCAATTGCAATTTCTTCTTTTTTTCACATTTTTTTCTATCATACAGAGTGATTTTTCTTTTTAAAATAAAATCAATTTTGAATTGTAGTCTGAAAAACCTTTGAATTCAGACAGGACTAGAATTTAAAAAAAAACAGGATAGGGTTAAAACGCAAGGCTGTAGCTAATGTGGACTTAGGGTTGCTTATTTCTGTTCAAGAATGTTAGTTAAAAATATATAGTCAACCTTCCATACAAGACTACTCTTTTAAAGGTTTCGTTCCATATTTATCATGAAAAGTTTCCTTTTCTTGTTCGAGCTTGGTACACTGACACTAGATAAGGTTTGATTACGATCACGTTTACAATAATGAAATCAAACTAAATTGTCTTTGTCTTACTTATGAACCGTTGCATATTTATCTAGTTTTTATGCTAATTTGAATATTTTTATATGACCTGTATCATCAATCACATTTATTTTGTAATGTACGTAGCGAGAGGGGGCATTAGTTAGGGTCTAGTATCTTAACATTACATCCTGTACTTTGGTTTCCGTGTGACTAAATAGCAGCGATCGTCTATAACTTACCTTGCGTGAAATGAAGTACACAAATCTCAAAGGGTAGGACTAATAATCAGTATATCTTGTCTTGGAAATAACTTTAGCTCGAACATGATCAGAAGAAGCAAATTGTTTCCCATTTTGATTTGGTTTTATATAGATTTTTGACTTAAGTTTCCATATCCATATGATCGGACATTCTTTGTTTGTCTTGCCTCTTGGAAAGCGAAGCGAGCATGCGCAAAGGTTGTTTCTATTGTTAGTAAAAATCTCTTAAACGATCGCTGCTATAAGGGTATTAGGCGCGAGATTTAAACCTTGTCTTTACCGCCATTATATCTCATATTCATTTCTTGTATGTTGGAGACTCTTGGACATTTGTAACTAATTTTAAGCTGTGATTACCAAGTTTTGTTCGGACACCGTTGATATCTAAGGAACATTTAGTGATTGGCGTTTGTAACTCGTTTCAGGCAATGTCAACGCATGCAATCGTAGTACGGTCAGAAAAATAAATCAAAGTACTGAAAGTTCTGTAAGCTAGCAAATGTAATATACTATTCACCAAAGGTTATCATGATTGATAAGCAATGTTAAAGTAACTTAGGAGTAAACTAATTACAACATGACAAAATCTTAGACTGTTATAATTGAAAGAAGTTGCAGACGACAAAAACTATCCAAATAACGTGCATTGTGTTCGCGGCCAGCAGATTCGCCACATCGCTTCCTGGTCATGTTGATAAGAAGATTTTGGTACTCGGTTTAGTTGGCTCATTCTCCATTCAACAAAAGGAACATCCTTAAGATTCTGTGAAGTGTTGGAGTTCTCTAGTTCGGTTCGAATTTAAGTATTTTCGAATTAACTCTCACAAACGGATCTCTTCTGATGCAGTTATTTCTCCATGTTCAAACACATATAGGTCAGTGTTTCTGTCATCTCGTTCCCAAAATGACAAAAGTTTAGACTGGTTCATTTTGCAGACGACACATTTTAGTTTTTGAAATTTAAAGATAATGCCTTTTGAGGTAGAAAACATTATGAATAATGAAGAAATTGCTTATAAAAGCAATTTCTTCATTTTCACAATGTTTTCAAAAGCTCTTTTCCTAGGGGCGTCATAAAGCGTGATTGTGTGAGAATGGATCAACGTATATGTCTAGCGAATATATCAATAAACCGATCGCTTGCCCCGCCAAATCAGCTCCAACAGGAAGATACACTTCGATATTAAACGACTTTTTTTTTGGGGGGGGGGTTTTCTTTTTTTTTTTTTTCTTGTTTTGTTTTGTTTTGTTTTTTTGCAACATTTATGACCATGAGCATGTAACAAAACAGTAAAATGGTTGTTTGGCAACAGAAAACTCGTAACTACAGCTTCAATTAACTCTACTAACGACTTTTAAGTTGCCACATCAACAAAGAGGAATCACTTAAATGTCAACCAATGTTGCAGTTCAAAAGAAAGAAAGTCTAACAGAATCAGTTGATTTTCCAATCTACCCTTTGACTGACATTTAGTATCCATCAATTAAATCTTTCCATAGTTATCCTGATCCACAATATTAACCCATTCCCACACAGTGACGCCTTTGGACGCCCCACAAGAAAAATGATTGGGAAAACATTGTGTCAAATGAAGAAATTGCTTGTAACAAGCAATTTCTTCATTTTCCACAATATTTTCGACCCAGAAAGTTAAAAAAAATCTAAAATTTCATAAACTTTGAATTGTCGTCTGCAACTCCTTTCAATTTGGACCAGTTTAAAATTTTGCCGTCTGGTAATGAGTTAAAGTAAAGAAATATTTAATTTGGCCTTACGATTTTTAGTGAATTCTAGGCAGTATCTGGACTCAACAGGGACTAACGCGGCGTTTAACCACGAATAGTACCTATGACATAATTCCTTGCTATTTTAACATTTCTTCGTTGTATTGTCGAGTCAAAGAACAATTATCCCATTTCCAGACGGTAAATTTAAGATTGGTCCTAACTGAAAGGAGTTGCAGACGACAATATAAAGTTTATGAACTTGTAGATTTTTTCAACTTTTTCGATAAAAAAAATTATGTCAAATGAAGAAATTGCTTTATACACAATGTTTTCCCAAAAGCTCTCTTGATGGGCGTCCAAAAACGTCATTGTGTGGGAATGGGTTAAAACTTGCTTGCTGGTACAAAATATTTTCTTAGGCTCGACTCAGCTGCATTTACGAAAACAAGGGTATGACAATCGTAGAAAACGTCTAGCCGTCTGTTGAACGGCATTGAATGCATCCATGCGTATTCACTGTGTACGTGTTTTTTACGCTCTATTCTCCGAGCATCCATTCACTGGTATTTCATCCGAGTAAAAATGTTTTGGGCTGCGCAAAAGTGCTAGTACGGATAAAATGGCTGTGATCCGCGAAAACATACATTATGTAACAATACAAGCAATCCATTTAGATTATTAAAAGTGGTCAATATCAAATTTTGAGTTGTTAGTATTATGTAAGCTGTCGAGCTTCACTTATCTGGAGTAACGTTTTATAATGAATCGTATTTCTGATCCCCTTTTCAACTTGGGCTAACAATAGATATAGTTACACTGTGGAAAGAAAGTGTCACCTAACCGCCTCATTTGTATGATTATATCCGCCCATGTAATGAGGTTTTGATAAATACATGACGCACGGAAATATACGTCAGTTACCGTCGCGTGTTTTGGGTGTACCAATACCTAGTACCAACGTGAGGGCAAGATGAAGTTTTTGCTTGTTGCGTTAGCCATTGCTGGTGTTCACTGTGTGAATTTTCAGAGGCTTAAACAAACTCCTCCGGTACAGAAAAACTTCGTCATTGAACCAGTGAGTGTTTGATTCTTTTCCGAACCAAGCGGGGTTGTTGTTGTGATTACTGTTTGTTCGGTCGGTCGGTCGATCGGTCGGTCGGTCGGTTGGTCGGTCGGTCGGTTGGTTGGTTGGTTGGTTTTCGGCGGTCAAACATTGAAAGTTGAAGTGATTGTTAAACTTCATCTTGATAAGAGGTAATAATGCAACGATTTCATAGTGAGTAAGGCTTATTCTTTCGACGATTTTTTTCAGTACCTTGGAGACTGGTATGCTATCGCACTTTACGTACCGTGCAGCTGGTCTGGAGCTAAACAGTTCACGGATTACTTCACGAACTACCGACCAGGACCGATAGCTGGAGCCTTAACGATAACCATATCATGGAGGTAAGGTCTGGGTGCCTCTTTGTGTTTCTTAACTAGTCGCTACTTACGAAAACAATGGGCAACTCTGTATCTTGGGAATACTTCAATAGAAATTCTTGAAATTTTGTGGAACAAATGACAGATCGTTGACCTCGTCCAATGACCTCCGACAGGAAGATCGCCTTTCATATTAACCAATTCCAACACAGCAACATTTTAGACTGGTCCAAATTGAAAGAAGCTGCAGACAACAATTTCAAGTTGGTGGAATTTTAATTTTTTTTCGTCTTTTTTGGATAGAAAACATTGTGGATAATGAAGAAATTGCTTGATACAAGCAATTTCTTCATTTTCCACAATGTTTTCCAAACCTTTTTCTCGAGGAGGGATTGAGTTGGAATGGGTTAAACAGCGTTATGTTTCTACGTTTATGATCAGTAACATGTAACAAAATGAGTATAGCTGATTGTCGAACTAAAGATCATAACTACAGACTGAATAAGCTGTAGAAACGACAATTGTATCGATTAACCAACAAAAATGCTCAACATAACTGACGGAGTTCAAAGTTCACTTCAGTCTAAATAAATGATTCAGATGATTGGTTTTTCGATTGACAGCGAGGCTTTGACGATTCTGTAGAAAATATTGACTTCTATAGAAAATCCTGATATCATCGATTTCTCTGCATTTAAACAAAATTCTTACCCCTTGCCATGCTGATCCCGGAATATTCCTGTTTTGGCAGGTGGTGTAGACTAAGATCAGTCTGCACATATGTGCAGTCAGGGCTGCGATCTTTTCGTCGAGTTGAAAAATCCCGCTAAATAAGATTTTTGAGGCGTCTTCAAGAACGAATTATGTTATTTTAAGTGAAAAGATTCGACGTCGTCAAGGCTACTCGTTTAAGCCAATGCCGAGTACGCTTAAATTCCTCATTAAGAAATCTTAAGATTCTTATTTAGCCGCTTAAAAATCTTAATCTAAAGAACGCTTCATCTTAAAAATCTAAATAAGAATCTTAAGAATCTCGACGAAAAGAACGCACCTCTGATCTCAATTTCCAACATCTGTTTGTCCAATTCAAGCCAGACCTGTTCACAAAATATTTTTTTAAAGAAATATTGAACCACAATTAATTCTTCCAGTGCTCTCAGTACTTTGACTTTATTTCATTTCTGAGAAGGCATTTAATTTAGCATGACAAAGGGATAAAACTGCTTTCCTATAGTTTATTGAGATTTTTCGATAATTTCATCAACAAACAACTAAAATTCTCAAACTGATAAACTCATTTTTGATCAATTTTGTTCATTTTTCGTTCATTTTGTGCTAAGGAATAGCGTCTCAGTGGGATCAAACAATCTTATGTCGCCATAAATTTCACGCGCAATATGACGTGCTTTTTTTTTTTTTTTTTTTTTTGACAAAAAGTCATACTTTATCTCTATTTGCACGTGTAGTGTCGATTTATCTTTAATTAAGCCTTTCTATAATTGAGAAAATATTGTAGAAAATGAAGAAATTGCTTCTAATAAACAATTTCTTCTTTTTCACCAAGGTTTCTTTTCCATTGAATGGTTTATTTTCCAATTAAATCCACTTTAAATTTTCGTCTGCGAAACCTTTGAATTTGGACAGGTCTAAAATTTTGCGAATCAGGAAAGGCTTAAACGAATTACAAAAGCTATGTTTTCGCGAATGGCGAAGCTAGAAAACTGGATCTTACGAAGACGATAATTATTTTATATGTATTCAAAAAATCCTGGGACCTGTTCATCGGTAAATTAATTCCGAGAGAAAATGGAGCTGTTTCAATAATTTCAATAGAAATTTTCAGCAACACTCATATTCAATATTCTAAAACAAAATTGTTGTTGTAACGGGAAATTTGATTGGGTCCCTATTTTTCTCAAATAAACTCTTTTGGCGAGCTTAGTTCCACTAACAAATCATTTAGCTCATTTTTATTATCAAATTATTATTATCATCAATATCATTGCTACTATTTTTAGTTAAAAAAAACAAAGGTTTATGATTACTGGGGTTAAATGATAAAGTTATTCCTCTGTATTGCACTGCTGTTTTGGGTAACATCTCTAACGGCAAAATGAAAACTAGCTTTAGGGATATTTTTGTGTGTTATTTTACAGAAGTTCACGGTGTACAACAACACAAAATGATTATATACCTCAAGGTGTACCGGGGGTTTTCTTTCTGAAAGACAGTTTTGGTAAGTCATTAAAAATTATTCGGTTCCTCAACATATACTGAGTGGTTGATTTATTTACTCATTTATTAGTGTTCTTTTTAAAGAGATGTTTGCAGTTATTCAAAAGGATTATATTACTCGGGTATACCCGGAGACATTTTAGATAGTACCTTCAATACGAGTTTATACCTAAAAATTACTTCGTGTTTTCATTCCAAAATATTGTTTTGGTGAGTAATTCAAAATGATCAAATACTCCAAAATCTGTGGTGTTTTATTGAATAAATCAATATTTACGTAATATTGATTACCTACTGACGATATTTACGTTGAAAAATCATTATTTGGTACCGGCAATTTCTATGGTTTTAAATGTCGTGAAAACAAGTTTATTTATGCATGGGAGAAGGTTCAAATGAACTGGTGATGGTGACATAGTCCAAATGTCTGCTGTGTTGTACAATGAATGCTTGTAGACATTTGTGCCTTAAAAATTGAAATTCAACCAAGCCAATTCAGGCAAAGAAACCTTTTAATTTTCACCAACGTTGCGTATCTCGTGGATATCTTCGTTATATTCGAAGGCTGTTAAAATGCTTAAGACGAAAGGAACTTCGTCGACCCTTTTTCGGAGTGAGTGCACTTATTAACCCTTTCCTGGATAAACCCGGGATTTTACGTCACTGTGATTTTATACTTGAGAAAACATTGTGGAAAAAGGAGAAATTGCTTATAATAAGCAATTTCTCCTTTTTCCACAATGTTTTCTACCACATCGGATGGTTTTATTAGGAATTGCATCCAATTTTCATTGTCGTCTGCATCCTCTTCCAATTTGGACCAGTCTAAAATTTCAAAAACAGGAAAGTGTTAACTTTTTTCCGACCGTACTCCCGTCCATACCCTATACTTTCGTCTCAGTTTTCTAATAGAGTCAACAGAACTCTATATGGTTCTACATTGTAGGGGTCCTACTTCGCGCTTTTCGAATTCAGATCCGGTAGTTATTAGCTTTCTGATCTTTTCTGGACTTTGTTTTTTTTATAGTACACAATTTTCGTCGCATCTTTATCGTTAACCATGAAATTTAGTATGCAGGTTCATGTAGCGTTCCTAGATCGCGGATACCAAAATCAGGTCCATTCGGTATTTAATCACTGTTTAGCAAGTCTATTTGCTTTAGGGTTTGATATTTTAACGTGTAAAATTTTTGTGTCGCGTTTTTCTAATAGACCAGAAAGTTAGTTATTTATCACTATGTAAGGCTACCACGCCTCGCTTACTAAATTCAGGACCGCTAGTAATCTATATTTTGATGACATGTTCAATTCTTTACTTTGAACTTTATAATACACAATACTCGCCAAATTGTTCTCACAGATCGAGAATTGCAGTCAGCTAATTTGGTATATGTGGTAATAATTTAATATATAATAATTTCGTTTCGTCTATCAAAAAGAGCGTTCTGATCGGTCAGGAAGAGATATTACCTCCATGAACAAAGTTTTGAGCAGGCAGCTATTTTATGTGCTTGATAAATTGTAAAAATATTTCCTTCTTTCGTTCGATGTCATGTCGCGTATTCATACAGTGCGATTAGTTTTTAGCTCCACTGGCTTAATGCAAGCGAGCTATTCCCATGACGTTATGTCAGTCCGTCCGTGCGCCCGTCTTTTTTTTAAAAAAAAGCTTTAGCTGCACTGGCTGAAAGCAAACGAGCTTTTTTCATGGCGTTATGTCCGCCGTGCGTCAGTCCGTCTGTGCGTCCATGCGTCCGTCCGTTCCTTCGTCTTCTCTGAAAAAAGTGCATGGATTTCAAAAATATATAACTGAATGATCACTAAGCGACTCTAAATCAGTTTCCATCTATTAATTATATTATTTTGAAAACATGGTAGTGGCTTATTTCCGTATATGGCATAAAGTATTTTTTTTTTTGTTTTTTTTCTTTTTTTTGTTTTTTTTGTTTTTTTTTTTTTTTTTTTTTTTTGGTTTGTTTTTTTTTTTGTTGTTGTTGTTTTGTTGGTTTTTTTTGTTTTTGTTTTTTGTTTGTTTGTTTTTTTGTTTTGGTTTTGGTTTTGGTTTTGGTTTTTTTTAAATGAAATAACCTTTTCTTTTGACTTAGTAAATGAATTGACTTTTGTAAAAAGAATGAACAGATTGATATATTAAAAAATTCATTGACAAGATTTTTTTGCCACACATGGTGAATATGATTCGGTTTATATTGAAAACCTGAAAAAAAATATTTGCTCAATCAGTTCAATCAGGCCATGAGCGATATAAGCGCTCAAGCGCCTCTAGTTTCGTGTTATAGCCCACTGAAAACAAATATATTCTCTTCATCCCTTAAATGTTGGGTTTCTACAATGCGCTCATCGAGTTCATGACAACAAGTTGTATACTGCCTGTTTTACGACCCTGTCCAGTTCCTGCAGATTATTGGAGCACAGTAGTCTTAAAATAATCTAGGACGCATTCTAAATTGGGTTACTTGGGTCAAAGTATATGTCAAGTGGTCGATTCCGTAAGTGATATAGCTTTCATATTTTGCGTGTATGTTGTAAATGTATATCAAGGTCATTTTTCAAGGTCTAATTCATTCCAAAAACAATAGTTAAATAACTGTTTGATTGTAACTTAACAAAGCCTCCCAGTTGTACATGTGTATTGTGTGTTTACATCGGTAATGTTTTGTCTACGTATGCTTCCGTTACTTATCGTCGCTACCATAGCACATGCCCATATGAGCGACGTCTTCAGGAGACGGTTAGTTGTTACGGAGGAAAATGCATGGATACGTGACGAAACTGCTGAGAGCTCCTCCTGATTCTTTACCAGCTCGATGGATAGCACCGTCACATGTGGTCTCGGTTTAACGTCTCATCCGAAAAACAATTAGTTAGTTGATATGGTCAGCCCATTAATCTTGAGGTTTAAAGTCAAGTGCTCTACCTACAGAGCTAATCGGGCTGACATTGTTTATGTATTATAGTGTACTTTTACATTTATAGAAAGAACGTTTATCTGTTTTTACCCATTATCACACAAGAAAAATTTAGACTTGTCCAAAAATTAACTCTTTCCTGTACAATCACTGGTTTTTACGTCCCTGTGATTTTGTACCTGAGAAAATATTGTGGGAAATGAAGAAATTGCTTGTAACAAGCAATTTCTTCTTTTCGCACAATATTTTCTACCCTGTTGTTTGGTTACTTTTCATGTTGCACCCACTTTTAGTTGCAATCTGCAACTACTTTCAAATTGGACAGGTCTAAAATTTTGAAAATCAGGAACGGGTTAAAGAAGTTGCAGACGACGAGGTGCATGAAATAGTGTGATTGTGTTTGAATGAGTTAACCAGTTCGAGATTATTACTCAATTTCT
>OX336371.1:61916312-62196312 GCA_946902895.1 Fragum fragum | reverse complement strand
ATCACCGTTTTCGTCCAGGATGTAGCACTTGTCAGAACATTCGTTGAAATATAGCCTTTCTGATGCTGTTCGTTGTTCATAGAACTTCTCATTAAGCGTAGAGATTATATATGATAAATGATGATTTTTTTAAATGATGGACTCTAACCACAGGCACCGTCTTTTTTCCAACCATGAAAATCACATGTCGCCAATTTACACCTCCAATTTTTGAACACCATCTATAACACATAGACCTGCAAAGATAGTGTAAATGCACTTTTAAACAGCAGAAAAGATGCAGAATTACTACAAAATCAAACAAAATATTGCATATACCACTGTTTACGACTCAAATCATCCTTACCTTTCAAGAACTACATATTATCTAAGATCTACTTTTATCATACAACGACATCAGGAAATAATTTCCAGTGAGGTCACTCCTAGTCGTGTGGTCTATTTTCGCTTTTCCTGGAAGAATATCCAACATTTATCACTTCGTGTATGTGGTGAAGGGGAAACGGTTTTCTTACAAATAACAATTACTAATCTAGATGACTGGTTGCAATATTTTCATCTTTTGCTGGTAAGATATGTGCAATATACTGACATCATATCCCTTCAAAATTTCACTGAATTGACCCAGCTGTAGTTACGACGTTTAGGTCGCCAACCAACCATTCTTCTTATTTTTCATATGCTACTGTCGATAAATTCTGCAAAATAACGTCGAAGTTGAACTTCCTGTCGGAGTCAGTGGGCGAGGCCTGCGATGGGTCGATTTAACCCTTTCCTGTTTTTCGAATTTTTAGACCAGTCCAAATTCAAAGGTTTTGCAGACGACAATTTAAAGTTGATTTTAACTTAGAAATAATCATTCATTTGGGTAGAAAATATTGTGGAAAAAGAAGAAATTGCTTGTCACAAGCAATTTCTTCTTTTTTCACAATGTTTTCTAAAGTATAGAAATACAGGTACGTAAAAACCAGGGAACCAGGAAATGGTTGATGACAATTTTCTGAAAACAGTTTTTCTGAAGATGTGATTTTAGGCCCGTTAAAATGGTGATCTACAGCCCAGTTTTTATAAGCCTGATTGCTCGAGTCATGTTTTTCATTCAACAAAATCCTTATTTATATTATACCCCCACTCAGCTACTGCGGTAATGTCTAGGACTTAACCCTTTCCTGTACAACCCCTAATTTTTACGTCCCTGTTATCTTTATCATTTGGGAAAAAATTGTAGAAAAAGAGGAAATTACTTTTAACAATCAATTTCTTCTCTTTCCACAATATTTTCCACTCTACTGAATGGCTATTTTTCAGATTGAATGCACTTTAAATGTTCGTCTGCAAAACCTTTAAATTTGGATAGGTCAAAATTTTTGAAAAACGGGAAATGGTGAAAGCCCCTATGGTCAAAGAGGCTCCTACTATGGTTTTCTACCGGCTCTTCGTTTTGGAGGTTGGTCTTTTGCCCTACTCGCTAGAAAGATAGCGGGGTAGAACCGTAAAACGTGTAGTCTATCACGCAACTTTTAGACTGAATTTTTATTCTAGTTGATTCCTGCTTTTACTTAACGAATAGCCCTGTTATAAAGATATGATTGAAGTATGTTAGTACAGTAAATCTTGTATTAAGCGACCAGTCATAGGACAACTAAAAAGTGGTTGATTCAGAGAATGGTCGCTGTAAGCACTTTCAGAAAAAAATGAAAGATTGATTCGTATACATGAATTATTACCGACTTCTCGCTAAATTATATGTTGTTGGAACTCATTAGAATCGTCTCACTGAGACGATTCTAATGAGCTCCAACAACATTAGGTTAGGTACGATATGTTTTTAGCAAGTGCGACCACTTCTTTATGAGATCATTTGATTTTGAGAAGAGGATTTCGATCGTGGTCGCTTAATGGAAACGGTCGCTTAGTAGAGATGGTCGCTCGAGCACGATCGACTTTATATTAAAATGCTAGAATGAAAGAAGTACGTACATTCATTTTGATCGGAAGTGGCATCTTAACTCCAACATTGGCCGACATTTTTGTTGGGTTTTGACTTATTCAAGCTGTAGCTACGACTTTCAGGTCGCCAACCAACTTTACTATTTTTTGTTACATGCTACTGGACAAACACTTTTGCAAAATAACGCCATTTAATATCGAAATGGAGCTTCCTGTAGGGGTCAATAGGCGGGGCCAACAGAGTAAGTGGTTGGGCCAGCGATTGTACGGGACATTTCAACAATTAATCAATCGCGTCTGTCAATCAAATAAACGGTCTACCACTGAAATCATTCATTTCGACCGGATATGAGTTTTGAACTTCGACATTGGCCGCCATTTTTGTTAACCTTTTTGTTACATGCTACTGGCCACGAATTTTCCAAAAGATGCCGTTTAAAATCGAAGCGGAACTTCCAGTCGGAGTCGATGGGCGTGACAAATGGAATAAGTGGGCGGGGCCAGTGATTCGTCAATAACAAAAGTACACCATGCTTATACTCAGACCAGTATGTACATCCTCCAGTCTTATCAGAGTCTTTTCCACGTGCTCTATGGAAAAAAATAATGATTGAAAGCTTCATTAGTCGAACAGCGAATAGTCTAAATACTCTAAGTGGCTATCCAGCTCAGTATTATTACAACCAGGCCGTCGTCATAGCGCAGTTGGTAGTGCGTCGGACTGTCAATCTAGAGGTCCCGGGTTCGATCCCCGACGGCGGCACTTATTCTTTCCGACTATTTGTATCTCAACAATGGGTCGATAATCGTAAACCTATGTGGGATAGCAGCTGGGGGCTAGAAGGGATGTAATGGTAGTACTGGTGTGAGAAATACCAGGATTTCATTGTTAGGTGCTCCAGCCGCCGCGATATAACTGAAAGATTGTTGAAAGCGGTGTAAAATCTCAATCAAACAAACAATATTATTACAACCAAACGGGCTCTCTATTTCAAAACGGGTAGCTCAAATAATGGATTCGTTACACTTTAATAATGCATGAGGCTTTCATGATTTCTATAATCCATGATTATGTTTATGTGATTTCATAAATATTTTTACTTTCAGCATGTTATGGGCCGAAGCACCCACCCATTGCCCCAACCCACAAGATTCTACAGAAATTCTAAGGGATCGATGCGCCGTAACCATAAAGACAAGAACATTCTCTGTGTATGATGTTACATTTAAATATCCAGATTCCTGTCCGATTACGTCAAAAGTGTCTACCAGTATTGAATTTTCAATCTGGTAAAAAAACAACAAAAAAAAACATATATATATATAGTCGGAGAGTGTTTTTGACTAACTTTATTAAGTCTATGGTCGCAAAGGGATGTTATCCTAGATTGTTAAAGGAGTAAGAACTATGAGTTCGAAAAGATAGAGTAACGCTCCTTATATTTTATTAAACTTGGTGAAGAGTAATTCAGTTTTGCCGTTCTATATTTCTTGTTAACCCCTGTCATGCTGAGCCCTGAGTAATCCTATCTTGGCAGGAGGTATAGACAAAGACCAGCCTGCTCATAAGTGCATTCTGATCTTAGTCTCAAACGCCTGTTTGTACTTTAAAACCGTAGTTATTCATAAGATTTATTCTCAAACGAAATTTTGACTCACGTAACTCGTGTTTGTAGTGCAGAACTTTCACAGAATTTGAGATTGGTGCAAGTAAAAAAATGCAAAAGCTATACTGGATAGGGGAAATGTGTGAAAGGGAGAAGTGTTTATTACAATTTACCGTTGCAGCACAATATTTCTCAGTTTAAAAAAAGTATGCAAGCCATAGATTATCGTTGCAAACAGAAAACAATCAGGGCAGGATAAGAATAAATTTCTTCTTGAATTCGTTTTCTTCTTTCCTGCAATTAATCCTCTGAGACAAATGTTGGAAAGGTTATTTGTCGCGACGTGGGATCAAACCCTGGACTGACAATCATGAGGTCACGGGTTCGATCCCCGATCGCAGCAAATATCCTTTCCGACATTTGTCTCCTATCAATGGGTGGATAATCGCAAACCTAAGAGGCCTGAGCAGCTTGAGGTTCGGAAAGGATGTGGTGGTAGTAATGGTGTGAGAAATACCTGCAACCCATGTTTAGGTGCTCCAGGAGTCGCGACATGACTAAAATAATGTTAAAATTTGACATAAAACTAGCCTTTGATAAGAGACTTCGCGTTAGTGAAATGCAAGTACGTTTATATTCCTGTCCGCTTTTGAGTAAAAAGCAAAAAAGGTCCATTTGAAAATCTGTAGCTCATCCCAAAATTTTCGTTGGGCCTTAAATCTTAGTCCGTCTAAAAGAGCAGTCTTTGGTCTTGAATTACAGGCCAGGAAATGGTATCATTAGGAATAAAAAGAACGCAACACATTCACACATGAAAACGGTGTAACAAGAGGAGGATACCAAATTTTATTAACGGACTATATTAGGGTACAAGTATTTCTGGAGTAGGGTCAAGTTTATATTAAAGGGTATATGTTACATGACTTAATTCATAAATAGAATTGGATTTAGCGCTATCTTTAACTACATTTCAGCTATATATCCGAGGAGGGTGCCGATAACCACCGCTTCCCGTCATTTCCTAAACAACATTCGGTAATCAAATAGCGCCGGACAATGCCACACATGTTACATGGACTTCTATCAGATGTCGGAAGGAATGTAAGCCGAACCTTAGTTCGAAGCCGTGACCTCATCAGATACAAATAGATCTATTTGACCTATTACTGACCCCACCGTCTTATCCTAGCTGTCACGCCCATCGACTCCCCAATGAAACCTTGCTTCGATCTAAACGGCGTTATTTTGTGAAATTTATGGGAAGTAGCATATAACAAAAAGGTATAATAATTGGTTTGCGACCTAAATGTCGCAACTACAACTTGAATAATTGTTTCATTCGCCAATTCAACAAAAGAGTTTAAAAAAATGGCGACCAATGTTTGAGTTCAAAACTCATTTCTGGTCTCAATAAATTATTTCATTGGACGACTAGTTATCTGATTGACAACCGCCAATGGTCAAATGTGACAACTTTGATAGCCTTACTCTTCAAAGGATAATTCACCGCTGTCAAAAAAATGTCGATTCACAATTCAAATTATACATTTTGACAGGGAATCAAATTGAACCCCGATTTTTATGTCAGGAATTTTATGTTGGTTTGTCGGTCTTTATATTGATAATTGGTTCAAATAATCAGTCAAATAATGTAGTTGTCCCATGATAGACGTGCCCTATATGTGCCCGTGACTTGAAAAGAGAACGCCTGTAAATATCGCCCGGGACGTGTCTCTTGGCCATCGGGACCTGCATTTCAAGTTTAATATGTTGGTTTGATGACCTAAACGCCGTAACTACAGCTCATTCAAGCTGTAGTTACGACGTATAGGTCGCCAACCAACCATTCTTATTTTTGCCTCACGTGCTTCAGACTATACATTTTGTAAAATATCGAGGTGGAACTTCCTGATGGGGCTCAGTTGGGCGGGGCTAGCGATCCGCTAGTTTAGGGACAGTCTGGGTTCGTTCAGGATGGCGAAACATTTGATTGTGCTATCAGACTTATTATAGCTCTGTCTAGTGTGGCTAAGTGCCACTTATGCTTCTACTTTTGCTATTACAAAGTATTGTACCATTTCGAATATTGTTGGGTAAATTGACGGCTCGATGACCGCGCCCACTGGACTCCACAGTTTAACAATTAAACGGTGGCGTAACTAAATAATTATTTTGCAAAAACCTACGGCAAATCACATACAACATAAAAGTAAAATTGTTGGTGGACAACTTAAATACGTATAAGCTGTAGTTACGAATGTACGAATTTTAAGTCGCCAAACCAACACAATAAACAAAAATACATTAAAAAATCAATCAATTTGGAGTTCAATCTTCATTTGAATGGTTCGATTGGTCTTTTTTATATTCTTAACTAGCCAAGCGTCAGCTTTGATAGCTTAAGTTAACAGACAAAATTTTGAGGTCTTCTCAAAGTTCAACGAGTGCAAACTGCCACTGGAGGTTTAACCACTAAATCCATTGAATGCCTGTACCATAAAAAGTAGTTCTTATGTATTTCAGGAATATTGCAAACTCTATTCAAATTGTAGAGGACTCTTTAAAAAGCATACTGTTTAATCCATTCCCATCCAATTCCGCCTTTAAAGCATCTGAAGAAAAACGCTTTTGAAAACATTGTGGACAATAAAAATATTGCTTGTTACAAGCAATTTCTTCATCGTCCACAATGTTTTCTACCCAACAAGGATAATAATTTTCAAATTCAACCAACTTGAAATTGTCGTCTGAAACTTCTTTCAATTTGAACAAGTCCAAGATTTTGTCATGTTGTAATGTATTAACTCCTGGGTTACTTTAACATAGTTTATCTATAATGATAACCTTCAGCAAAGAAGATTACTTAACAAAACTTTGCTTTGCTAGCTTACAGTATTTTCAGTACTTTGATTTTACATCGGCGATCCGGCAAGTCCAGCACTAGGCTCGTAGCTTTTTGTTTATGATGAGACGTTCATAGAACGGAACAGAATAGAACATAAGTTTTATTACAGGTGTGGACGAGGTTTACTTTGGAACGTACACCTTGTAGAACTATTATCATCAAACTGACGGATCGCGTCCGTCAATCAAAGAATTCATTTAGACTTGAAGTTAACTCCATCACCAGTAGTTTCAGTGCTTTGATTTGTTCAAAAGTGAACAAGAATGCACTGAACGTGTAATATCATTATACCATTTTTAAACTGTTGTTTTTGAAGTGATTTTTTATATCGTATAAACGGTGATTTGTGTTAGCCAGATAATAAACGTTTGAAAAACAGTTGGACGGACCTTGTGAATAATAAATATCTTTCATTTTTTAGAGAAATCGAAAATATAGTATTTTTACCTGATTAGTTCGAATTATAATTAAGATTTGAAAGAATTTCGATGCTGTAGGAAAAGTCCGGTGTCCTTCACTTCAGATTTTAAAAGATGTTTTTTTCTTTTCGGATTTCTAATCGGATATCTAGCGCGATTCCGTATAAATTGAGGGATGCAGGGCGTCATATCCCGATCAAAAATCTTACGGAGTCTTAACAAAATTCGAAAAAAAGAAAGTAACTTTGTTCAAATGCCGAATTATACAGCAAGAAAGCGTTAATGAATTTCGCGCAAAAAGAAATGACGTCATTCTACGCTTTCAAAAAATAAACTTGCTAGTGAAAACGATAATGGCGTCGGTCAGAGATATTAACGAATTTCGGTTTATAGAAGAGACAAATTCAGGAACAGAAAGTAATGCAGATCATCCAGTCGACGAAGTACAGGTACGTTTGAAACTTGAGGTGTGTTCTTTTCTTTGTGATTTCGCAGATTCTTATTAAGATTTTTAAGATAAAGCCTTCTTTATATAAAGATTTTTATGCCGTTAAATGAGAATCTTAAGAATTATTTATGAGGAATTTAAGTGTTCTCAGCATTGGTTTAAACGAGAAGCCTTGGCGACGCCGATAATTTTCATTCAAAATAACAAAAATCATTCTTAAGAGAGTCTCAAAAATCATAGTTAGCGGGAATCTCGAAAGAGATGCGTTCTTTCGTCGAGATGAAAAATCCCGATAAATAAGATTTTTGCTCCATTTTAATGAACGTCGCCAAGACAATACTTGTGTTTGTATTTCAGAAATCAAATCAAAGAAAGACCCAATAGTGTATTTTTGTGAATTGTCTTAGACGCATCAGAATTGAGTTCTTTTCGTCGAGATTTCTCTCGAGATTTAGTAAAAATTCATAGTCCGGCGCGATATATTTCAATATAATGAAAACACTATCTATAGAACGGGCTCAATGACTAGAGCTTCTGTTGGATAGTTTTTGAGCGATATATTCAAGGAAAAAGAAACAGCATGTTACCACTAGAAATAAACCACCGAAATGTTAAAAGTGAAAACACCGGCAGATATCACATGAATTTTTGTGTTTCTGTTACCATATTTAATGGTCCCGAATGAGCTATAGTCACGACATTTAAGTAGCCCAACCAATAATAATTCTTCACCTAAATATCAGCCGAAGTCGGAGTTCAAGGTTCATTTCTGGTCTAAATAAATAATTGATTGGTCGATTCATCGAAAGTTGCCAGTTTACATAATATAACGTAAATATAAATATACACCTCACCAAGTGCTTTACTAATAAAAGTTTTCTTCGTTTTTACTTTTTACTCTAACCATTAATGTTTATGTAATAACGACTTAAGTAAAGTAATAATAAAAAACAAATACTTTCAAAACTATTATATAATTCGCGTAAGGACTTTATATTGTTGACGGACCTATATACACAATCTTCTAATCATCTACAATAACCCCTTAACACCTTTTCATTTATTTTCTGAATATTGTGGATAATGAAGAAATTGCTTGTCACAAACAATTTCTTCATTTTCCACAATGACTTCCTAAGCTCTGTTCTTGAGGGTTAGCAGAGAAGGTGGGATTTTGTTGGAAAAGCTTAAACGAAAAGGAAATGCTCCCATCTGATTCTGAAAGTACAATGACGATAAGTCTTTAAACATTCCGACACCATCGAACATTTGATTGCTTTAAAAAAAAAAGGGGGGGGGGGCATTGTTTCCCTTTATCACAATATTTCCTTCTATTAATGGTCCTTTATGTAGCCAGGCAGTGTATAAGGGGTGCTTATGCCGCCTTGGTGCCCACCGTAAATAACTCACATGTGATGGTGGTTATGTGATTAGGGAGTTGATGATGTTGAATATAGAAGATTCATGGAGTCGATGGGGGTGTATGTAGCCGGGTAGTGTATAAGGGGTGCTTATACTACCTTGCCGTACAAGCTAGCTTTTATAGCGACGTGGTAGAGCGCTTGCCTCGGGACAGAGAGATCCCTGGTACGAATCCCGTCGGAGTCGAATATTTATTTGCGGGTTGCATTTATTTTCAATTTACTAGCATATTAATATGTCATCTGAGATGCGTTCTTTTCGTCGATATTCTTAAGATTCTTAGATTTTTAAGATAAAGCAGTCTTTGAAATTAAGATTTTTAAGTCACTAAATACGAATCTTAAGAATGAGAGGGTTAAGCGTAACCATTATTGGCTTAAAAGAGTAGCCTTGACGACGTCGAATATTTTCTCTCAAAATAACAAAAATCGTTATTTAAGACGTCTCAAAAATCATATTTAGCGGGATTTTTCATCACCATGAAAATAACGAACCTCTAAAATCTATGAAATTGGAATAGTCTATAACTTTGCATAATCGTAATCAATCCAGACTGTACATAGTAAGGAAGACAATGTGAGAACCGATGCCATGCCAGATGTTCTAAGAACAGAAGAGGGTGGTCCGTCCGTCGAGCCGTCTGTATCTAACGGACACGGGGTTTGTTGCTCTACGTCTTCGATCTGTAGAATATGTCAGCTGTCGAGGAGCGAAACTTGTGAGTGTTTTCAATTTTTAATCCGTTCCCACAGGATTTTTTGGGGGGTTGGGGTGGGGGGGGGCTCCCCGTTAGAAAAATAGGTTCGAAAACTTTGTGGAATAATAAAGAAACTGCTTGTTTCAATCAATTTTTTCATTGTTGACTACCCCAAAATACAAAGATTTTTTAAAATTTCATCGATTAAAAATGTTCGTATGCAACTTCTCTCAATAGGGACCAGTCTACAATTTCTGATAAAGAATCCCCCCCCCGCCACTAAAAAATGAACCATCTCGAAGAGCCAAATATATTTCTGTAATGGTCACATCGAGTAAAGATCTTCTCGCTGAAATAAATAATTTCGGGAACGCTGGTCCCGCCCACTGGGCTCCGAAGAGGAAAATCAACTTACATATCAAATAACGTTACCTGCAAAAATAATGGCCAATTACACATAACAACGAGAAGCATTTTTTTTTTTTTTGGTTTGGCTACTTAAATGTCATAACTACAGCTGTATAAAAAAAAAGCGGCGTTGAATCTTCCTGTCTGAGTCAATCGGCGTTTGGAAGCGGAGCCAGTGGGTATTACTAGGGGAGTCTGTGTGCGGGGTCAGCAATCCCTGATTAATTGAAAGAACTGGCGCGTGGCAATATCTTAACCCATCCCCACACAATCCCTCCTTTTAACGCCCTTCAAGAAAAAAGCTTTGAAAAACTTGGTGGAAAATGAAGAAATTGCTTGTTTCAAGCAATTTTTTCATTATTCACCATGTTTTCTATCCCATCCCAAACGACGAAAAAAAAAATAAATAAATAAATAAATAAAATACCATCAACTTGAAATTGTTGTCTGCAACTTCTTTCAGTTTGGACCAGTCTAAAATTGTGTTGTGTTGGAATGGGTTAACATATCGATTACGAATTCCGCAGAGTTCCGCGATATCCATATAGCTGTCTCGTTATGTTTCCATGTAATATTGTACTCGCTGATTCATTTCAGCCGAAATCTTAGAACCAAGTCGATGTTCGTGTAAAGGATCTCTTGCCAAAGTTCATCGTCAGTGTTTGGAACGCTGGGTGCAGTACCGAGGATCGAACCTGTGTGAGATTTGTGGAAAGAGATTCGTGTCCATAGCTAACCCAATGACGAGAAGACACTCGGACCCGCTAGAGGTAATTTATGAAACTTGTTTCATTTAGCCTGTTCCAATAAAATTCCGCACTTTTAACATACCCAAAGAAAAGGCTTTGGAAAACATTGTTGAAAATAAAGAAATTGCTTGTTTATATACAAAACCCTAAAAATACCATCAACTAGAAATTGTCATTTGCAACTTCTTTCAAGTTGGACCAGTCTAACATTTTGTTCACTAACGATTTACTGTTGTTTTTTTTTGTTCCTGACCAAACATTACACAAACTCATGTCATTTTCAGCCTCAGTCAAACTATCTTGTCGGCGGTCAACTAGCTGCGATATCGTAGCCCTCTTTCTGATAATCTGCTGGCGAGGGCCACGACACCCCCCTTCTTCGCTCTTTGTTGCAGTGCCCGGAGTGATTCACTCCGGGCACTTTGGGGTCGATTATTGTAAGTTGTATGAATAGTACAAACACAAGCTTAATACCAAAATTGACCTTAACCATTTATCTATCCATGTAAATAAATGTAAATCTAAAAAAAGTCGGACATTTTATGCATTTAAGTCTCAATTTGCTGCACCATCGAAAACTCAAAGTTTTTCGGCCATTTTGAATCAAATGTCAGCCATTTTTGCTATTTGACAGCGAGATCTCCTGAGATCTCGAGTTTCCCGCCAAAATGACAGCGAATGAGAATTTAGGTTGCCATATTTGGAACACATAGTATTTTTGAAAACAGGACAGATCTGATAGAAAAAAAGAAAAAACTTGTATGAAAGTAATTCAAGAGTTAACTGAATTTGATAGATAAAGTAAAGATATTGAAGATTCAGTATCTTTGAACATAAAATTTTATCAATGGTAGGTAAAAACGGATACTATGATTTTTTACGAGCACCTGTTTTGACAGCATGACAATAGTAAACAATGTGACGTAATAATAGATCACATGACCAACCAAATGTCATGGCCGCCAAACTTAGGAAATATTTTATAAACTCAAAAGAATCCGGTATTAAACGATTGATACAATTGATATTCTTATTTTTTTGATAGAATTTGACTATAATATTAACATATGTAAGGAATTCATCCAAAGAGAGTCGCTTATCACAAAGCATAAAATATTAGGACTTGCAACAAAGCGCAAAGAAGGTGGGAGTCGTAGCCCTCGCCAGCAGATTATCAGAAAGAGGGCTACGATATCGCAGCTAGCGGTCAACGTGCGTTGCGAGCTATCCGTCAACTGTGATTATGCATGCAAACTTGTTGAAACTTAAAGGTTTGGGTTCTTTTAGGCAAACTCTGGTTAAGTTGGACCCAGCGAAAATGGATGAACTGATGAGTTCCGAGCCTGTTGCAGCACTCGGACATGAGATATCAATCAATGTACTGAAAAGTACTGTAAGCTAGCAAAACATTTTTTTGTTCGGTAATCTTTTTTGTTGAACGTTATCATGATGTAGAAACATGGTAAAAGAAACGAAGGAGTTAACCTATTCCCTCACAATCCCGCCTTTTTACGCCCCTCAAGAAAATGGTTGTGGAAAACAATGTGGAAAATTAAGAAATTGCTTGTTATAAGCAATTTCCTCACTTCCCACATTGTTTTCTACTTAAAGAGGTAAATATTTTACAATTTTCTACAATTTGAAATTGTCGTCTGCAAAATCTGTTGAGACTGACCAGAGTCAAGTGAGCTAAAAACACCCAGGAGATGAACTTGCATGCAGAGTTTGCAATATTCCTGAAATACATAAGAACTACTTTTTTATGGCGTAAGCAATCAATGGATTTAATGGCAGTTTGCACTCGTTGAACTTTGAGACGATCTCAAAATTTTATCTGTTAACTTAAGCTATCAAAGCAAGGAACCAAACTAGTTAACCCAGAAAAAGTCGTTGGGGGGAAATGTTGACCATTTTCTGCCGTCAAATAAGTTAGAATAGTTTATGAAATAGACAGATCCCAGATGCTTAGCCATTATATGTAATTACATCTAATTAATGGGTCATTTTTACCCCAATACATGTAAAGAAACCAACAGATCGTATATACAGCTTGAGGTAGCTGTAGATACGATGTTTCGGGAGCTCAACGAAAACTTATAAGTATACTCTCATTACCTTGATTTTTTTCATGTGTGTGTGTGTTTGTATCTTTTCCTCATTAATACCATTTACATTTCAATTAAATCTAGTTAACATTCTGATCTTGACAACATGTTTTATATTATTGTATGGAAGAGAAACTATGTTTAATTCCGGAAATAAAATATGTCTATGTCTATGTACACCTTCCAAAATTTTAGACTTGTCCGAAATAAAAGATTAGCAGACATCACCGTAAAGTAAGTATAACTGAATAATTATCCATCCTATATGATAGAAAATATTGTTTGGACACAGAAATTTCCTGTTACAAGCAATGTCTTCTTTTTCCAAAATGTTTTCACATGAATAATACTACAGGGGAGTAAGAATATAAAAGGCCAAGCAATAGGACGCGACTCGAAATAACTATGTCGATCCTTTTTATTCCTTATTTATTTATTGATTTATCTAGCTATTCATTTCTTTTTTCTTTTTTTTTACAGACGCTTTTACCAACCCCTACACCGCCGGATACATTTTATTTCCAGGTAAGAATTCTAATTTTTACGTATAATTCCTAGCATTCAGGTTATTTCTCTTATTCTAAGTTCAAACATCTTGAGACTCACAGGTTAAACCATCACCAAACGACAAAACTCTACACATATCTAGATTGAAAGATGTTGCAAACGACGACTTTCAGTTGGTGGATTTTAAAGTTCTTTATCTTCTAAAGAATAGAACACATTGAGGATCAATAAGAAGCTGCTTGTTACAAGTAATTTCTTCCCTTTCCTTAATGTTTCAAAATCTTTTATCTTGGGGATCGTAAAAAGAGGGGAATGTGTGGGAATGGGGTTAGGAAAATTCTGTGTTTTTGTTTCGTTTTTGTCAGATGAATAAACTACTATATGACTTGAATGTTGAATTAGTCTCGAGTTAAAGCATACAGGAACAGAAACATAATCGTAAATTTCTAAAATATCATAACTATAGCCTATTTCAGTTTCGGCACATGTATGTCGTTTTGTTTTAACATTTCAGACGTTAGAAACAATCCGATTACAGCTTTTACAAGTACAGCCAATCAACAGACGTAAAAGAACAGCTATTGTCGGTTTTCTAGTATTCCTTCTCATGGTAACAGCAGTCACGGCCGTTCTAACAGTGGGAGCAAGCCAAGATTTCCGTAAAGCTAACAACAACCCGTGGTCCAGCGAGGCAGACTTACGTAAATCACGTATCGTGTTCGCAATCTGCTTCTCCTTCTTGTTTTTCTGTATTACGTTGACCGTAGGGTTAACGTTAATGTGGATTGTGATCGAGTTTTATTTCTACTTTAGACGGAGACAAATTTACCGTGACGCCGCGGAACGACTACTGAACAATGCTGCCAACTTATGAGTCCATGTTTAACACGTTACCGAGCGACAAAACTTAAGACTGGCCCAATTTGAAAGAACTTGTAGATCGCAATTTAAAGAGTGTCTAACTTGATAATTACATAAAAATAGGGTAGAAAACGTTGTGAGTACAGGAAAAAAATTGCTTGTAACAAGCAATTTCACCTTTTGACACAATGATTTCAACGTATATTTTTCTTGGGCGTATAAAAATTTGGGATTTCGTGGAAATAAGTTTACCAAGATAACGGTGACTGTATCCTCGCAATAGTAACTAGAATATCGACGGTTTTATTCTAAAACCTCGTAACTGCAGCTTGATTCAAGCTGCAGTTACATGGTTTTAGAAGAATTTCGAGGATATGGCAGTAGTATATTGCGGACCGTGTTCACTACTTGCGTAAGTAAAACACGTGCCAAACGGACACGTGCATAGATACAATGAGATACAAAAGTCTGTAAGATAAACAAATGACCGATCTAATCATCTTTATTCAGATTTGCAAAGATTTTCACCGACGTTTGCAAAAAAAAAAACAGAAGAAAAAACGTAGAACCCGTTGTCATAATGATTTCCCTGACTGGGTTTACGACAATTAGGTTAGTGTTCTGTAGTTTTTTTTTTTTTTTTTTTGTTTTTTTTTTGTGTGTGTATGTTATTTTTTTTTTAGGGGGAGGGGGGTCTCTCGTCGAGATGTCTCGCACCACATACAGCAAATGGTCACCCTTCTTATCTTCGACAACAAATTCTGTAGTGTAGCAGGCGCTGCAAGACTCTCCTATGCAGGGTTAGATCTCTTTTCAAGTTTTGTATACGGAATGTATGTATAGTAAGGAAGAACTGCTACACTAAACTCAGAAAAAAAGCCAAATAAAAAGAGTCAACTCAAACCAGAGATGTGTTCATTACGTCGAAATTCTTAAGATTCTTATTTAGATTTTTAAGGAAAACCGTTCTTTAGATTAAACTTTTAAGCTGCTTTATAATAATCTTAATAATTGTAAATGAGGAATTTAAGCTTACTCATCATTGGCGAAAAAGAGTAGCCTTGACGACGTCGAATATTTTTTTACTCAAAACCAACAAAAATCGTTTTTTAAGACGCCCCAAAAATCTTATTTAGCCGGATTTTTCATCTTGATGAAAAGAACGCACCTCAGACGACCAAATCCCCATGCTCTAAGGACAGCCATTACTTTTCCAATATCCCAGATTGTCTGTTTTCTCGTGATGGGTTTCGGTTCTAAGCAGACAACTATTGACCAAGCGTTTGCCACGCCCTCTGACTCCGCTAGCCACTCCCAATGACTCCATTATGAAGTTTCGCTTCGATTTTTAACGGCGTTATTTTACAAATTTTAAGACCAGTAGCACGCAACAAAAACAGAATGGTTGGTTGGTGACCTAAACGTTGTAACTACAACTTAGATAAATTGTAGTTACGGCGTTTAAGTCGCAAAAAAAGCTTAACATTAGAGTGGGACCAATGTCGAAGTTCAGAACTCCTTTCTTGGCTGAAATATTGATTTCATTTCATTGGTTGGCTGATTACTTGATTGACAGCCGCGATCATAACATAACATAACATAACATCGGTAAATTGTATCCACGGATCTTGATGCTCTACCTGCTTATGATTTAATACAGTTTGGTACCGATATCTCGACTTCTGTCTATCACGAATAAGAGATATTCTGGTGTAGTTTCAGACATGGATTTTTGTACAAGTAATGAAACATTACAGAGGTAACTTGTCAAACTAAAAATAAAGTTAGCAGAAGGGAGGAATTGCTAAAATGAGTTATTCATCCGTTTTTGATTCTGAATGTTCATATTTCTTAGCTACAGTATCAAAACTGGGTTTGGTACGGTTTTTCATAACTATAAAAACTGTGTCGAAGTATGGGTAGTCGAAGTATTCTAGAGTTCCATATAAATCGTGCGATTTCGATATCAAAAGGTAGAATTTCCTCATTAGATCACCAAAGCATTTGTTCTGAGAAAGCATTAGAATTGTCTCGTTAATGACTACCTACAACAATGGGCTTTATTCGGTAGATGGTCACCATTCCGACGATCAAACGCTGGCCCCGCTAATTGACTCCGACAGGGAATTCCACTTCCAATTTAAATGGCGTTATTTTGCAAGATTGATGGCCTGTGGCATGTAATAAAATGTAGAATGGTGGGTCAGCGACCTAAAAGTCGTTACTACAGATTGAATAAGCTGTAGTTACAACGTTTAAGTCGCTACTGAATCAACAAAAATGCTTCCTTTAAATGATAGCAAATGTTTGAGTGAAAAGTCAACTTCCATTCTAAATGGATGATTTCATTGGTCGACTGATTATTTGAGTGACAAACGCGATATGCAAATTCTACCTGGTACGTTCTTAATTCAATTGGCATCTGCAACTTGAATTTGTCATTACGATTTATGGCTGAACATTCAGGCAGTTTCATCGGCAATAAAGTTATATATTTGTTATATATTTTGGTGTGATTTATACAATGTCACAGCTTTCCACTGGTCCTTCTCATATGATAATGGATTACTTCAGTACTTATGTTGAGAAATAAATGTTTACGTTGACAACAGCTGACTTTTATCTCTTCCCTTACCCGTGATAAAACCATAAATATTTCATTCTTGTATACATGGATTGGGTCTGTTCGTTTGTTGATAAAATCTTACAAATATGTTCAAAGAGAGGATGATCAATTTATCTTTCAGAGTAAAGATGTAGTAATGACTTTTAGGTCGTCAACCAACTGTTTTACTTTTTTGTTACATCCTACGGGCCATTAATTTTGCAAAATAACACCGTTAAATATCGAAGCGAAACTTCTTGTCGGAGTCAATAGGCGTGGCCAAAGGAGTATTTAATCAATTTCATTGCTTTTTCGGTGAAAATTATCAGGAGATAATCCATCTAAAAATTTTGGTAATTTATTAAAATCTGGGTAACTCACAGCTCAGCATGTATAAGTTTTTACGTCGATTAATCGTTGCTACCGTAGCACATGCCAACATTAGCGACGCAACCAAAAGATGGTTAGTTATTACGGGGGATAGTGCAAGGATACAAGACAAAACTGCTGAGAGCTTCGCCTGACTCTTTAACGTGCTCGATGGATAGCACCTTCACACAGGGCACTGGTTTAACGTCTCATTCGAAAGACAATCAGTTTGGTAGTTTGATCTATTCAGGTTTCGGACCTGTGACCTTGAGTGCTCTACCGACCGTGCTAATCTGGCTGACTTCGGCCATTATATATAAGCCCTATGTAATGGGTACTTGGGATCCACGTCGGAATTTATTTTTTGCTGTGCTTATCGAAAGTCCCTCCCTCTAATTTGCCACATTAGAGCGCCTGATTCACTTCTAGACCTAAATTTACTTATCATGAAAGTAAACTCATTTTTCTTTAACATAGGAGGAAACTCACCCAAGATACTGTAGAAGGCCATGTATTGATTTTTGTTTTTTCATTTTTTTCATAATGCTTTCTTTTCATTCAAACCTTTTAAAATTGGGTACCGTGGACAACAGCCTTTCCGAAAGAACTAATGTCAGTACCCTTTTATCAAGTTTTTCTTGAAAACCACAAAGTTCCTCACAACATACAGCTTATATAATTCACAGCATTTTAATCTTAAGTAACTTTGGCAGAGGACAACCAGATATAATGCTATATGCACAATTTTAAAGCTCTAAGCCTAGTGGTTAAGAAGGAGCAGATTATCTAAGAATTCATAAGAAATTCCCTTTGAAATATTCATGGATTCATATTCTCTAAAGTTGTTTGAAAGACCATCATTCAAGAACAGATTCCTAAAAGTAAATTGAAATCTGGTGGCTAGTTTAAAAGGGGGTAATTTTTAAAGAATTTCTTCCGACGTGGATCCCAAGTACCCATTACATAGGGCTAATATATAATACATTATTATGACCTGGAGTATTTGGTTCAGAGCCATGAGTTGAGACTAGATACAAAATCCAAAGATCTGGGGCTTACGGATTTTTATAGAATTCCTTACGGCTCCTTTAACAAGCAAAGTTATTGATGGATTATGATTTATCAATCTGACAGGCCACCAACCAATGATCATTTCTATGAAATTCAATTTCAAATCTGATGGTTAGTTCAGGAAGAGATGAGATTTTTTTTAAAGAATTTGTTATAAATTTCTGAGTTTTTCCAAGTACACACAATATAGGGCTTATATAAATCACATCAGTATTCTGGTTAAGAACTATGAGATACTGCTACATTCAAAATATTGTAGTCTTGGGCTGTGTGGTTTAAATGAAAAATACTTTTAACCCTTTCCCCAACGAACTCGGGATTTTACTATACCGTGATTTTATACTTGAGAGAACATTGTGGAAAAAGAAGAGATTTCTTGTGACAAGCAATTTCTCCTTTTCCCACAATATTTTCTACCACATTGGATGGTTTCAATTCAAATTGCATCCAATTTTCATTGTTGTCTGTAGCGTCTTTGAATTTGGACCAGTCTAAAATTTCAAGAATCAGGAAAGGGTTAAAGAAAATCCTTTTAATTGCTTCAGCAACAGTGCTATCAACCAAAGGTACATCCTCCAAGGATCATTTCTGTAAAATTACATTGAAAATAGGGGAGGTGATTTTTACAGAATTTGTTCTTTATTTCTATTTAAGTTACAAGTACCCAAAATTTAGGGCTGATATTAATCACGGCACTATAACCTGAAGTATTTCAGTAGAGGACCACGAGATGATGCTTTATGCACAATTTAAAAGCTCTAGGCCTAATGGTTAAGGAGGAGTAGATTTTTAAAGACTTTTTTTAATACGCAAAGTGGACTCATGCACAAGTGTGATAAAGTTTCGATTAAGAGTAGATTTTTAAAGCAAAATTTGGTTGAAATCCATCAACTATATTCCGAGAAGTTTTTCAGAGAGTTCACTATAGAAAATGTACCATATATGAAAATATCTCTGTCTATAAAAGTCATGCTTCTCATCTGATCATCTTTTTTCAATGAATCTGACAAGGGGTCATACAAGGATCATTTCTGCAAAATTTGGTTTAGCCCATTCAAACACAATCCCGCAATTCCACGGAACGAAAGAAAAGAGCTTTAGGAAACATTGAGGAAAATGAAGAAATTGCTTGATACAAGCAATTTCTTCATTATCCACAATGTTTGCTAAGCAAAAAGACGAATAAAATTCTATCACTTGAAATTGGCGTCTGCAGCTTCTTTAAATTTAGACCAGTCTAAAATGATGTTGTATTGGAAAGGGTTAAATCCATCAGATATATTCTAAGAAGGAGATTTTCATTTATAGAAGTTAGTCTTTCCATAGAAGCCATGTTTTCCATCAGATCAAGATTTTTTCCACAACATCTGACAAAGAGTCATCTAAATCAGCCAAACCCAAAGAAGCCATACTTTCATCTGTTTTCATCAAGAAAATTTCATTGCATCTGACAAAGAGTAACTCCAAGATTATATTATTAAATCTAGTCAATGGTTTCAGACAGGAAGCTTTTCAAATTTTTAATAAAACGCCCATAAAAGCCATGTTTCGTAATGGAATTGTTTAAAGGCTCACCCAAGGATCATTTCTCTGAAATTTGGTTGAAATTCAGAGTTTCTGATGATTCGATTTTTAACCCTTGCCCCCTTTTTCAAAATTTTAGACTGGTCTAATATGAAGTTGCAGACGATGATTAAGAGTTGGGTGTAATTTGAAAAGGTTAGAAAACATTGTGGGAAAAGAACACATTGCTTGTTACAAGCAATTTCTTTATTACCTACATTTTCTCAAGTTCAAAATCACAGGGGCGTAAAAACAAAGGAAAGAGGAGGAAAGGGTTAAAGACTAGAAATGTCTCACACAGATGCTCTTGATAAAGTACCCAAGAGAACTTATGCATGACACCAGTACTCATCCAGGGAAACAACCGTTACAAGACATTTGGTATCCAAGATATGCTCCACACACACGCATAGAGGTAATTCTATTTGCTCCAGGCCATTATATGGCGGGGGTATAAAAAAGTTTATGGACAGACAGAGGATTGCTGCACCCACGAAAAACAATACACTATGACAATCGGACCAGTGACCTTCGGCCAGTGGAGCTAAAATTTGTTGTCTGCGACTTCTTTAAATTTGCTACGTCCAGAATAACGCCATATGGTAATGGGTTGTAAAAGCTCGCCTTTTTCAATTGTGTGACTTTTCTTCCTGTATAATTATTTGTTATTATGACTGTAGGGAAGATTCAAGTTGTATATTTATTTCACTACTCGGTTTACTACCCTGTATGACCACTTTGTTCGAAGAAAATCTGCACTTTGATTGATTGATTGATAGAATGAATGGGATTTAACGCCACTTTTACAAGTATTTAAGTCATATCGCGGTGTCTGGAGCACCTTACCTCGGATTCCTGGTGTTTCTCACACCAGTACTACCACTACATCCTTTCCGAGTTTCCAGCTGCTCATCCAACTTAGGTTTACGATTATCCAAGACAAATGTCGGAAAGGATATTTGCAGCAGCCTGGGATCGAACCCGGAACCCTTGATTAAGAGTCCTATGCGCTTCCAACTACGCTATGGCCGCAGCATACACTTTGAAGTGTCACCTCTTTCAAGTCTGCACATTTCATCTTTTTAGGGATTTTAAGAATGTTTACCCATTACCAGAGGTCAGAATTTTAGACTGGTACACATTTAAGACGATATTTCAAATTGCTCTAAAAGTTGAGAATAAGTGTCCCATAAGGTGTAAAACATTGTGGGAAAATGAGAAATTGCTTGCCTCAAGCATTTTCTCCTTTTCTCCCAAAGTTTTCCACAAAGAAAATTCTAATGCGTCAAAAAGCAGCATTTTGTGGAGATGGGATTATACCTTTGGCTAGATAATAACATTGGTGTGCGAGCAAAATGTTGTTACTATAACTTTATTCCAGCTGTAGTTACGACATTTGGCTTACGAACTGAAGATATAGCACAAATAAGAGAGTTTGAAAGACTGAAGTATTTTATTCATTCAGATAACAAGCAAAACTAAATATATCTTAATATAATAACAATTACGCATTCTATAGCAATACTTTTATAACAATTCATTATAACATTCATTGATCAATATCAGCTTGAGACTATCCGGAAATTACAAGAAATCCAATTAATATAACCTGTTACCAGACAGCAAAACTTTATTGCAGGCGACATTTTAAAGCAGATGAACTGGAGATTTTCTTTAATTATCTGGCTGAAAAACGTTGTGGAAATTGTAGATATTGTTTGTTGCAAGCAATTTCTTCATTTAACAGAATATCTTCCCAATTGTTTTTCTTGGGGAGCATCAAAACATGTCATTGTGTGAGACAAAGTAAAATCTGCATCTGACCCATTACCTGATGACAAAATATTAGACTGGTCCAATTCGAAGAAGTTGGTGAAATTTTAGATTCTTTTTTTTTGGGGGGGGGATAAATGATGAAATTTAAGATTTTCTTTTTACTTTTTGGGTAGAAAACATTGTGGATTATGAGGAAATTGTATGTCACAAGTTATTTCTTCATTTTCAAAAAATGTTTTCCAAAGCATTTTCTTGGGGGCATCAAAGAGCATCATTGTATGGAAATGGGTTACTGGTTATCATGAAAATGACAATGTTGACTAAATTTTTCCAAATAATTAAAGATTCAGAGAAATAGCTTAAGAAGACATAGAAGAAAAGAGAGAAGTTGTTTGTAACAAGAGGGCCGTTGGCCCTGGGGCGCTCACCTGAGATAAAGGCTCTTTTTCTTTCAACAGTCTAATTTCATGTTAAGGTTAGGATTACGAAACAAGTGGGCCACAATTACATATAAAGACTATGAACCTGGGGATCCAAAAGCCTAAATAATAAATTCCAAGGCCTTAGTGCTGATTTGAAAGAAGGAACAAACTTTTTCCATGGGTTATAATTTCAGAAATAAGAAAGAAGTCTGTGAACTGATGCTTCATGCCTATACCCCCCCCCCCCGGGTCTGCCCCTGGAAACCCTAGGATCATGATTTTAGCTATTTTGTAAGAGATCAATATACTGATGCTTCATGCAAAATATCAAGGCTCTACGCCTTCTGGGTCAGGAGGAGAAGATTCTTAAAGATTATTTTGAAATTTCACTTTTGTTGCAATGGCAACCAGAGTTTTTAATGGATTTCAATTCTTTTAGCTAATTTTAAGGGGGACCACCTAAGCAACATTTCTGCCAAATTTGGTTCAAATTGGCCCTGTGAATTGGGAGGAGATGTCATTTAAAAAATCGTTCTTTATTTCTATATGACCCCCCCCCTGGGGCTTCGAGCCTGGGGACCCGAGAATCATGATTTTAGCTATTTTGAAAGAGGTCAATATACTGATGCTTCATGCAAAATATCAAGGCTCTATGCCTTCTGGGTCAGGAGGAGAAGATTTTTAAAGATTATTTTGGAATTTCACTTTTGTTGCCATGGCAACCAGAGTTTTTAATGGATTTCAATTCTTGTAGCTATTTTTGAAGGGGACCACCTAAGCAACATTTCTGCCAAATTTGGTTCAAATTGGCCCAGTGGTTTGAGAGGAGATGTCATTTAAAAAATCGTTCTTTATTTCTCTATAACCCCCCCCCCCCCGGGGCTCCGCCCCTGGGGATCCGAGGACCATGATTTTAGCTATTTTGAAAGAGGTCAATATACTGATGCTTCATGCAAAATATCAAGGCTCTATGCCTTCTGGGTCAGGAGGAGAAGATTTTAAAGATTATTTTAAAATTTCACTTTTGTTGCCATGGCAACCAGAGTTTTTAACAGATTTCAATTCTTTTAGCTATTTTTGAAGGGGACCACCTATGGAACATTTCTGCCAAATTTGGTTCAGATTGGCCCAGTGGTTTAGGAGGAGATGTCGTTTAAAGAAATTGTTGACGGACAACGCACGATGCACGCCGGACGGACGCCGGACAAAAGACGATCACAATAGCTCACTTGAGCACTACGTGCTCAGGTGAGCTAAAAAGCTATTTCTCTTTCTCTCACAATGTATCTCCAACATTTATTTCTTATTTTCAAAATTACGTACACTTTGAATTGTTGCCTGTAATTGCTTTAATCCTTTCCTGTAAAATCCCTTGTCTTTATGTCCCTATGATTTTTAAGTTCTAAAACATTGTAACAAGCAATTTCTTTTCCCACAATATTTTCTAACCTGTAGGATGGTTACTTTTCAGATTGCACTCACTTTTTGTCATCTATAACTTCTTTTACATTAGATCAGTCTAAATTTAGAGAAAACAGGAAAGGGTTAAAATTCTAAAATATTTTTATCTAGGAGAGTATTTGATTGGTGACCAATCAAGCAAATATTTCATCCAGACTGTGGTATCAAAGTCTTAACTAAAGACAAAATAACTCAGTAGTGGGCAACAAAACTGATCAATGTTTTTACATACACAAACCTACTTTCACATCTTTAGTATTGACAACAATATTTCCTTTTTTCTTTATTTTTCAAAAATTTCAAATCTATTTAATCAAGATACATTACCAATCCCACAGTAGTCTCCAAAAATTGATAAATCAAAAATCCAGAACAACCATCAAGTCATTTATTTAGACCCTCCCCTGAAAAATGTTGACCTCTGACATTTTTGTTAATAAGTCTTGTTAATTGGCTACTTAAATGTCAAAAATAAAGTTACAAACACTATGTTTTGATTGCTTAACCCATTACCACTTGTTAAAATATCAGACTGGTCCAAATTGAAAGAAGTTTCAGACTACAATTTCAAGTTGATGAAATCTTTTAAAAGCTTTGTCTTTTTTGGGTAGAAAACATTGCAGATAATTAAGAAATTGCTTGTAACAAGCAATTTCTTCATTGTCCACCATGTTTTTTACTAAGATTTCATATTGAGGGGCATTTAAAAGCATCATTGTGTGGAATGGGATAATGCAACTTTATAGAGGTCAAGGGTCAAATTTACTTTTAGGAGGCCAGGGGATAAACTGACCTTTAGGAGGTCAAAGGTCAGACTGGCTTTTTGGAGGTCAGTGGTTAAACTGACATTTTGGAGGTCAGAGGGTAAACTGGCTTTTGTGAGGTCAGTGGCTAAACTGACATTTTGTAGGTCAGTGGGTAAACTGACCTTTTGGGGGTCAGTGGGTAGACTGACCTTTTTGGGGGACAGGGGTCAAACTGGCTTTTTGGAGGTCAGTGGTTAAACTGACATTTTGGAGGTCAGTGGTTTAACTGATTTTCTGAAGGTCAGTGGGTAAACTGACTGTTAGGATCTTAGAGGTCAAACTGACTGTTTAGAGGTCAGTGGTTGTGACAATCTGTCAATTGAAATATCATCTCCAAGCTGTTGAAATTCAGACTAGCAATATGGTATGGGTCATCAGCTACGGTCCAAATGAGATGGCAAGAATCACCAAATATGGTATCAAGTTATCTAAAATTTGTTCTCAGTAAATAATCACATCAATTGTAACCTATAAAATAAGAAGAGGAAGACTAAACAAAAAATACTAAAATTCTTTACCTTGGAACACATATTTTTTGTTGGGCCAAGTCCTATTACGAGCATGACCTTGTTAGATTCTAGTATCTTTGTTGTTAATGGTTTTAAACCAACAAAATTGTAGACTAGTCCGAATTTAAAGAAGTTGTAGACGGCAATCTACAACAATTGTTTCATATCTTCATGAATAATAATAATGAATATGGAACTAGTTTGCTGCTTAGGCACAAAGTATTTGCAAAAATTACTGTACCAAATTGATTTTTGGTTTCATATTAATGTCTTTCATGCGAAATGGAGATGATACATATATTTTTATTACAAGCAACTAATCCCACTTAAGTACAAATCTAATTCACAGCTTCATATAGTGCCATTAGTTTTTTTTGTGTGAAACTTAACCCATATCAGACGGAAAATTAAGGAGTTGCAGACGAAAATTTCAAGTTTACAGAATTTAAGATTTTTTTCAACTTTTTGGATAAAAAACATTGTGCAAAATGAAGAAATTGCTTGTTACAAGCAATTTCTTCATTTAACACAATGTTTTCCCAATTGTTTTTCTTGCAGGGCAGCCAAAATTGTCATAATGTGGGAATGGGTTAAATGATAATATTCACTTCACTTAATCTCTTAATTATTAACGAATGTTTTACAAGTATTTCTCTAGCTGAAGAGAAGCATCAGCTAGCAAAACAAACTAAAAACAAGATGTGTTTGTGAAACACAATGCCCCCGCAACAGAACTAAATATTTGATGTCAGTATGTGATCTTGACCTTATCACACAACCTTGACCTTGACATGAGAAGATGCATATTATTTAGCAAAGTTGAGCATTGTATCTTGAATAGGCTTACAGTAATTGGCAATGTTAACTTTTTTGGTTAAGTTTTGCAGACAGACCAAAGATGGAAAGACTGAATGATGGACAAACAGACTTACAATGGTAAAACAATAGGCCCCCGATTTTTTCGATGTAGGAGCATAATAAAAGATGCAAATTAAAGTACTTTCATTTTCATCATATTTTAATACAAAGGGTACGTTATTTGGAAGGGGGATTTTGCACTTAATACACAATATGAAAGGAATTGAAATAAAACGTTAAGACATGTAGCTAATTATTTTATACATGGTATCAAATTACAGAAAAAAATCATAATTGTTGGCACATTATCAGCCCTTTACGAACACAACTTTCAGAATAACCCTGTACATATATTTCACTGGTATTGACCAATAAAAGTAAATTGTGTTTCACATTAATTGGAAACTAGAAAGGATCGTTACCAAACTGTAACCCTTATCTCACATCTTAACCCTTGTCATGCTGAACCCGGAATATTCCGGTTTTGGCAGGAGGTGTAGACTAAAATGAGACTGCACTTATGTGCAGGCTGATCTTAGTCTACACCCCTTGCTTGTACTTTTCCTGTCAGAGTTGTTTATGAAGTTGATTTCTAAAATAATTGATTTTTTGAACAAGTTCTATCAGTGCTTTCAGCCCTTTGATTTGACAGCAATTCAGTAAGGTAATTTATACAGCATGACAAGGGTTAATAGCAACTTCTGGTTATTTGGAACAAAAGTGCTGACAAATTGGTGTTGTGATTATCAGGATTCAACTATATATGCCTAACATTTATCCCTTTACTGTTTTTTAAAAAAATTGACCTGTCCAAAATCAAGGGTTCTGAAAAGACAATTTAAAATTGGTTTTAATTTTAAAAATAACCATTCAGTTGGGTAGAGAATATTGTGGAAAATGAAAAAATTGCTTGTCACAAGCAATTTCTTCTTATTATACATTATTTTCCTCATTTATAAATTCACAGGGACGTAAAAATAGGAATTGAAAAGGAAAGGGTTTAGAGTCAACATAAGACAGCCTTACAACTTTTTTTTTGTGTAACTGAATCCAGTCGCAGATCATGTTAGTATTAAATATTTGATCAGCTATCTATTTTTTTTTATTTTTGAGCCAGGTTTTCCTAGTAATTGCATCATTCATGAATCTATTTTAAAATTATTACAAAATCAGTCATCTTCTTGGTTATTCAAAGTGCACATAGCTCACATCTGACCTAGTCGTGCGATAACTGATTAGAGTATGCTGTTTTTCTACATGTCCCTGCCCTGAGCGACGTAATCCCAGTACCTTGTGTATGGCAACGATTGAATGGATGATGTCATAAATATGTGGATCACAAGTCTCAACTACACTCTGTGTGAGTCATCACAGTATTGCCAACGCGCTGAGTTACAGTTCTGCATCTTCCACCGCCTGAAATTGATGTCATAATTGTTAAGGTCATTTATCTCAACTACACTCTGTGTAAGTCATCATGGTACAACATTCACACACAAGTTCCTCAAGAAAAAACAACAAGGAAAACATTGTTTTAAATGAAGAAATTGTTTGCAACAAGCAATTTCTTCATTTCCACAATGTTCTATATCCAGAAAGTTGAAAAATCCTAAAATTTCAAAAACTTTAAATTGTCGTCTGAAGCGCCTTTCAATTTGGACTAGTCCTAAATGTTGCTGTCTGGTAATTGGTCAAAGTACCGATACTCTAAGATAGTGATGAATCGACAAATAATCTTTTCCTTTTGTTCCTATGTTTTTTCTCACTTCTTGATCTAAGAATTAAATCGAGAAGATAACCCTATTACAAGACATCAAAAGTTTAGATTGGACCAGTTTCAGATGACATTTTTTAGTTGATAAAATTTAAAAAATCCCTATCTTTTGGGGTTGAGGACATTTTGGATAATGAAGAAATTTCTTTTAACAAGCAATTTCTTTATTTTGTTTAATGTTTTCTCAAACAATTTTCAACCCATTACAAGATGCCAAATTTTTAACACTAGTCATAATTGAAAGGAAATTAAGAAGATGATTTAATTTTGCAAAAAATGAAGAAATTGTTTGAGGGACGTCAAAAAGTGTCCCTGTGTTGAAATGGGTTAAACAATGTATTTTGTAAAATTTATGGCCAGTAACTTATAACAAAAATGTAACAGTATTATGACAATTAAGTCGCCAAACCAACAAAAATACTTTACATAAATGTAATACTGTATAAAAACGGATTCATACATTAGCAGTGCTCCAGCTAGGATTGAAAAAGGGCAGGGTGCTAGTGCCCTGAAAATTTTGAATTTATAGAGCTTAAAGATGGGCTCTGGTGGATTGTTTTAGTTAAAATAGTATTTTGGTTTTCAAAAAGAGTGACTTTTTATTTACATCATTTTTATCATTTATTTATTCATTATTTTCATTTTATTTCTATTACAAAAAGTTGTCTGGTTAACCCATTCCAACACAGTGGAATTTTAGACCAGTTCAAATTCAAAGAAGCTGCAGTTGACAATTTCAAGTTGATGGTATTTTGAATTTTTTCGATAGAAAATATTGTGGATAATGAAGAAATTGCTTGATCCAGGCAATTTCTTCATTTTCCACAATGTTTTCCAAAGCTTTTTCGTTGAGGGGCGTAAAAAGGAGGGATTGATTGGGAATGGGTCAATTACTGATACATGTTCTAGAATAAAAATATTGTGGAAAAAGGTGACTTTTCTGAGGGTTCAGTCAGAATGGATAGATGGACTCTAATCTAAAGTCAATAAACATTAAAAAAAATCTTCATGATATTGTAGCTGTACAAACAAAAATCGTAACTACAACTAGAAATCAGCTGTAATTACAATACTTTGTTTGGCCACCAACTTTTTTTCATTCACAGATTTTCTTTTTTTATCATTTTTTCATATCAATTTCAAAATAATCATCACATTCTTTAGATATAGTCAAATCATCTATAACTATAGAAACCTACGTGAAGAAATCAGTAAGTTTTCTCTTGTTAGCATTTCCAATCTTGCTAAGATTACGTAGAGTACGCTCTCTGGTAGGCATTATGAAAATCTAAATGTTTCAAAATGTACGTGTTCGCTTGTTGAAATAAAATGAAAAAGTGATCTTAAAAAAACTATCTGGAATGTGCATTACGGAGGTAATTATTTTAAAGAATGACAAACCGTGATATAAAAACTCGCCTCGTATTGTTTCCACTTCTCATTCCCTGTTTAAAGAAACCGACAATTGACAACAAAGCGGCGCGATTATAATAATTGAACTTATTATCTGTTAGTTTTCTTGCATTAATTTTCAATATTGATTAAAAAATGATTTCGAACGAGTGTAAAAAGAATTATCTGTAGGTCTCGAATTGACCCAATTTCCGAAGATGCAGCAGAGGAAGAATAAATCGTAGTAGAAGGACAAAAACTACATCTATTTGAACCTTACAAAAAAATGAAATTTCTTAATGAAGGGTGTCAAACTTGATCATCATCCACGCTATATTGCGTACATCCATACGCAAACAATTTAACAGTAATTGGTGTTTGTTTACAACTGTCAAATCGATTTACGGGCATGTGCTAATTGCCATGTAAAGATTATCGGAAACTGCTCCCTCGATAACGAATCGCCCTTTGTGATTGGTTAATTTGCTGATATAAGCCGCGCCCCATACTTCTACAGGTCATAATGTGTATGCTGGATTAACGCATCGGTAATCACGTCGAACTTGTGCTATCAATCGAATTAATGCGACATTTAAAGGATAGTCGGTAATTTCTATAGTATTCTCGGAGTTTAGGGTCTATCATTTGGGCAGGGCATTTGAAAAAAGGGCAGGGCGCCGCACTTTGAGGGCAGGGCGGGGCGCCCTTATGAAATGGCCTAGCTGGAGCACTGATTAGTGTAAATCAGGTCTTAGGATCATTAATCAAAGAAAACAAGATATTCTCTTCATTTCTTCTTATTTTCATGTCAACAAGCAAAACAATAGATGTTTTCTCTGCTTCATGTAAATCAAAGTACAAACTAGATGGTTGTCCCAGGACAACTGCTGGCGAGCCTGCAAAGTTTTGACCATCAACTTGACCTTGACCATCAATCTCACATAACAGAGAATAAATGTGTCAAATATTTTCTTTTAAATCAATTCTTAAATGTGGGCAATATTTTTTGGACAAGTTTAATTTCAACATTTGACCTTGACCTCTGACATTTGAAGAATTGTATTTCTAATTTAACCTAAAATATCTACCCATTGTATCTTTTATTCCTGCCAATTTATTTTGAAATCCAACCTTCTATGTTGTTGCTATGCTCCAGATAAGCTCATTTTTTAGATTTGACCTTGAACCTGAAGCTATCTAAAAAATTCTTTCAAATTGCACATCTACTCATGATGGAGAATAATTGTGCCAATTCATTTTGAAATCCATCCATAATTGTAGGAGAAATGCTCTTCACAATCACAATTTTAGTGTTTGACCTTGAGCTGTGACCTTGACATTAGAACTATCCCAAAAGTTCTTTCAAATGGCACATCTACTCATGATGGAGAATAATTGTGCCAAGTTATATTGAAATCCATCCATAACTGTAGGATTAATTGTCTGGACAAATTTGGACGGACAGAGGGATTAACAGACTAACGCACAAACGCATATACACCGACTTGTCATAGTGACACATATGTCTCGCTCATATCAAGCGGGCTCGACAAAAAGTAACTGTTGGGGTTCAAAATTTTGTTCATGGAAGTTTGAAAATACTTTCATCTAATTAACCCTTGTCATGCTGTATAAATTACCTTACTGCATTGCTGTCAAATCAAAGGACTGAAAGCACTGATAGAACTTGTTGTTCCAAAATCAATATCATTTTTAGAAATCAACTTCATAAACAACTCTGGCAGGAAAAGTACAAGCAGGAGGTATAGACTAAGATCAGCCTGCACATAAGTGCAGTCTGATCTTAGTCTACACCTCCTGCCAAAACCGGAATATTCCGGGTTCAGCATGACAAGGGTTAAAATGCTTGATAGATGAAACTTGAATCTTGATAGATTAAACTAAAATTAAGTTCTAGGTTTGTTTCAATATTTCATTCCAGACTCACCTCCAGTATTTACACGTATACTCTCCTGGTGTTGTCGCATGTTCTCTTTATGTCTGTTCATATTTTTCTGATGTTGATTCATATTTCGTTGGTGGGCATGCTGATGGTTTCTCATATGCTCTTCATGTATGTGGTGAGCATTATGTCCATTGTGTATCTGATCATAATGATTATGAGCACCATTGAAAAAGTCATCTTCATCATCATCAAAACCAAAACTGAATGATTTAAAGTCAGCAAATGGATCAAAATTGAAAAAGTCATTATCGTCCTCCTCAACATCTTCAAACAAATCATCAAAATTAAAGAATTGAGCTTTATGTCCATTTCCACCACCCCCAAAATGGAACTTGAATGAATTGCCATTGTCGTGATGTTGATGTGAATGGAAGGCATTATCAAAACCCTTAAAAAAGTCATCAAAGTTGAAACTGAATCCTCCTCCACCTGCACCGTTGTTTTGATCGTCCTCGTCACCAAACATATCATATCGCTTCCTCTTCTCAGGGTCTGATAACACTTCATAGGCTGAAAGGGTTGATATTAATCCATAACCATACTATAACACTTTTTTATAAGCTGAAGTACAATAGCCTTGGATAAATTGTGAGAGAAATTTATTGTAACAGGCAACTTCTCCCCTTCTGATAATGGTTCTACCCTATCTGGCATTAATATGTATTTTCTTAAATTTTAACACATTAAATAAGGATCTGTAACTTCATTCAATTTGTACCAGTCTAAAAAGCCATCTGGTAATGGGTTAATCCATGACCACGTCAAAATTTTAGACTGGTCCAAATTCAAAGATATTGCAGAAAATAATTCTAAGTTGATGTAATCTGTAAAGAGCAATTTCTCTATTTCACACAATGTTTTCTTTCTAAAAAGTAAAAAAGATAAAAAAATTCATGTACTTTAAATTATCGTCTGTAAGTCCTTTCAATTTGGGAAAATCTAAAATTTTGCTGTCTGGTAATGGGTTGATCCTGGTTTTTTTTCAGCGCTATGATATATCATGACTACAGGGGACTCATTTTTTTAGTTTTATTAAGTAAGCCTAAAACCTTTCAACCAATTATGAAGTTGCTCAATTTTTTCACTGAACTTGCGTAATTGTTCTTCTCTCAAATAGTGTCAATGTATGTGGTCTACCAAATCCACTCTGTGAAGGGTAATATTAACATGTCGTATTATACACTGAAGTAGAATATAGTGTCAATATGGGTGGAAAAATCTGAACAGAAGGTCTATGGGAATGGTGATTCAAAATATGATACAGTTTTCAAATAGGTATGTCGTTCAAATGATATTCAGGAGTCAGTTGAAAATTGAGTGAAAGAGCTGGTCTCCTTTTTGATGGCAAAGAATGTTGTCACTGTGAAAACATTAACTGAGAAAGATGCAAATTACACCATGCAAGTGATAGAAAATTTTAGTGGCATTATTTTTTTTCAACATCTTTCTTGAACAACTGGGGCTACTTCAGATCTGTGTGTGCTGGAGGCCCAAATTGCTAAATGACAAGCAAAAACAAAGTCAGGTCAGACTTTCAACACAAGTTATGGACAGATAATTAAATCGGGATCTATTGTTTTCAAAAAAAATCTAAGGCAAAATATAAGGTTTGGGTTTCATCTGAGGGTGCAAGACCTGTCATTGCATGCTGTTGCAAAACAAAATAGTTCTTTGATTCAAAAGGTCCAGCCCTTCAAAATCCAGTCCCAGAAGGCATTTTTGTCACTTGAAAGTTTTACAGAGAAAATCCTCTTAAGTTGTTGATTTTACCAAATATACAAACCAAGTATCAGTGTCTGTGGTATCAAGTTACTCCATAATAACATCCTGGCCAATAAATTCACTGCGGTACTGGAATATTTGAAAGAATCTGGGCTCCATGTCTTAGATCACCCCCCCCCCCTCCCATACAGCCCTGACTTGTCACCTGTGACTATCAATTGTACCCAAGACTAAAGGAAATGTTGGCAGGGCACTGTTTTGAACCCTTTTGTACTAGGTGGAGTTCCAGATATGAGTATATTGGTATAAATGTATGTGGAGGCAAACAGGCGAATTCTGATGGTCTTACATAAATAAAATTTAACCTTTGTCAAGCTGTATAAGTACCTTACTGAATTGCTGCAAAATCAAAGGGCTGAAATCACTGATAGTACTTGTTGTTCAAAAATCAGTGTTTCTTTTAGAAATCAATTTAATAAACAACTCTTGCAGGAAAAGTACAAGCAGGAGAAGAAGATTAAGATCAGACTGTACTTATGTGCAGGATAATCTTGGTCTGCACCTCCTGCAAAAATAATATATTATATCATAATATTCCAGGTGCAGCTACTTCAAATGTTGTTTCTCTACAAACTTAAAATGTGTCCCTCATACTTATCATTTTCGAATTCTATACAACTTCATTAGGTTAATCTATTTTAATTAACCTTAAATAAATATCACACAATATGATGTATTTGATATATGTGACAATCAGGCACTTACATTTGAAGCAATTTTCTTAAACTACTTTAATACAACTAAACCCCATTCGAGAACATTTACTTGCTTGTATGTACTGTAAAAACATTTAAAATCAAAGAGGAAACATTCTGAAAATAAGGAGAAATTACCTGTAACAAGTAATTTTTCCTTTTTCTACGAACAAATCTACAAGACACTTTTAATCCAAGATTTTAAGACAAAACCCTTCTTATTCTGTAACTTGTTGTCACTTTAAGTTGTCCTTTGAATGTTCAAAAGAAAATCAGTTCCCTGATCATTTTTTGTCATAAAAAAACACACATTTGGTAGGAAAAGGAGTTATTGAGTTAAAGAGTTCCTACTTTTTCATTTGTAACTAAAATCTTAAAGCTATAACAACCACAAACAGTTTAGAGACTGACCCTTGAAGGACAAAATATCATGACAATAGGGAAAATAAAATTTGTGACTACAGGGGAAAGGGACTGGATTAAGACACTAAATTAGCCTTTCAACAACTTTTCCAACCATTCATCATAATATATTATAAAATGTTTGGGAAATAAAATTATTGAGATAATCAGAATTTTTTTTCAAAAAATCATTAGGTAAACCATTTCTTACAATTCCAACCAGTTCAAAACAGACTGAATTTTTCATATACTAAACCCATTACCAGATGGCAAAAGTTTAGACTGGTCTAAATTGAAATGAGTTACAGATAACAATTTACAGTCTATAAAATTTTAGATTTTTTTTCAGCTTTTTTGATAGAAAAAATTGTGTAAAATGAAGAGTTTTCTTTGTTTTGAATAATGTTTTTCCTATAATATTTTGTCAGGGACATCTCAAAGCGTTATTGTGTTGGAATGGGTTAAAGTCTGATGAAGAAGGTAAGAAAAACCTTTTGCAATCTCAACAAATTGCTTCTCTGCATCAGGATCTTTATTCTTGTCAGGATGATACTTTATTGCTAGCTTCCTAAAAGCCCTTTTAATATCCTTTTCCTTTGCATTTTTCTTCACACCCAATATCTCGTAGTAGTCCTTTTTGGTATCGGCTAACAAAGCATAACCAGCAAAGGTGGTGAATATAGCTGATACCATGAACAGTTGGTCACACTTCATTGTGCTGGTTTAACCTTTATCACTCTTTTGTCACAAACTTTGGTCAGCTGAAACAAGAAAATAGAAATTCATTCATTCGCCTATCATCATATAATATTCCCTTAACCCATTACCACATAATTCCCTTTTTTACAACCCCTCAAGAAAAAGCCTCGAGAAAACATTGTGAAAATGAAGAAATATTGTGGAAAATGAAGAAATTGCTTTTAACTAGCAATTTCTTCATTTCCCACAATGTTTTCTACCCTAAGAGGCAAGTTAAGACGCCATTTACGACAGGTGCACTGTCCTGTTCTTCAAACATATGAAATGGCATATAAGTTGTCTACAGCCATTTTTTGTATATACCCAATTACAGATGTCATGGGCAAAATCTTCGATGAATTGGAAGTTTTTTTGAATAATCATGTAGGTAATCCATGCATCTTCAAGCATGAAATTTTCACCCCTAATCCTGGCCTTTAATGATGAATTTTTGATATGATGCACATTTGACTTTTTATTTTACTAATGTAGCCAAGCTGAAATGTTCAGTGTTTCACACCAGTGTCATCTTATGTGAGCTGTAGTTATCTATACATGTAGATTAGAATACATGAAAAGTGAGAGGTTTGAGTGAGATGTTTGCACTAGTCACTATCAACCACACCAATCCTTGGATGCTTTTCCCTCACTTCAAGTCTAAACCCTAGAGAGGCAACATCTCTTCTTTCTTGCTGATCTCCATCTAATCTTGATCCTGGTAGGTAGAACTTCGTTGCAGTAGCATTTAAACCATTTATACTTAATGTGCTTATTTTAAGAGATACCGGTAGTATCTTATGAGCCTTTAATTGTATATATTTCTGGTTTTCTTTCTTTTAATCTAACACTCACAATACATGTACTTTTAAAATTTTGCACCCTAACAAATGTCTAACAGTTTTTATTCCAGCACAGACGTGCACCTGCCAGTAATACCCGAAAGGGTAGTTGGGCAGTATATATAGATAGATAGAATTAGTATCGGGTCCGTTTGCCCTAAATATACTTTAACCCCGGGTTTGTTCGCCCTGGATCCGTTCGCCCCAAAAGTGGGTCCGTTTGCCCTATTTTTTATTTTCGCCCCCCCCTTTTAAAATGAGTATAATTTTGAGTTTTTTTGTTTCAAATCGCTTTAATGCTTATATTTGTATGGGCCCAAATCACTTATTGCAACTGAGTAAGAGGCAAAAAAATATTTGTATTTTGTATTTTCTTTTTATTTGTATAAAGTTTTTTTTTAACACATTTGTTTCAAAATGCTCAATTATAAAGATAATTGACTCAAATGTTGTTTAAAATTGCATATTTCTGTTGTTAATCAAAATGGAAAACGTCACAATTTTGTGATTACATACTTAAATTGAACCCACTTCAATATCAATCAGCCGTCAGTTAAAATTTAAGCTATGAATGAAGTGTTGTTAGAAATCATACTTGATCTTTTTGATTTCTTTTGGTGCAAATTTGTTTACCAAGTTGGCATTCCTTTATGTTTTACCGTTTCGGAATTTTGTGACAAACTTTATTTTTGAATTAATTAATGTGATAATTTTAAGTTTGTTCAAAGAGTATTCCGGATTTATTACTTTCAATTGTCATCTGTCCCATCTGAAATTTTATCTGAATATGAGTTGAAAGAACTACCATTCATAACCTAAACATCTCTTTAAGGAAAAATTAATGTTTACATGTTTTTTTTATTGGGGCAGCTCATGATGATAATGAAATTGAAAAACAGGGCGAACTGAACCGGGGTGAATGGACCTGGGGCGACAGGTAATTAGGGCGAACATGTTTTATGGCAAACGGACCCGGATTCGATAGAATTGACCTAAAACATGTTTGGAAGACTTATTGTGATAGCTATGTTTATAAACTAATTTTAGACAACGAAAAATTATTGTATAACAACCATTCCTCACAAAATAATTAAAACACAAATTGGTGTGAAAACATATGGCAAACAAAAACATATTCCACAATGATAAATACATTGCCAGCAGAAGCAGCTGCGAGAACGCAACTCTCTTTCTGATAATTTGTTGGCGAAAAGAGGGCTACGTTATCACAGCTAGGCCTAAGCAGCTATACAGTAAGGAGATATCCAAAGACATTACTAAAATCAGACAAGGCCTAACTTCTAGGCTGCTTAGGAAAAAATTGGTTGTTTTAGTATCGTGGCATCTGAACACTTGAACGTAGTACTGTGAACAAATGAAACGAAAAATGAAGGTACTACACTTTAGGAATAGTTGAAACTCTTACCCGATAAAATGTAGGATAACCACTTTCACGATATCTAAACTGTAACAGCTGAGTGTACTTGTCTTTTTAGTTCCTCGTCAACCTACGTTCGTTTGACAGTGTTGACAAAATTTCGTTTCTTACGTGTTTTTTAAACGCCCTGACTTAGACTAGTAAGAATGCAGGGTACCAGATTGGTAGGTATACGATTTATCACCTGATTGGTTAAGAACTGTTTAGACTGGTAGTTTCATGTATGTATTTAGTCTGGAGTGTAGGTCACATTTTACTTCGTCAACAACTGAACCATGTCGGATCGGTCGTCAGAAGATAATACCGTCAAGAACGAAGATTCTGCAAAATTCTCTTCAGGTAAGTAAAACGAAGTCCATTTAAAACTTCTGCATATCTGTCACGAATGAAGAATGAAATTGATATTGTTCAAGATAATCGTACCCGGTATCGTTCGTACCAACGAAAAATACGGGGTCCCATGTTCGATTCCCGGTCGCGAAAATATCCTTTCCGACATTTGTCTCCCATCAAAAGGTGGATAAGCGTAAACCTAAATGGGAAGAGCAGCTGGAGTTGAGGAAAGTATGTAGTGGTAGTAATGGTGTGAGAAATACCAGGAATCTTTGTTTAGGTGCCAATGCAATATTAGTGAAATACTATTAAAAGTGGTGTTAAACCTCATTCAAGTAAACAAACATACCAAACATATTATATTTATGCAACTGTCACTGCATTGCAAAATCCTCATTGACTCATTAAAAAAACAAGTTTCTCAGTCAATTTTCCAGATAATCACACAAAGTATTTGTTATTCAGCTCATTACATATTTTTCTTGTGAACAACAGGGTGATCACAACACCAAAAATTGAGGTTTTGTTGCTATACAAGCAGATTTCTTGGCTAAAGGGTTGAAAGTGGTTTGTCCGACATGGTCAGTGCCCTTGGCAGAGTAAACTAGCTATTCTGCTTTGAATCATTGCAAAAATATATATATCAGTTTGATAAACGAGTAAGTGTCTTTCACCAACCACTGCCATCTGATTTAAGCATAAGAATACAGCTTCAAACCATCCAGGCTTTTTTGTGTAACAAGATTTTTAAGGAAGAAGTCATTTCAATATCACATGACACATAACAATATCAATCTTGTGACTCAATAAAAAATTGCATGGTTTGAAGCTGTTTTCTTCATGTTTCAATAAAACGACAATGGTTTGAGAAAGAAAATCGATGGCTCAGCGCGAAAGGGTTGTAACTATGATTTTTTTCAAAATTCACTTTTTTGCATAAAATGAATGCAAAGACATTGATACATAAACTGAAAAAAAGAGAAGTCTGGGAAACTGTCAGAAATTCTTATATTTTAAAATTTGTCCTAAGGTTGTTACTCAAATTGGTCTTGGGTGTTTATGTGAAAGGGTTGTAACTCAAGTTACAACCCTTTCACGCTGAACTTTAAGATACTGCACTTATTATATGATGCTACAACTAACCTGATAAAAAGAAGATAGTGTATTGTAACATCAATATTTCCTTTATCTATCTGCAGACATGTACTAAACAATTATTTAAATCTACATGGAACCATAGATAGTGTTTTGACCTGGAAATAATTCCAGAAATGTATAGAATTTTTACATAGATCCCTATTATGATGAACTAGTACATACAGATATTTTTCCAAACCTCTGGAGGAATGATACTTCATTCAAAGGTAGGTCCAATTCTCTAGATCTTATTTCATTTTCATTTAATTTATCATTTAATAGCATTTTCTTCCTTGATTTTTTTTTAAATCTCTTTTTTTGTCTGTCTGTCTGTTTATCTACTTCCCTCCCACTTCAACCCTCAATGAACAAACCTACATTTTAAGCATTTCACAATAGAAGTCTTTTGAAAACATTATGGGAAAAGGATAAATTGCTCATAAGAAGCAATTCAACCTTTTCCCACTAGATCTATGTCCTCTACTATATTTTAAAATTTTCTGTTATTTTTACTAAATTTGAAATTTTAGAAGAGTCTAAACTATTTTGTTTAGTAAAGAGCAAACCTATGATAACAAGGTAACAGGGAAAACTGGGAAAACTCTGCAGGGTACTCTGACCAGCCATAATATAGATGTTCTGGTCATACAAAATCAAGGAAATAACTTCTTTAACTCTTTACCTCACAATCCTAAGAAAGAATCCTTTCTAAAACATTGTGGGAAAAGGAGAAAATGCTGGTAATCAGCTAACCAGCATTTTCTCCTCCCACAATGTTTCCTACTGTGCTGGAAACAAATTTCAAGTTTTGAGTTACGTTTATTTTGTCATCTGCTAGTACTTTCAGTTTGGACCAGTCTAAAATTTTGTTGTATGGAAAAAGTGTTATGTTTCTTAAAGGTTATGTTTGCAACTCAAGATGTTGCCATTACAATTAAATATTTGAAGAGGCATATCGATCTAACATAGAACTGTTAATTCAAAAAGAAGCTAGAGAAGAGCTACATTTATGATCAAACTTCTTGCAGTCTGATCTCATCTGCACTTTCCTGAAAGTCTACCAAACAACAATTTTTTACCCTTCAAACACGAAAGGACTTGCAGTCAACATTTTTAGATCTTATAATGATGGACAGAAAGTCTCTAGTAGGATAGAAACTATTTCTTCTTTACCCACAATGATTCCACACAACATTGCCTGAAGGCATTACATGTCTGCTGTGGATATCTTTAGAAAACACTGAGGGAAAAGAAGAAATAGCACATAACAAACAATGTCTCTTTTTTCCACAATGTATTCAATCTTGTCAGAGAACCAAAGTTCATAAGTAAAGTATCAGATTTTGATTTTTCCCCTGCAATATCTCTTTCAATTTGGGAGACTCTAAGATTTATCATTTGAGAAGGGGTCAAGTTTGAGTAATTTCCGAAATATTATTTCCATTATGTTCCAGATTTAAAATGATAATCCAGGCATCTGTGCATCAGGGACATGAAAAGTTCAAGGGCTCTGGGCGCCAGTGTGTTGCCAATGCTGCTACTGCAATCATACAGTCCAGTAAAGTCAAGCCAAAATTTCTTGATTTCATACTTGCTACTGGTGATGATCTTTACATGACTCTAGAAAATCATGGTGTGAAATATCTCGCTCATCAAGACTTGCAACCCTTTGCCCTAGTTTTAATGGTATGGTTGATGGAAAGACTTAAGGACTGTTATATTCATTATATGATGCTCTCCAGTGTGCCCTTAACAATGAAACTGCATGTTTATTTACAATAGGGAGACATGTCCTATTTTATACCACTGCAATCATGCATTGTGATGGACAGTACTTCTTCTTCGATTCACACAGTAGAGGATGCAATGGGTTATTATGTCCTGATGGGAAAGCTTGTTTAAGCAGTTTCATTGATTTAAAACATTGTGTTGTTTTATTCAAGACCTAGCAAAGTCTCTACTATTGTATCAATCATGCTCATTTGAGGCAACAAATACATGGAAAAGGGTCATACCCAAAATGAGGGAGATGCTATTCATGCTACAATAGAAAATGCATCCAAAAACGTCAAGATTTACACCACCTCACAGAGGGTTTCTGTTATGCGTTCAGCAAAGCCTAAAAGGCCTTACATTGTGCATGAATTAAGTCATTCAGACTTTTAAGATTTCAAAAATCTAGCACAATTGATAAAGAATTTTGACAATAATAGTGAAAATACAAAAGTATATTGGCAATAAAACACCTTTACCTCAAATTCGACTAAATCTTTGAAACAGACATGTAGTACTTCAATTGTAATATTAATATGCTCAACGAAAAAAGAATTGAATGTTAGCTTTGATTTCTTTACCTTTAATCATTTTATCACACAACCACAAATTTTCACGCACTGATGAAATAATATTAATGAAAACGTTGTGATTAGATTCAAAATAGCAATTTCGGTAAACAGTAAGGTAAACAGTAAGGGGTCATGATTGATTAAATAGGGCTTAACGCAACTTTTAACAGTATTTTAGTTAGATCGGTGCGGCTGGAGCTCCTAACCATGGATTCCTGGTAGTTCACACACCAGTACTACCACTACATCCTTATCGAGTGTTCAGCTGCTCCTCCTACTTAGGTGTACGATTTACTTACTCATATTGATGATACATGCTGGCATTATTGAGCGCGTTTACTGATAAGCCAGAAAACCGCTCTCAGGACTTTCAGTCCTTTGATTATCTTTTGTTGCCACATGAATAAGCCATTGTGTAAATTAGTGCATTACTGTTAGTATGTTTCTTTGTTTTTGTTCCTCAACAACCAAGTATAAGATTTGTTTTGTGCATTTTTAGGCTTGAAACAGGCTTAGGTTAAAAAACTTATAATCTCTACTGTGGATGACTTATTGGATGAGCTTTTTTCCCATCGTCCACAATGTTTTAAACATCATCAATATCATTTAAGATCGTTGAAAATACGACTTACTTTATGAAATTCGATTTTGATCTGGAATTTATCAAATGAGCTGTAAAACAATATCATAAATGATGTAAAATTCAAGAAAATTGATCCTTTGACATAATGTCTTTCAAGATGTACAAAAAGAGAAATTGCTCGTGTAGAGCAATTTCTCCTTTTCCCACAATGTTTTCTACCCAATTTGAGGACTTTGCACCATTTCCACTGAATTTATGGTTACCATCTTCATACTCTTCTTTTAGTTTGATACCATCTAAAATATTTAATTTCAGTAGGACTTGAATATAATATTGTATCCAATGTGAAACGGTTGTAACTTTGAGTTACAACCGTTTCACACTGAAAAATATTGAGACAATATCCATTTTTGAGAGGAAATAAGGTTGTAACTCAAACTTTTGTCAAAATACTCTTTCTTGGACAAAATATTTTGAAATGACTGTTTTAATCATGTTTATTTACAGTTCATTTTTATGTTTCTCTGTTTTCAGTCAATAAAATTCATCATTGACAAAAATAATTAGTTTTTTGTCTCTCCTGTAAAATTTTGTAAAACCTAGTTACAACCCTTTCACGCTGAGCCATCGAAATACTTATTCTTGGAGTTATGTTTGACTCAGACCTGAAAATTAGACAGCACATAAACGTGTGATAGTAAATGCAACAAAAAAAACCTGATTTGTTGAGAGCATTTCTTTATGTTTCTGTCAAGACTTTTAGCAAGATGTAAATAACAGTAGTTAGCCCTTATTTGCAATACTGCATATGTATAATGCAAAATCTGTAGGGGCAAATTTAGGGGTAATGACTCTTTGACCTCAAAGTTCTAGGATTTATTGCTGTCTATTTTTAATTGGGTCAAAACTTAAAAAGGGAAAATCTTTTGTGCATTCATGTGTACATTCTTGAAAGTTTAAGTGTCAACAGACCTTTCTTATATATGTTGATTCATTTTTTATAATCTCTTACAAAGAAGTTAACAATAAGTGCACAAACAAGGCCTGATGCCAAATTTGGGTCAAGCGTGTAAGGATTTTTTTCTCTTGTTTCATGTTTGAAATCTTGTTTGTATTATACCTGCTTTTATATACGCTCTCTCACCCTAGCAGACAACATAGATTGGTGTTGTGTTGTGCAAGTTTTAAGTTGAAATGAATTTAAAAGGGTGATGGTGCAGAGTGCAGAGGTTACAAAGTGAAAGTAAGATTTAAAAAAGTACTCAAAACATCTGAATATCAGGTTTCAAGTGGAGTAATCTACTGAATTATTCAATTTTAGACCTGTCCAAATTCTAAAGGTTTTGTAGACAAAACTGTAGCCCATTCCCACTTAGTGATGCTTTTGGACACCCCACAAGAAAAACAAGGGTCTTCAAAAAGCGTTATTGTGTGGAAATGGGTTAAATTTTCACTTTAATCTGGCTAATATCTCCTGAACTCTTGCTCCAATTTTCAAAATGTTTCTTGCACATGTACATCTTGATGTGATGCTGTGTAAAGCACATGTTTTGGCACACTCATCAAAGGTCAAGGTCTCAACTAGGGGTAAGATGTCAAACAATAATTTAATTTTATCTTATCCCTTTCTTTGGCCCAATTTTTAACTCATGAGAGTACAAAGTGTTCAAGTTGAGGTATTGTGATAGATCCCTGTCCATCAATCTAATGTCCAATTTCTTTATGTATTGTTATATTGTATATAAATTGGCCAAAGCAAAATAAGATTTGGATTTTATGTTTCATGTGAGAGGCTGTACCAAATTTGTTCAAGCAATTCAATTTCGTAAAATACTCTGGTTGCCATGGCAACATACAGGCTAAAAATTTAGAAAATATCCTTGTTACAAACCAAAAGGCCTGGAGGTCTCGTATTTTGAATGTAACATTTTGTAGTTTCATGTACTCTCTATGAAAGCTATTGAAATTATTTCCCTTGGGTTGTATTTGGAACACAGAAGAAAATCTTTCCATCAGTGGTGTAACATTCCCATGCCAGACTTGTCCAATATGAGCTTTTCTATATAAGACACATTTTTAGCTCCCCTGAGCACAAAGTGCTCTGGGGGAGCTATTGTGATTGGTCATTGTCCGTTGTCCATCCGTCTGTCCTTCTGTCCGTCTGTCTGTCCGTTCACAATTACAAAAAATCTTCTCCTCCTAAACTAACCATGGAATTTCAACAAAACTTCACAGAAATGATCCTTAGGTCATGCTCTTTCAAAATACTTCAAAGAATTGAAATCCATGAAGAACTCTGGTTGCCATGGCAACGGAATGAAAAAACTAAAAAAATCTTCTCCTCCCAAACGGTAAGGCCTAGAGCTTTGATATTTGGTACAAATCATCATCTATTGACCCTCTACCTAAATACTTCAAACTTCAAATAATTACCATATTCTGAAAATTAGCATTTTTCTGGGCAACCCCTGATTTTACAAAGAAATAAAGAAGGAAATCTTTAAAAATCTTCTTCTCCCAAACCATAAGGCCTAGAGCTTTAATATATGGTATACATCATCATCTTTTGACCTTCTACCAAAATACTTCAAAGAATTACCGTATTCTGAAAATAAGCCCTTTTCTTTGTGATCCCTGATTTTACAAAGAAATAAAGAAGGAAATCTTTAAAAATCTTCTTCTCCCAAACCATAAGGCCTAGAGCTGTGATATTTGGTATACATCATCATCTATTGACCCTCTACCAAAATACTTCAAAGAATTACCGTATTCTGAAAATAAGCCCTTTTCTTGGTGATCCCTGATTTTACAAAGAAATAAAGATGGAAATCTTTAAAAATCTTCTTCTCCCAAGCCATAAGGCCTAGAGCTTTGATATTTGGTACAAATCATCATCTATTGACCCTCTTCCAAAATACTTCAAAGAATTATCATACTCTGAAAATTAGCCCTCTTCTGGGCGATCCCTGATTTTACATAGATTTAAAGAAGGAAAACTTTAAAAATCTTCTTCTCCCAAACCATAAGGCCTAGAGGTTTGGTATTTTGTACATATCATAATATATTGACCGTCTACCAAAATACTTCAAAGAATTATCATACTCTGAAAATTAGCCCTTTTCTGTGCGATTCCTGATTTTACAAATGAATAAAGAAAGAAATCTTTGAAAATCTTCTTCTCCCAAACCATAAAGCCTAGAGCTTTGATATTTGGTACATATCATCAGCCATTGACCCTCTACCAAATTACTTAAAAAATTAGTCCTTTTCTGTGCAATCCCTAATTGTAGTTAGGAATAAATAATGATATCTTTGAAAACCTTCTTCTTCTTTAACCATTAGGCTTACAGCTTTTATACTTGGTATGTATTGATGTCATTACTTCAAAGCATTACCATATTCATGAAATTAGTGCTATATGGTGGGATCATCAATATACCTAGGATTAAAAGAGAAATCTGTAAACATCTTCTCCAAAATAATTAGACAGAGGGCTTTGCCATTGTGTTTATATCACAAAGCCATGAACCATCATTCTCAGGGGAGCGATTTAGGACCATCATGGTCCTCTTGTTTTCCAATGTTAATCATACTTGATCTGAATGTTTTTCATATTGATACCACAGCCAAGATCCAATATTGATCATGTATGTTCAGAAAGTAAGTCACTAGGTTGGATCTTTAAAAAACAACATCCTGTGCACCACATTCTCTATACTAGTAAGCGGGCTTGACATGCTGTCCCTGGACAACCTATTTCTCGCTCAACACCATCTGTCCATGGACAAGTAAACTACTACAGCAAATCTTGGAATGGTACAAAATAGATCTCAAATGTAACTCATTATATATTGGAAGATTATCATAATGTTTCATTGAAGGGTAGAAAATGTTGTGGTTATTAGAGAAAATGCTTGGATCAAGTATTTTCTTCTTTAACAACAATGTTTTCTGAAAATTTATCTCTTCCCTTTTTAGTGGAAAGATAAGAAGAAAATCATGTGTTTCTTGTCTGGGACAAGTGGGGAAATCTATATTTCCACACCACTGTTTCTGTAACGAAACAGAAACCACTCCTTATTTTGCACATGATATGTAGTTTTAGAGAGGTTTTAGAATAATACCCTTGGGAACTGGGTCTCATTTTGGCTCTGAACAGGTGCAGTCTATATCAAATCAAAGTACTGAAAGTACTGTAAGCTAGGAAAGTATGGTTTTGTTCAGTAATCTTCTTTGTTAGACCTTATCATGATAAAGAAAGGAAGTTATAGCAATCAAGGAGTACGCCACTCATGAAAATGATTATGGAAAACAATGTGGAAAATGAAGAGATTGTTTGTTATCATAAGGCTGAGAGTTTCCATATATGGCACATGGCTTTGTCTAGTGACTCTTGACAACAGGTGTTAGAATAATGCCCTAAGGGCCTCATTAGGGTTTCTTCAGGGTGAAAACAAAGCATATCCCTTGATGAGAGATGCTGGAATTAAAAACAATATTGAACAGTTTCCAAATATTACTTTCCTACAATGTTTACAAACGCCTTATTTCTAAGTAATACTTATAAGAATGTAATATAATGTGACCGCTTTACTGTAAATTATGTACATATTTTGCTTCATGTAATATTTAATCTAAATATTGTTAAAAAATGTTTACATAGAGTCCCACAGGGAAGACAGGGTTCATTCAACTGTGTAGCATTTTAATAAAGACATTATTATTATTATTATCATAATTAAAATAAAGCCATTATTTAAATGTTTTTATTGTAGAAAGTTTCCAGCATGTACAAGTGGCCCATTACTTTAAACCTTGTCATGCTAAACCAGAAATTTTCCTGTTATTAGCTCCTCTGGCTATTCTCATGGCAGTTTTAATTTAATATCCTGACAACACCATCTGCTTAATTAATACATTCAGACCTGTGAAGCGATACGGGCGCCTTTAGTTTCGGAAGGTTTACTCAAAACAGCCTGCATTTATGTGAAGTTTTAACGTAGGCAACACTACCTGTTTTATTGAGAAATTGTCTACACTATTCATTATGCAGTATTTTCAACGTCTTTATGTGTACAGAGGATTAGAACACAATGAGTTGGAGATAAGATAGCTCTGTAACAAAAGGATATGAATATTTTTGGATGAATGCTGGGTCACTCAAAAAAGGGGACATAAATTGTGTCAGTAAACAAGAAAAATATAGTTTAAACATGAAAAAAAGAACTTTTTTTCTGATACTCAAATGAATGTGGTCTCTCATTCATGAGGTACAGGGTTTGATCTCCAGTTACGTCTATTTTTTTTTCAACATATGTCTCCCATCAATGGGTAGATAGTTGTAAGCCTAAGTGGGAAGAGCAGCTGGAGACTCAGAAAGGATGTAGTGGTAGTACTGGTGTAAGAAACACAAAGAATCCATGGTTAATAGCTCCAGTCGCCACAATATAGCTGGAATACTGTTAAAAGTGGCGTTTAACCTCATTCAAACAAACAAACTAAAATGAATTCAGTCAACCATCCACTTTATGCAGATGGTACGTATAATCCAATCCTTATGCTGAACCTGGAATATTCCTGTTTTGCAGGAGGTATAAACAAAGATCAGCCTGCACTTGTGTGCAGTCTGATCATTGTCTGCACCACCTGTTTTTCTCTTTTAAGCTAGAGATGTTTACAAGATAAATTTTCTAAATAATTATTAACCATTAGTAGTGTTTTTAGTGCTGTCAGCCATTTGACTTCAACCCTTTCCCGTTTTTTAGCTCGACTGTTTTCGGAGAAAAACCTAGGTTTTGCAATAGCCTTGGTGTCGTCGCCCTTGTCGTTGTTGTTGTCGTCCTGCGAAAACTTTGACATTTTATGATATCTCTGGTTCTACTAAAGGAATTCACCTGAAACTTGGCACACTTGTTCACAACCTATACTATTCAGGGGGGATAACTCTAGATGCATTTTGTCCACTATCCAGCATCAATCAGCCAAGCGTAGGCACCCGTAGGCGGTGCTCTTGTTGAAATTTTAGACTGGTCCAAATCGAAAGAAGTTGCAGTTGACAGTGAAAATTGGATGCAATTTTGGTAGAAAAATATTGTGTGAAAAGAAGAAATTGCTTGTTACAAGCAATTTCTGCATTTTCCACAATGTTGCCTCAAGTATAAAATCACAGTACTTTAAAATCCCACCTTTGTACAGGAAAGAGTTAAAGCAATTTTGTATAGAACTTTATTCATCATGACAAGGGATAAAGTTTGTGGTATTCTAAAGTAATTAGCTCTTGGTCAACATTAGAAGAATTGACAGATTGTAGGCTACACCCGCTGACCTCGGACAGGAAGTTCCACTACAATTTTAATAAACAGTGCAATTATGCAAAATTTATGGCCAGTAACATGTAACAAACAAGTAAAATGGTTGGTTGGTGACCTTGAGCAAGTTACAATGTTTAAAACGCCAAACCAACAAAAATGCTTCACATGATTGTTGGCCAATGTCGGAGTCCCAAGTTCACTTCTAGTCTGAATGAATGATTTGATTGGTTGATTTATCCTTTGATTGACAGTTTTGATCTGTCAAATGTGATGACTTTTGAGTTAAAATTTAGCTTCAATAGTAAAAAATTTACAGGGTAACTTTTCCTCTGAACTGTCTTGATAGTTTTCATTTTAACCCTTGTCATGCTGTATAAAGTACCTTACTGAACTGCTGTCAAATCAATGGGCTGAAAGCACTGATAGAACCTGTTGTTCAAAAATCAATATTTCTTTTAGAAATCAACTTCATAAACAATTCGCATCGGAAAAGTACAAGCAGGAGGTGTAGACTAAGATCAGCCTGCACATAAGTGCAGTCTGATCTTAGTATTCACCTCCTGCCTAAACCAGAATATTCCGGGCTCAGCATGATAAGGGTTAACACAGGAAATAGTTTTGAAAAACAAATCTATCTTTTTTTTCAAATGTTTAACCATTACCCAGACAATAATGCTTTTTAATGTCCAACCAAGAAAGCAGCTTAGGAAAACATTGTGATAAATGAAGAAATTGCATTTCTCACAATGTTATCTACCCACAAAGACTTCAAATTTCATTGACTTGAAATTTTTGTCTGGCACTTTTCTCAATTTTGACCAGCCTAACATTATGTTGTCAGCTAATGATTTAATCCATTCCTACACAGCGACGCTTTTGGATTCCCCTTAGAAGAACAATTGATAAAACATTGTTTAAAATGAAGTTATTGTTTGTAACAAGCACTTTTTAGCTCTACTGGCCAAAGGCCACTATGGCTATAGCGATGGCTTTTTCCCGTCCGGCGTCCGTGCGTGTGTCCGTCCGTCCGTCCGTCCGTCGTCCATCCGTTAAACTTTTCCTTGTTTACGCGATAAAGTCCACAGTTTTCATCGGATTCTCTTCAAACTTTCAAAGAATGATTGTACCATCATAAGGATCGTTCCTTTCGAAATTGGGTCAGATCCGTCAAGAAACACGGGAAAAGGGGCCTAACTAAAACTTAATTAAAAAATCTTCGTTTACGCGATAAAGTCCAAAGTTTTCATCAGATTCTCTTCAAACTTTCTCAGAATGATTGTACTATCATAAGGATTGTTCCTTTCGAAAATGGGTATGATCCGTCAAGAAACACCGGAAAAGGGGCCTTATGAAAATTTAATTAAAAAATCCTCGTTTACGCGATAGAGTCCACAGTTCTCATCAGATTCTCTTCAAACTTTCACAGAATGATTGTACCAACATAAGGATCGTTCCTTTCGAAAATGGGTATGATCCGTCAAGAAACAGGAGAAAAGGGGCCTTATGAAAACTCATTAAAAATTCAATTAAAAATCCTCGTTTATGCGATAGAGTCCACAGTTTTCATTGGATTCTCTTCAAACTTTCTCAGAATGGTTGTACCAACATAAGGAAAGTTCCTTTCGAAAATGGGTATGATCCGTTAAGAAACATGGGAAAAGGGGCCTTATGAAAATTTAATTAAAAATTCAATTAAAAATCCTCGTTTACGCGATAAAGTCCAAAGTTTTCATCGGATTCTCTTCAAACATTCTCAGAATGATTGTACCATCATAAGGATTGTTGGTTCGATCCCCGAAGGCGGCACTCATCCTTTCCGACTATTTGTCTCCCACCAATAGGTCGATAATCGTAGACCCATGTGGGATAGCAGCTGGAGGCTAGGAAAGGATGTGATGGCGGTACTGGTGTGAGAAATACCAGGAATCCATTGTTAGGTGCTCCAGCCGCCGCGATATAGCTGAAAGATTGTTGAAAGCGGCGTAAAACCCCATTCAAACAAACAAATCATAAGGATTGTTCCTTTCGAAAATGGGTATGATCCGTTAAGAAACACGGGAAAAGGGGCTTACAAGCATTAATTAAGATTTTTTTAATTGAATTTTCCTAAGGCCCCTTTGCCTTATGAAAATTTAATTAAAAAATCCTCGTTTACGCGATAGAGTCCACAGTTCTCATCAGATTCTCTTCAAACTTTCACAGAATGATTGTAACAACATAAGGATTGTTCCTTACGAAAATGGGTATGATCTGTCAAGAAACATGGGAAAAGGGGCCTTATGAATATTCAATTAAAAATCCTCGTTTACGCGATAGAGTCCACAGTTTTCATTGGATTCTCTTCAAACTTTCTCAGAATGATTGTTCCAACATAAGGATCATTCCTTTCGAAAATGGGTATGATCCGTCAAGAAACACGGGAAAAGGGGCCTTATGAAAATTTAATTAAAAAATCCTCGTTTACACGATAGAGTCCACAGTTTTCCTCGGATTCTCTTCAAACTTTCTCAGAATGATTGTACAATCATAAGGATCGTTCCTTTGGAAAATGGGTCTGATCTGTTATGAAACAGGGGAAAAGGGACCTTATGAAAATTTAATTAAAAAATTCTTGTTAGCACTCTGGAGTCAATAGTTTTCATCGGATTCTCTTCAAACTTTCACAGAATGATTGTACTATCATAAGGATTATTCCTTTTGAAATTTGGTATGATCCTTCAAGAAACACAGGGAAAAGGGGCCTTATGAAATGTTTAATAAAAAATTCTCATTAATAATCTAGAGCCAACAATTTACAATGGATTCCCTTCAAACTTTCACAGAATGATTGTACCATCATAAGGATTGTACCTTTTGGAATCGGATATGATTCCTCAAGAAACACAGGAAAAGGGGCCTTATTAAAATTTAATTCAAAGATCTTTGTTAACACTCTAGAGTCCACAGTTCTAATCTGATTGACTTCAAACTTTCACAGAATGATTGTACCATCATAAGAATTGTTCCTTTCAAAATTTGGTATGATCAGTCAAGGACCACGGGTATAAGGGGCCCGATTAAAACTGGATTGAAAAAGTCCTGGAAAACACAATAGAGTCCATAGTTTTCAACAAATTCTCTTCAAACATTCCCCGAATGATTATTACATTAAATGGATTGTTCCTTTCGGAAGTAGGTTTGATCCATCAAGTTTCATGGGAAAAGGGGCCCTATGAAAATTTAATAAAAAAAATCTTAGTTAACATGTAATGGCCCTAGATTTCACCTGATTGACTTAAAACTTTCACATAATGATTGTACCATCATAAGGATTGTTCCTTTCAAATTGGGTCTGATCCATTGAGATACATAGGAAAAGGGGCCTTAGGAAAATTCAATTAAAAAAATCTTAATTAATGCTTGTAAGTCCACAGATGAGATGGGGTTGTCTTTATACTCAAACAGAATAATTATACTTTTGTAAGAAGAGTTCCCTTTGGAATTGGTTCAGATCCATCAAGTTTCATGGGAAAAGGGGCTATATATGAAAATTCAATTAATAAAACCCTGTTAACACAATAAAGCCCACAGCTTTGATCAGATTTTGTTGAAACTTTCACAGAATGATTGGAAGGTCATAACTATCATTCTTTTCATAACAGGGTTTGAACTGTCAAGAAGCACAGGAAAAGGGGCCTTATAAAAATTTCAATTATAAATCCTTGTTACCAAGTCCAGAGCTTTCATCGGATTTTCTTCAAACATTCACAGAATAATTGTACAATAATAATGATTGTTGATGTTTGCATTAGACCTGATCCGTCAAGTATCACAGGAAAAGGAGCATTTTGAAATTTAATTTTAAAATCATTGTACCACAATAAAGTCAACAGTTTTCATCAGATTCTGTTCAAACTTTCACAGAATGATTATTCCATCATAAGGATTCTTTCTTTTCAAATTAGGCGTGATATGTCTAGTATCATGGGAAAAGGGGCCTTTAGAGAATTTTATCTATAATCCTTGTAACCAAGTCCAGAGCTTTCATTGGATTTTATTCAAACCTTCACAGAATCATTGTACAATAATCACGATTGTTGATGCTGACATGAGACCTGATCCTTCAAGTATCACTGGAAAAGGAGCCTTAAGAAAATTTTATTTTAAAAATTTGACACCAAGATAAAGTCTGCAGTTTTCATCAGATTCTGTTCAAACTTTCACAGAATGTACCATCATAAGGATTGTTTCTTTCCAAATTGGGCCTGATCTGTCTAGTATCATAGGGAAAGGGGCTGTATGAAAAAGTATTACCAAATCCTCATAAACACAACAATGCCCTCAGTCTTTATCAGAATCTCTTCAAACTTTAATAGAATGATTGTACCATCATTTGGATTGTTCCTTTGTAAATTAGGTCTGATTGGTTAAGTGACACAAGAAAAGGGACCTTATAAAAATTTTATTACAAAACATCAATATAACAATAAAGTCCTCAGTCTTTATCATTTTCTTCAAACTATCATTAGGATTGTTCCTTTGTACATTGGGTCTGATTTGTTAAGTTTCACAGAAAAAGGGGCCTTATGAAAATTTTGTTACAAAAATTCTTGACAAAATTCAGTCCACTGTTTTCATTGATTCTCTTTAACTTTTAAAGAATGATTCTACCTTCATTAGAATTGTTCCTTTTGAAATTTGGTTTGTTCTGTAAAGTATCGTGAGAAAAGGGGCCCTATGAATATTTCACTATAAACTCATTAACACAATAAATTCCACAGATTAAACAGATTGATTGTACCATCATTCCAATTGTTGATTTTGACAGTGGATCTGACTATAGCAAGGGTCACATAAAAAGGGGCCTTATGAAAAACTTTCTTAAATATTCTGGTTAACACAATGATGTCCCTTGATTTCACTGGATTCACTTCAAAATTTCACAGAATGATTGTACAAATACTTAGATGGTTCTATTCAGAACTGGGTACAATCCATCAAGTATCATGTAAAAAGGGGACATATGATTTTTTTTTTTTTTTAATATTCTAGTAAACATAATGAATTTCCAATATTTCATCGCATTCACTTTTAACTTTCATAGAATGATAAAACCAACAGTAAAATATCACAGGAAAAGGGGCCCTATGAGAACTTGAATTAATATCTTTGTTAACACAATAAAGTCAACAGTTTTATTGGATTCTCTTCAAAGATGCATGGAATAATTGTGGCATTTGAAACACAGGAAAAGGGGCCTTACAGATTATCATTCAAAACATTCTTGTGTATGTGATGAAGATCACAATCATTATCAAGTTGTCTTTTAAATTTCACAGGACAATTGTCGGGTTGTAAGGAAACTTCCTTTTGGAATGAAATTGATCCATCAGAAAACACAGGAAAAGGGGCCTTATTGATTTTCATTCAAAACAATCCTGTTTATGTGATTAAGTCCACAATTATTGTCAGATTCTGATGAAATATTCACAGAATGGCTGTAGGGTCATAAGGTAACTTTCTTTTGGAAATGGAGTGGATCCGTCATGAAACATGGGAAAAGGGGCCTTGAGGATTGTTGCTTAAAATGATAAAGGGGATAAAGCCCCTTTTTTCCTTTATGCATTCTTCTTTGAGCAATTAACTTCCTTAAATATCAGATTTCTCTAACAGAAAACTTGATAACCAGAAGAGCGTCTCAGGCCCTCATGGGCCTCTTGTTTCATTTTACACTATATTTTTCTTATACAGAAAGTCAAAAAAATCTAAAATTTCATAAACATTAACTTGTCATCTGCAACTCCTTTCATTTCGAACAGTCTAAACTTTTGTCGTCTGGTAATAGTTTAAATCTTTTTGGTGCACTGATTTTTCATCTGAAAAAGGAAACCAGTGACAGTCTTTCTCCTAATTAACCCATTACCACATGGCAAAATTTTAAACTGGTCCAAATTGAAAGGAGTTGCAGACGACATTTTAAACTGTATGAAATTTTAGATTTTTCCAACTGTCTGTGAAGAACACATTGTGTATAATGAAGAAATTAGTTATCACAAGCAATTTCTTCATTTTGCACGATGTTTTCCCAGTTGTATTTCTTGAGGGGTGTCCGAAAGTGTCATTTTGTGGGAATGGGTTAAAGCTATGCAATGCACTGAGGAGAAATGAGTCGTTAACAAGTTTTTCATCAGGCAAAAATTCTATTCAATGTTGTTTCTTTGGTTTGTCGTTGTTTTATTTGAACATTATGAAAAGTTTTCAATGGTCATATTTCTCAAAATATTGAAGAATCGTCAAAAAATCTGTCCAACTATACTAAGTTTTCTAACAGAGAATTTAAGAGGGCTGCTTGTGTTGGTATTGATGATGCCTGATTGTCATATTTTAAGGGAGGTATCTTTTATGGGAATACATTTTGTTTTCATGGAGGAATGAGACGAATTACACTTAATGAATATTCAAAGTGGATTCATGTATAAGTGTGATGAGGTTTTTTGTTTCATACTTCCATGAAAACAAAAAATATTCCATTCATTTCTTAAATGCTGTGTGCTAAAGATTTTGTTCATGGAGTTACTAATAATTTTTCAGCCAATCAGAATGCTCACTTTCATAGACAAAACTAACAGTTAAATCATAAGGTGGACAGTATTTATTAATTGTTACAGTTTTATCTACAGGGCTTTCAGTTCTTTGATTGACAACAATGAGTGAGTAAAAATGTGTGCACTGCGGATATAAACTTAATGCTTTTTTTGTAACTAGAATTTTATCTCTCCTCTCTAAGTCTTTAAATACTACCGTTATTGTGCAATATGGATTTAGCTGACAAAATTTACACCAAGTTGAAAGAAACACCAGACAACAATTTAAAGAAAACTTGAATTGGAAGAAGTTTCTGGCGACAATTTCGAGTTGATGTAATTTCAAAAATCTTGAAAATCAAAAAAAACAAATTCTGGATAATGAATAAATGAAAGCAATGTCTGCATTTTCTTCTCTGTTTTCCCAAGTTTTATTCTTAAATGGCGTAAAAAGCAAGATTATGTGGGAATGTCTTAATAAGAAGTGGTATTAAGAATTTTGTTTTACAATAAAAACTCATTGGATATTTGCTTAAAGATAGCATTATGCATTTCACAAACTATTTCAAAAAAGGATATTGTCCAATATTTATAATTTGTGTTGATACATTTTATTTTAAATGTGTCTAAAAAATCTCATTTAATCTATTCCCACACAATGGAGCTTTTTGACGCCCTCAAAATGAATAGCATGGAAAAACATAGTATCGTATTACTGCCTACATCCTTTTGAAGTCTTTTATTTGCTTATAATTGATAAATGTGCTTTTAGCCATAACTAGAAGACACAATTTAGATTGGCCGGAATTAAAAGAAGTTGCAGATGGCAATCTTTCATTCATGATTTTTTAGAAGACTTGTGAAAAGCAATTTTAACATTATCCACAATGTTTGGTACAAAGCAAGTGAAAAAATCTGAAATTTCATCATCTAAAATTTGTTGTCTGCAACATCTTTCAATTTGAGCCGACTCAAATGTTCTTATCTGTTAATGTGGTAACCCATTACCAGAATGGGAAAAATTAAGATTTGTTTTAAAAGGGTTGTAGACAACAGATGTATCAAACTTACGATTTTACAACTTTCTGGGAAGAAAAAATGTGGAAAAATGAAGAAATTGCTTCCCAACTTTTTGCTACCCTATATAAACTTGGTCTGACTACTAATCTTCAATCATGTGGTGTCACTGGTTCAATCTCCGTTGGCAGCACATATCCTTTCCGACATTTTTCCCTCACCAATGAGTGGATAATAGTAAACCTAAGTGGGATAGCAGCTGGAGGTAGGAAATGATGTAATGGTTGTACTAGATATACCAGGAATCCATTATTAGGCACTCCAGCTGCTCACCTTTTGATCCTGGTTAGTCTTCTATTTCATCCACCACCGTTTCAGCAAAGGGGATATAGTAATGGTCTCCGTCTGTCATTCCATCACTAAGCATGTCCAGAGCATATCTCCTGAAGTATAAATGCTATTGACTTGAAACTACATAGGTGGATAGATCTCATGGAGGAGAAGTGCAGTGCACAAGAACCACAACTCTTGCTTGCATAATTTTGGAGTTATTGCCCATTGTTATTTTAAAGACTTGGATTTTGTCCGGGGCCTTTCTCTGAGAGAATAATAGCTATCAACTTGAAACTTAATAGGTGAATAGATCTTTGTTTGTTTGAATAGGGTTTTACGCTGCTTTCAACAATCTGTCAGTTATATTGTGGCGGCTGAAGCACCTAACAATGGATTCCTGGTGTTTCCCACACCAGTTCCGCAATCACATCCCTTCCTAGCCTCCAGCTGCTTTCCCACATAGGTCTATGATAATCGACCCATTGGTGGGAGACAAATAGTTGGAAAGGATGAGTGCCGCCGTCAGGGATAGAACCTGGGACCTCTAGATTGACAGTCTGACACGCTACCAACTGCGCTATGACAGTGGCTGTAAATAGATCTCATGGAGGAGAAGTGCAGTGCACAAGAACCACAATTCTTGGTTGCATAGTTGTGGAGTTCTTGCCCTTTGTTATTTTAAAGACTTAGATTTTGTCTGGGGCATATCTCTGAAAGTATTATAGCTGTCAACTTGAAACTTCATAGGTGGGTAGATCTCATTGAGGAGAAGTGCAATGTACAAGAATCACAACTCAGTTTACTATCAAGCTTTTTCGGCGGGGGATGGCCATGTCTGACATGGCTCTTGTTTTATTGGTCATTACTGCACTTAACTCAAGGTTACATCTGCTCAATGGCTCTAGCAGTTATCTCAGTCCTGCAGTCAGGTTCTACTGCATTCAGTAGAGCAAAGGGGTCCGCACCTTTCCGACAGCTTTTAATTTGTAAAGAAATTAACCTACTGCACATAATTAAATTTACATGCATCGTATAGAATATCCTTTAGGCCTAATTCAACGTTTTTAAAATAATTTGCAATCTGTTTTCTTACCTTTTAACCTAACAATATTCTCATTTCCAGGCACTGATGAAATGAAAGTATAGAAAACATTGTCAGAAATGGAGAAATTGCTTTTAAAAGCAACTGCCTTGAATTGGTCAAGTCTAAAATTTTGTTGTCTGTGGATGGAAAATATTGTTAGAAAGGAAGAAATTTTTTGAAATTGATCTCTTTAAATTGGGTATGTCTAAATGTTTGTTGTTTAGTAATCATTATGCAGACGGTCTACAGAGAATAATTGCAACTTTCATTCCATGCCATTTTCACGTACACAGCTTTAAATATTGGCATAATATTGTTTTCTTTGCATGCTTATAAAATGATTAAATGCACTCAAATACTTTTTAAAAGCGAAATAAAATTACAGTTAGTATATCAAGAAAGCTGCTGAATTTCATGTGAAGTAACAGTTACATAGGCCTAATTACTGCGTATTATGCAGAGAAAGGATATAAAAGTTCACTGTTAGTACATTTAATTATCTACATAGAAGTTAATTTCTCTCGCTCAAGGTAAGTCGCGAGTCCTGTGATGACTTGTGTGTTCAAGCCATCGCAAGACCACTGTACTTCAAAGAATAAGTCTACACTGAAAATGAGGTCTATGTTGTGTGATCCCGTATTTTACGTCTGACTTGAAAAATGAAATCTTCAAAAAATCTTCTTCTCCCAAACCATAAGGCCTAGAGCTTTGATATTTGGTACATATTATTACCTAATGGCCTTCCACCAAAGTACTTCAAAGAATAAGTCTACCTTGAAAATTAGCCCTATTTTGTGTGATCCTAGATTTTACATAGGAATAAAGAAGTAAATCTTTAAAAGTCTTCTCCTCCCAAACTGATTTCCTAAGGCTTTGATATTTGATATATATCATCCCCTAATGATCCTCTACTAAAATGCTTCAAAGAATTAGTCTACTCTGAAATTACAAGCTCTTGCATGTGTGATCTGGGACTTTAGATAGGACAGATTTCTTCAGAAATTTTCTCCTACTAAGTGGTAAGTCCTAGAACTTTAATATTTAGTTGCTTTCAAAGATATTTTACTTGTGGTATTTTCCTATGGTAGCCTATTAAAATAAACCATACTATCACACTCAGATCAGAATTGTTGTAAAAATTCAATTCTGTAAAGTGAAGAAGAATGAATTCTTTAGACACTTTCTCAACCGCTCAACCACTGCTATCATACTCAGGGGAGCCATATAGGATTATCATGGTCCTTTTGTCTGCATCTAGCAAGATTATTATTTTGCAACAGTCCTAAAGGTATTCCCTACATTACCAGATGATTAACCCTTGTCATGCTGAAGCTGGAATGTACTTATATGGGCAGGTGATATAGACAATACGGATTTTCTCTACTTGTCCATGGACAAGTAAAATGTAATTTTCTACTTGTCCAGGATCAAAATGGACTTGCCCGTGAAAAGATGAAGAACAGATAAATTTTGAGAAAACATTATTTTTAACCCGTTCCTGTTCAAACACTGGATTTTAGGATCCTGTGATTTTATTCTTGAGAAAACATTGTGGAAAAAGAAGAAATTGCTTGTAACAAACAATTTCTCCTTTTTATACGCCCGTCGAAGACGGGATGTATTATGGGATCACCCGTGGTGTCCGGGTGTCCGGGCGGTGTCCACTTCTTTGTCCGGAGCATAACTCTGTCACCGTAAGTCTGATTGACTTTAAACTTGGCAGTTATATTCTTCTCATCAATACGGAGTGCAGTGCACAAGAACCATAACTCTACCTGGCCTATTTTTTGAGTTATTGCCCTTTGTTGTTTTTCATACTTTGTTTGACAAAAAAATTTCATTCAAAATAACCTCAGTTCTATTCAAACCCCCGGTTAATATTAAGCAGTGTGACGGGCGTATCTTGTGACAATTTGGCACCTTGTTCCACAATATTTTCTACCACATAGGATGGTTTCATTTCAAATGGCATCAAGTTCTCATAGTTGTCTGCAACCTCTTTCAGTTTGGACTAGTCTAAAATTCCCAAAAACAGGAAAGGGTTAAAGAAGAATACGCTTGAACTCAGCATTTTCTTAATTAAAAACAATATTTTCTAGTCTTAGATACAAACATTACGCTCATAAATCTCTGCTATCTATTTAGTACTATTCCAAGATTTGCCCTGATATTTACTTGTCCATTGACAAGTAGCCTCGAAAAATGTACTTGCCCACAGGTAGAAAAGCCTGTGTCAGACAAGTCGAGCATGGGAATTCCACATCCCTGGACAAAGATCAGTCTGCACATAAGTGCAATCTGATCTTGATCAGCCTGCAGTCTGATCTTAGTCTATAACTCTTTTCTGTCCTTTTCAAACCAGAGCTGTAAGTTATGAAATTAATTTTCAAAAAAAGTATTAACCCTTGTCATGTTGTATAAATTACTTTACTGAATTGCTGTAAAATCAAAGGGCTGAAAGCACTGATAGAACTTGTTGTTCAAAAATCAATATTTTTTAGAAATCAACTTCTTAAGCAACTCTCGCAGGAAAAGTACAAGCAGGAGGTATAGACTAAGATCAGCCTGCACATAAGTGCAGTCTGGTCTTAGTCTACACTTCCTGCCAAAACTCTAATATTTCAGGGTTCAGCATGACAAGGGTTAACATACCAACAACAAGTACTACCAATGTTTTCAGTTCTTTGATTCAGTAATGCCAGTCAATTTGTTATTGTAAAGAAGACAAATGATGGCCTTGCCAGTGGTAACATAGGTAATTCTGGAAACAGTCGTTTAGAAATTGTGACTAGAAAGTACACAAATAGATGAATGTAAATATGAGGTAATTTAACTTTTGTCATCCTGATCCCAACAAATTCCTCTTTTGAAAATAGCTGTCGCAGGTGTATAGACTAACATCAGCCTGCACATATGTCTAGTCCTTTCTTAGTCAAAATTACCTGCTTGAGATCTTAGTGTAAAGGAACATTTGAACACTAAGAAGATCTTAATTTGACAAAAATTGGAAATTTCATGAAGAAAGGATAAATATTTAGCGGCACAAGGGTTCAAGTGTGTTCAAAACAGTATAAACCACATGCAATAAATCAAATCTATATAGATGTACGGTATATTGCTACAGTCAGTTACCTTATTTTCTGCTTAACTAGAGCATGTGTTACCCAAGTTAACTGAAGGGTAAAAAATTTTCTATTGGCATGCAATATTTGTATGGCCCTTAAAAATAATCATGATGTATTTGGCCTATAACAAAATTCAAAAGTAATGTATCTGTTTTATAGCAGGCAGCGATAGGAGTCAGCTTGTCTGTCAGTCCATGGGTTGGTGGGTTGGTCAGTGGGTGGGTGAGTGGGTTGGTTGGTCTTTCTATAGTCTTTTCCTTGTCCACTCAATTTCTCACCACCTATTTGATGCAAACCTTTTATATAGATTTGGTAGATATGCACATTTTGTAATTAGGTTGTGGACCATGTAGTTTTAATCCATTCCCACTCAATGACACGTTTTGACGCACCTCATGAAATACAATTGGGAAAGCATTGTGTAAATTTGAAGAAATTGCTTGTAACAAGTAATTTCTTCATTTTACAAATGTTTTCTAGCCAATAAGTGGAAAAGACCTAAAACTTCATAACATTTAAATTGATGTCTGCAACTCCTTTCAATTTGGACCTGTCTAAAATTTTGTCATCTGGTAATGGGTTAACAGACTTAAGGCCCCTGGATGAACCTCTTTTCAACTCGTGTTCTTTTCAACTATTGAATGGATTTGACTCAAATTTCATATGTACTCATTTCTTGGAGTTATATCCCTTAAATGTTGAAAAAGGCTCTATCCCAGTGAGAAAATATTTTTTCTGTGACATGGAGCTGTTGGGGGCTGTTAATTTTTAACTTGTTAAAATTCTGTGATGGTTAAGTTGTTTGTGTACAGGTCTTTTTAACCCTTATCATGCTGAATAGAATCATTGTTCATAATTACACCAAATGTTGAAAGCATTGAAAGGCTAAATGTATGAAATGTAAAAATTCCCATTTTTATGCCCCCGCATTGATAAGATCGGGGGCATATTGTGTTACCGTGTCTGTCTGTCTGTCTGTCCGTCTGTCTGTCTGTCTGCAAGACTTAACCTCCAACTAAACATTTTCCTATAACTTCAACCCTGATTAAGTTACAATGCTAATATTTGGTATGTAGATAGGTCTCAACAAGGCGCAACTGGGGAAGGTCATTTCATCAAGGTCAAGGTCAAAATTTTAACCCTTTACCCATTTCTAAAGAATTCCCGTTTCGGGGGCATAATGTTTCACAAACACATCTTGTTTTTTGGGGGGTTTTTTTGAAGGGTGTCACATGACACTTGGTGTCATTGAGTGGGAATGGCTTAATAGGTAAGAAATTGTTTGCCATTTCTTCATTTTACACAATCTTTTTCCCAATTATATTTCTTGAAGGGGTCAAAAAGTGCCTTTGTGTGGGAATAGCTTCATAGCAACAAAATTTTATAAATGAAATTTTGAAACTGAACTATGTTGGAGATGGTAATTTCAAATTTATGAAATTTCCATAAATTATGTCTTAATGGGTAAAGAGTATCACTGAAAACAAACAACATTTTATGGGTGGACATATTTCAGCCAGACTGGAGCATCACTTGAGGATCATGGAAAAAGCTAGATAGATTTTGAATTGGTTAACCCTTTCTTGTTTTTTGAATTTTTGGACTGGTCCAAATTCAAAGGTTTTGCAGAGACAATTAAAATTCGAATTTATTTTAAAAATAACCATTCACAAGGGTAGAAAATATTGTGGAACAAGAAGAAATTGCTCGTTACAAGCAATTTCTTCTTTTCCCACAATGTTTTCCCAAGTAAAAAAAACATGGGGACGTAAAAACTAGGGATTAAACTGGAAACATTTAAGCAGTTATTCTTGGTCTGTCGAGTGATACAGGCGCAAGATCATCTCTAGTTTCTTACATATACCTGGCCGTAATGTTTGCAAAATGATGTCATTTTATATCAAAGTGGAACTTTCTGTTGGAGCTCAGTCGGCGGATCAAGTATTTCGTCATTCTTGTCCTGACTCAGTTTTGATAATCTTGCATTCAATAAAGCCATTACCAGACGGCAAAATTTAAGACAGGTCTGAATTCAAAGAAGGTGCAAATGTCAATTTAAAACTTATGAAATTTTGGAATTTTTTTCCTTATGCAAGTTGGGGTAGAAAATATTATTGATAATTAACAAGCAATTTCTTCATTTTCAAAAATGTTTTCCAAAGCCTTTTTCTTTTGGGGCGTCCAAAAGAGTCATGGTTTTGGTAATGGAGTAAAGAGTTAATATCTTGATTGATCCCTTAGGACAATTTTCTCCATTAGAGAACAAAATATTGTAACTACAGCCTTGATAAGTTGTATTTATAAGGTTTTTGTAGCCAATATGATTTACATTTACTTGATTTCTTGCAACATGTGGTATATTTAATGAAACTGGATTTCATACAAAATGACAATCAGGAAACTTTTTCATCCACGTAGGATGGGTAAGTTGCTTCTGTGCATGTAGATTTATATAGAAATGACAAAATATCATATTTTATTGCGTGGAAGAAGAAAGTTTTGGTCATGAGGTATTGTTTGACAAGGAGAAAATGCTTGTAACAAGCAATTTCTACTTTTCTCATAACAATGTCTTTCATGTTTTGTTCTTACTTTCAAGTTAACCCATTTGGACAAAATTATGCTTTCTGACACCATGAAGAAATACAATCATGAAAATACTTTTTGGGAAAAGGAGAAATTGTTTGTTATAAGCAATTTACTCCTTTTCTCTCAATATTTTAGACCCTGTTTTGGCCTTATTTTCTAATTTTAGTGCAATTTGAAATGTTGGCTGCAACTTCCATCATTTTTTACCAGTCTAGAATGTTTGCCGTCTGGTGCTGGGTTTTACACAATTTGTTTTGCGCCCAGCTGCAACCTCTTTCAATTGGATCAATCCACAATTCTATTTGGTAATGAGTTGGATGATTTTCAGACCTAAAATTTCCCTGTGCATGTAAAATGAATAAGCTGCACATAGTGTTAGAAAAGGAAAAACTGCTTTCTTTAGCTCAAGAGATAAAATACTAAGGAAATGGTTTGGAATGGAAAAAGAAACTGATTTCTGGCAAATAAATATTTATTTCTGATTATAGTAATGCAATGACTACCGGTAGGTCAGTTAATTCAAATTACGATTTCTTGATTATCAGTCAATTATAAAGGACCTCTCCAAAATTTATTATGAGCAATGAATAATTAAGCAGTGTCTTCTCAATTATATTGCTAAATCTTTTATGTTTTGACACCACATAAGGAAGATACAAGGGGTAATTGAAAAGACCAGAGGGGTAATTGAAAATTCATTGGCCTAAGGCAGAGAGAAATAGTTTAACCATGTAATTTTCAATGTTGTCACCTTGCATGTCCAATGGTGGTGAAGCATTTGGATACCTTTCTCTGTAAAGGGTAGCATAGGGGGAGCAAAAAAAAAATAAGAACAAACAGCTTGTTTGATGTCATTATCAGTGCCAATGGTGTTCATTGAGTTCTTTTTAGCTAGTAAAGCGTCAGTTTTGATAGCTTAAGTTAACAGACAGAATTTTAAGGTCTTCTCAAAGTTCAATGAGTGCAAACTGCCGCTCGAGGCTTAACCACTACATCCATTGAATGCCTACACCATAAAAAGTAATTCTTATGTATTTCAGGAATATTGCAAACTCTGCATGCAAGTTCATCTCCTGGGTATTTTAAGCTAAATTGACTCTGGTCAGAGTCTTCACAGAAGTTGCAGACGACAATTTCAAATTGTAAAAAATTGTAAAATATTTATCTCTTTAACCCTTTCCAGCACAATCCCTCCTTTTTACGCCCTTAAAGGAAAAAGCTTTGGAAAAGATTGTGGAAAATGGAGAAATTGCTTCATACAAGCAATTTCTTCATTATCCATAATGTTTTCAATCCAAAAAGATGAAAAAATTAAAAATCCATCAACCTAAAATTGTTGTCTGCAGCTTCTTTCAATTTAGACCGGTCTAAAATTTTGTTGTGTGGGAATGGGTTAAGCTGAAAACAATGTGGAAAATGAAGAAATTGCTTGTAACAAGCAATGTCTTCATTTTTCACATTGTTTTCCACAACTATTTTGTTGAGGGGCGTGAATAGGTGGGATTGTTAGGGAAAGGGTAAACCCCATGGTTAGTTTAACCTCGTTTCTTTGCATGCAATTTCATCCACTGGGTATTTTAAGCTCAATTGAGCACATCATGTACAAAATGACTCTGATCAGAGTCTTCAAAGAAGTTGCAGACAGCAATTACAAATTGCTGAAAAGAAAATTCTAAGATTGTAGAAAACAATCTGGAAAATGAAGAAATTGCTTGTAACAAGCAGTTTCTTCATTTTCCACATTTTTTTCCACAACTATTTTCTTAGGGGTGTAAAAAGAGAGGTACTCTGGGTATTGTGTGGGAAAACTCCTTGGTTACTTTAACCACGTTTCTTTTTATGGTGATAACGTTTTGACAAAGAAGATTACTGCTTTGCAAGCTTACAGTACTTTTCAGTACTATGATTTTCATTTTCGAGAATAGGTGATAGTCAGAGGGTGTTTAATCAGGTAAACAAGGTGAATGGTAAACCATTTTGGAACCATGTCCTGAATAGCTGCTATGACAACAGTGGACTTGTGTGCTGGAGCATTGTCCTGATGGAAGAGCATACTTAATATATTCTTCGACACCTTTTCTTGATTTTCTTCACCAACTGCTTCATGTCCGGTCAGCATAACACATCCCAGTTATAGAGTTAACTTTTACAATTAACCCTTGTCATGCTGTATAAATTACCTTACTGAAATGCTGTCAAATCAAAGGGCTGAAAGCACCGATAGAACTTTTTGTTCAAAAATCATTATTTCTCTTAGAAATCAACTTCATAAACAAATCTGGCAGGAAAAGTACTAGCAGGAGGTGCAGACTAAGATCAGCCTGCACATAAGTGCAGTCTGATCTTAGTCTACACCTCCTGCCAAAACCGGAATATTCCGGGTTCAGCATGACAAGGGTTAATTTCCAATAGCAGCTAAGAAAACTGGCCATCACCTTCATGGCAGAGGTTGTTGACCTAGCTTTTTGGGGGGCATTGATCATGGGTATATCCACTGTTTTGACTTAAGTCTTGGGTTCAAAATGGTGAGTGCGTGTTTCATGAACAGTTAAAAACTGTTTGAGAAATTTCTTCAGACACTGCTGAAACATAGCAAGGATTTACTTGGTTGTTTTGCAACAAGCTCCTCTTTGTGTCATCAGTTTGAAGCTTTGGGACCCATCAATCAGAAGCCTTTGTCATTTGCATATCATTATGGGTAATTGTATGGACTTGTTCCTATATCATTCTTACGTGTATAGCAATGTACAGTAAAACCCCTCCTTACGACCACCCTGGAAATACGGGCACCCCGCTATTACAACCGAATTTTTACAGAACGGAATCTTTTGTTCTTTATTTCAATGGTCGCGAACCCCTCTAAAACGGGCACCCCCATATTCGAATTACGACCACTAAATTCAGTACCAACTATAGCTGATACACTATTTTGAACCCCCCTAAAACGACCAGTATTTTCACACATTGAGACCGACCACCCGAATTTCACACTTGATAAGAGCGACACTAATTGGGTATGATTATGTTGTAAATACATTATCGGATTTTGATTTTGTGATATTGAACCCTTATTATAAAAGGTGTTATGATTAAAGTGACCAATCACTTTCAGAAATTATAGTTTGTATTATTCTTAATTGTTATTTGAATGCGTCACAGGTTTTGACTTGAGTAATAAATTCAACAGTGAAAACGTATCTGAGAAGTTACAATTAGTTTGTTTACGGCATTCTGAACAATTAAATTTTGATTTCAACGTAACTGATGCTTGGTATTCGCATTTGCATTATAGAAGATATGAAAGCGACAGTTGACACTTTGAACCTGTACTTACAAATAAATAATCTGAAGTTGGAGTACTGAATCAGATCCAAATGGAGAATAGAGAAAGTAGAACTTATCAAAGATCATAAATTTGGAAATGACATACGATTCCACTGTAATACATTTTCTTATAGTTTCATTTTTGTATGTATAGTATTAATATATAACGAAAATAAAATAAACATGAATTACTTGACAACAAACGACCAAACCTCAGTAATACGACCACCCCACTATTACGACCACTTTCAGAAAGTACGGCAAGTGGTCGTATTAGAGGGGTTTTACTGTACTGCTATGTTATTCACAGATCTGCCATAATCATATCGCAATTTATTGATGGTGTCGTGTGAGAGGATAGTTGTTAGCCAGCCAGGACGAGGATCATCTTCAAGCCTCTCTCTAAACTGTTTAAAGTCAGTCCATGGCCCATTTCTTTGCTATTCCATAATATGAGGTTACATTCCCCTAAATTTTGCTTCATTGTCTTGATAAACAAGGCAACAAGCCTTTGAGGCTGATGTATCTAATAATTGCAAGATGACCAACATTTCTGTTTACTTAGAATTCACAACCTTCAGATGGAATCCAAGAACACAGTTCAGTGGGCGACAACACATATAGTAATGGGTACATATTTTAGTTCATTTTAGTTCAAGCAAAATAGGCTTGAAGATGGTGATATATGAGATAAAAGGCTTTGTTCGAATACTATTTAAAATTTGAAATACAGTAATTTTGCTCAAGAAAGCAACCTTGAGTTGCATTTTCATGATAGATTAAACTTGACGGACAAAACACTGCTTTCTTTGTCACCGTTAAACAAAAAGAACAACATTGTGTTATTTTCTATTAATCAAGCTATACTTTTGCCATATTTATACCAAAACACTCCAATAAAAGTAATATCAATGTTCAAAGTCGTCAGATGAATAAAAAAGGTTGACCCAAATACAGGTACAAACGAGAAGCTGTTAACCTAGAACAGAAGCTAAGTAAAGATCAGGTTGACCAAAACACAGTTCTTGATCTCGCATGACATTTAGTTACAATACTTCAGTATCTACTTACCATTTTTAAGTACACATTCAGTACGAACTTTACCTACCTACCTAGCAGTAGATTGTCAGCATTTAACACATTACCAGATGACAAAATTTTAGACTTGTCCAAATTCAAAGGAGTTGCAGACGACAATTTAAAGTTTATGAAATTTTATATTTTTTTCTATTTATTGGTAGAAAACATTGTAGAAAATGAAGAAATTGCTTGTTACAAACAATTTCTTCATTTTACAAAATGTTTTCCCAATTATCTTTCTTTAGGGGTTAATTGTCAGCAAGCCAAGATTCTATCTATAGAAAATGAATGCTAAACATAAGATTACTATACAATGTACTAAATTATTCAGATAATCAATTGTAATCATCTTAAGGGCAGGTTACTGAATTGATCATGTTTTAGTTTTCTTTTTTAATTATTTTTAGAAAGTGCACAATATGTATATATAGAGAGAGGAAAATTGTTTTGGTGTAAGATTGATTTATCTTTTGTTTATTGTCCATGCCAAAAGCTATATTTTGTCAGTGGCAGTGAAAATATGCTTTAGTTGTTCATGAAATGAAAGATATATCGATCTTACAAAAAATACAAAAAGTACAATATTTAATTAGACAATAAGAGATCTTTTGGGGAGTAAATTCCGAAAAGCGTATTTGTTTTTCTTGAGGAGCGTCAAAAAGCATCATTGTGCTGTAATGGCTTAACCTATTCACACACAAGTATCCTGCTTTTTATTAGCATGCCAGAAAATCAACAACAAAAAAAAACTTTGAAAAACTTTGAGATAAATGAAGAAATTGCTTGTTACATTAATAGCTATGGGTTTTGCTTTATGGAGTGTTTATTAGGGGAAATATGGGCTTTTGTTTTTTACAAAATCCATTCCAACACAATCCTGCTCTTTTATGCACCCGAAGAGAAAAGGCTTTGGAACGGATTGTGGAAAATTAATGAAATAACTTGGTAGAAGTGATTTCTTCATTGTGCACAAAGTTATTTGCCCCATAAAACTTAAAATTGTCTTTTGCAAATTCTTTCAATTAGATCGAACTAGTCCTGAATTTTGTTGCCACCATCATAGCGCAGTCTATAGCGCGGCAGAGACTTAATCTTCAATCACGGGATGTCATGGGTTTGATCCCCAGCAGCGACACATATCCTTTCCTACATTTGTCTCTCACCAATGGGTGGACAATTACGCCTAAGTGGGATAGCAGCTGGAGGCTAGGAAAGGATGTAGTGGTAGTACTGGTGTGAGAAATACCAATAATCTATTGTTAGGTGCTCCAGTCGCTGCGATAAGACTAAAATACTGTTAAAAGTGGCGTCAAACCCCATTCAATCGATCAAAAACTTCAATTTTTTCATCAGATAATGGGTTGATGACATATTTGCCCATTACCAGACATCAAGCCAAAAATTGGACTTTTTCAACTTTAGAGAAGATGCAGATGACAATCTAAAGTTGATGAAATGAAAAAGTCTTTGTTTTTGGTAGAAAACATTGTGGAAAATGGTGAAATTACTTGTGGAAAATGAAGACATATAATTTGCTTGTAAATACTACATATATCATTAAATATATCAAAATCCCTTTTGTAGATAGGTGATTGTTTGAGAATAGGTTTTTGAAAAAAAATTACCTCCATATTTGATGGTATGAATAAAATTTGATGTGTGAAACACAAATATGTTGTTAAGTGCGGAATTATTAATTTTGTATATGGTCAGTGATTCCTTTATTTGAATAGATGGTAGATTTATTGAAAGTAAGAGGTGTGGTAAATATTGGTTTAGTCTCTTTCCACACTCCTGTTGATGAACCCATGTGTCATTTGAATAATTTAGAAAATTGATGATATAATTTTGGTGTAGTTTTCTCTGTATTGATTATAGCTTGTTACGAATTTTGTTGGATAAAGGAAAATTGTAGATGGATAATATTTCTTTATTTAAAAATGAAGGTAAATTTGAATCTTCCTTTTGGTGAACTATACATGATGAAATGTTGAGTAGTTATAGTGAGAAAAGTACTGTATGTATTATATGCATTGTCAATAGTGATACGGTGGATGAAATGAAATTTAACCCTTTTCTAAAGGACAAGGTTTTAGCCTGGTCCGACTTGAAAAAAGCTGTAGACAATAATTTTAAGTTGATGGAATTTTTAAAATATTTGTCTTTTAGGGTAGAAAACATTTTGGATAATGAAGAAATTGCTTGTAACAAGCAATTTCTTCATTATCCATGAAGTTTTCCAAAGCTTCATGGGGAGGGGGGGGGGTTTAAAAGCGTCATTGAGTGGGAATGGGTTAAATAGGTATTGAAATACTTTTATCTCCATGGATAAGAACATGATTTTTTACATTCCTACGGCAAAAAGCTTTGGAATGAAGAAATTGCTTGTTATAATCAGTCTCTTAACCCTTTACTGATTTTCAAAATTTGTCCATATTATTCAAGCTCTGCTGCATATTAAAGATAATGAATCCATTTCCACATTCCCTCTTTTTTACACCCTTTAAGAAAATTTTTTTAGAAAATTTTATGGAAAATGAAGAAATTACTTGCGGTTTCTTCGTTTTTCACATTGTTTTCCTCCTTTGAAATTATTTTTTTTAAAATTTGATAAGATGAAATTGTCATCTGCAATTTCTTTCAATTTGTGGTCAGTCTAAAACTTTGTCATTTGGTAATAATTTAAAAGTCTAGATATTAAGGAGTATAAAGGGGCCTCCTACAGGATCGAGTTTTGCTCTAATTTCTTTATAGACATTTAAGCTTGCTAACAATTCATTATACTACCTCTAATTTGTTAATTACCACTGCTGCTACTACTACTACCACCTAGAACTTAGTGGTAACCCATTCCCAATCTCCGACACAATCAACCTTTTACCACCCACTAAAAGGATTTGGAAATGAGGACATCTCCCCTTGAAATTAGACATTTTTTAAAAAACAAGGCTTTGGCGGTATTAAGTCACCTCCTGTGACAAGTTCTAGTTTTCCACAATGTTTTCTACCCAGAAAATTGAAAAAATCCAACATTTCATAAGCTTTAAATTGTCGTCTGCAACTCCTTTGAACTTGGAATTTTCTAAAATTTTACAATGTATGGGAATGGGTTAAGGCATGGCTCTAACAGATAAAAGCTATATATATTGTATTTGAATAGACTATTATGAAGAAGTGGGTGTCAGGGTCTAAATACCACTGATAAGTTGTCCCTTATCTGACTCTGGGTCAAATTTTTAAGGGTTTTGAATTTAAACAGTTCACATATGAGATTAAGCTGAGGTTTTAGTGAAAGTGTTTCTATGGAAATCTTTAAGGGTGAGTGAATAAATTCAAGTATAATCACTAGGTGGGCGAAAATTTGACTGGTGTAATTATACTCTTTTCATGTTATTTTTGTGAAATGATAGTACTATATTATTGGGATATAAACTGATATGGTTGATGAAAAATAATGTTTACTATAATTTCGTTATAAATGCCCCTCCCCTCTATGGAGAAATACGAAACACATTTTGAGGCTTTTTGATGCCTCTCAAGAATAACAATTTGGAAAACATTGTGTTGAATGAGTAAATTGCTTGTGACAAGCAATTTCTTCATTTAACTTAATGTTTTCTAATAAGAGAGTTGAAAAAATCTAAAATTTTATAGACCTTAAATGTTATCTGCAACTCCTTAGAATTTGGACCAGCCTTTGTTGTTTGGGAATGGGTTAAAGAATATCTCATTTAACCCTTTCCCGTTTTTGGAAATTTTAGACTAGTCCAAATTGAAAGGGGTTGCAGATGACAATGAAAACTGGATGCCATTTGAAATGAAACCATCCTATGTTGTAGAAAATATTGTGGAAAAAGGAGAAATTGCTTGTTACAAGCAATTTTTTCTTTTTCCACAATGTTTTCTCAAGTATAAAATCACAGGAACGTAAAATTCTGTGTTTAAACAGAAAAGGGTTAAGTTTAAATAAAAACTCAATGAACACAAAATTGATGTTATATCATACAATATTATATGTTTGAAGTTCTCTGTTTTTTGAAAAAATTAAAAGTTATGTTTGATATGTCTTTTATAAGATAAGAGAAAATTCATATAATTCATCTTTGAATTAAAATCCCTGAAATGGAAACTTTATTTACAAAGAGGTGACTGCATTTATAGGACACAGATTTACATATCATCATGAAATTTGATCTTTCAAGGCTTGAAATGATTTATGACGAAACAAAAAACTAGGTTTTATACTTGATTAAAATCATTATAAGAGATAATAATAATAATAAAGTCTTTATTTAACAAGGCAACACAGTTGGTTTGACCCAGTCTTCCCTGTTGGCCTCTACAAATAGGATTAGGAATACAACATACTCTATGTGCTGTAGAAGGAAACATTGAATAGAAAAAAATATTTTTTAAATGTTTTCCATAATTGCTAAGGGAACACAACATACTCTATATGCTGTAAGACAGGGACCCATCTCATTGTAACTATACAGAGAGGGTGGGGGAAGGGAATACAACATACTCTATGTGCTGTAGAACAGAAAAGCCTTTCAATGTAACTGTACAGGGTGAGTAGGGGAAGGGAATACAACATACTCTATGTGCTGTAGAACAAAAAAGCCTTTCAATTTTACTGTACAGGGTGAGTAGGAGAAGGGAATATAACATACTCTATTTGCTGTAGAACAAAAGCCTTTCAATATAACTGTACAGGGAGGATGGAGGAAGGGAATACAACATACTCTATGTACTGTACACCAGAAAAGCCTCTCAATGTAACTGTACAGGGTGAGTGTGGTGGGAAGGGAATACAACATACTCTTTGTGCTTTAGAACAGAAAATCCTCTAAATGTAACTGCACAGGGAGGGTGGTGGGGAAGGGAATATAATATACTCTATTTTCTGTAGTACAGGAAGACCCCTCTCAGTGTAAATGAACAGGGGGTGGGGGGGATGGGGGAAGGGAATACAAAAAACTCTATGTGCTGTAGAACAGAAAAGCCTCTCAATGTAACTGTACAGGGATGGAAGGGAATAAAACATCCTCAATGTACTGTAGAACAGAAAAGTCTATCAATGTAGCTGTACAGGGAGGGAAGGGAATACAACATACTCAATGTACTGCAGAACAGAAAAGCCTATCAATGTTACTGTACATGGAGGGAAGGGATTACAACATTCTCAATGTACTGCAGAACAGAAAAAGCCTCTCAATTTATCTGTACAGAGAGAGTGGAGGAAGCGAATACAGCAGATTCTATGTGCTGTAGAATAGAAAAACCTGTCAATTTAGCTGTACAGTTAGTGTTGGGGGAAGGGAATACAACATACTATATGTGCTGTAGAACAGGGACCCCTCTCAATGTAACTGTAGAGGGTGAGTGGGGGAAAGGAATACAACATACTCTATGTGCTGTAGAACAGAAAAGCCTCTCAATGTATCTGTCCAGGATGGGGGGACACCATATTCTCTATGTGCTGTATAACAGAAAGCCTCTAAATGTAATTGTACAGGGTGAGGGGTAGGGGTGGGGGAATGAACAAAATATATTCTATGTGCTGTAAAACAGGAATGAATGCCCCTCAATGTAACTGTGCAGGGTGAGAGGATGGGGGAACTCAACATACTCTATGTGCCGTAGAACAGAAAAGCCTATTAATGTAATGGTATAGGGCGAGTGGGGGGAAAGGGAACACAACATACTATAGGTGCTGTAGAAAAGAAAAAAACTTCTCAATGTAACAGTGCAGGGTGAGGAGGGCAGGGGAACACATATTCTTTGTGCTGAAGAACAGTGTGGTGTAGATACGTTGTTAGCCAATTCCCACACTTTGATGCTTTTTGAAGACCCAAAAGAAAAAACATTTGGTAAATATTTCATGAAATGAAGAAATTGCTTGTAACAAGCAGTTTCTTCATTTTCCACAATATTTTCTTTACAGAAAGTTTAAAATCTAATATTTTATAAGCTTTTAATTGTCATCTAAAACTCCTTGAATTTGGACCCATCTAAAAAATTGCCTTCTGGTAATTTGTTAAGGCATTAAAAAGTGCATCAATCTGTTAGAATTCGTTCAGAGCATATATGTCCTACATTTATTGATTGATTTTTAAAATAACTTTGCACTCCAAATAATTATTTTCCATCATAAGTAGATGTGCAATTTGAAACAAACTTTCTGATTGCTCCAAGGTCAAGGTCATGGTTCAATGTCAAGGATACAAACTGAGTTTGTCCATCAAGTCATCTCCCAAATTTATGAATGAATTTCAAAATAACTTGGCATAATTGCTCTCCATCATGAGTAGATGTGCCATTGAGAAAAGTTTTTGTTTAGGTCAAAAGTCAAGGTCACAGGTTAAGGTAAAATGTTCAAGTTGAGCTTGTAAAGACCATTTCTCCAACATTTATTAATGCACTTCAAACTAATTTGGCACAATTATTGTTCTTGAATCATGATTAGATGTGTCATTTGAAACAATTTTTTGCATAGCTCTAAGGTCACAACTCAAGGTCATCAGTGCCACAGTCTCCAACTTTCTATTATGTTTAAATAAGCCCCTTGTAGGATAAAAAACATGTTGAAAAAGAGAAATTGCTTATTCAACATGTTTTCAAGGCATTAAGCCATTCCCACTCATTGATGCCTTTGATGCCCTTCAAAAGAATGATAATAATAATTGCGAAAACATTGTGTAAAATGAAGGAATTGCATGCAACAAGCCATTTCTTCATTTTCCATGATATTTTTACCCAGAAAGTTGAAAAAAAACTTTGATTCCGTACCTTAAAATTGTCATCTGCTGCTGATCTCTCAATATGAATTTGGACCAGTCTTAAACTTTATTGTCTGATAATGGGTTAACCATTTAACAGACAACAACATTTTAGACTGTTCCAAATTCAAAGAAGCTGCTGACGACGCTATAGAGTTCATTGAATTTTAAACATCTTTGTCATATGAGGTAGAAAAAAATTGTGGATTATGAAGAAATTGCATTTAACAAGCAATTTCTTCATTTTCCACAAAGTTTTCCAAACCTTTTTAGGAGTGTCAAAAAGCATCATGGGTTAATTCTTCAGTGTGACAAAAACTGATCATGCTTTACCTGGAATATTCTGGTTTTGGCAGGAGTTGTAGGAGTGCAGTCTGATCTTGGTCTACACCTCCTGCTTGTACTTTTCCTGCCAGAGTTGTTTACGAAATCGATTTTTAAAAGAAATATTTTTGAACAACAATTTCTATCAGTGCTTTCAGCTCATTGATTTTAAAGCAGTTCAGTAAGGTAATTCATACAGCATGATAAGGGTTAAAATGCAGCTTTTTATATTATGCTAATTATTTTGTTATGTAAGATATTGAAAGTCCAGGTGTTATAGTATTGATTTTTGAACAAGTTCTATCAGTGCTTTCATCTCTTTGATTTTACAGCTATTCAGTAAGGTAATTTATACAGCATGATAAGGGTTAAAATGCAGCTTTTCATATTATGCTAATTATTTTGTTATGTAAGATATTGAAAGTCCAGGGGATATAATATGCTCTAAAAATTCAAGATGAATTTCATTATAATGTAGATATTTTAATGTAAAAAGCCCAAGTATATGTTGTGTGTAGTATTGACATAACTATTGCTGTTATCCATTTCAGGGTTGAAATACCTCAGTTTGGTGTTGCTGACGGCCCAAAATGCTGCATACATTTTGTCAATGCGACATGTTCGGACACGGAAAGGGGATAAGTTCATGGCTACGACGGCCGTCATTATTCAAGAATCCATCAAATGTCTTGTCAGCATGCTTATTATCTTAATACAGGTAACTGATGATGGTTGTACTGGTAAGAATACTTAACCCATTCCCACACAACAAAATTTTAGACTGGTCCAAATTGAAAGAAGTTGCAGACGACAATTCAAAGCTGATGGAATTTTAATTTTTTCGTCTTTTTAATTTGAAAACATTGTGGAAAATGAAGAAATTGCTTGTAACAAGCAATTTCTTCATTTTCCAATATGTTTTCCAAAGCTTTTTTTCCTGTGGGCGTTTATAATCGTCACTGAGTGGGAATGGGTTAACAGAGATTTAGATCAACATCTTCTAAGTGGGGATCAAAGGACTTGACAGCTGGTGTCATAAGGGTCCTTACTTAACCCTTTCCTGTTTTTCAGAATTTTAGACTTGTCCGATTTTGAAAGAAGTTGCAGACGACAAATAAAAGTGGGTGCAATAGAAAAAGTAACCAACATAAAGGGTAGAAAATATTGTGGGAAAAGAAGAAATTGCTTTTTTAAATCAATTTCTTCTTTTCCCACCATGTTTTCTCAAGTTTAAAATCACAGGGACATAAAAAACAGGGATTGGACAGGAAAGGGTTAAGCACATAACTAGAAGGCAAATTTTAGACTCGTCTTAATGAAAAGGAGTTGCAGACAACAGTTAAATTTATTTCCATATAATCCTGCTTTTTTATGCCACTCAAGAAAAATGGTAGGGAAAACCTCATAACAAGCAATTTCTTCATTTACCACAGTATTCTCTTCAATAAAAGACAAAGATTTTATACAATTGAACCAAATTAAAATTGTCACCTGGCCAGTCTAAAATGTTGTGTGAGTGTGTGTTAAGCTTTTGAAATTTCAGATTTTTTCATCTCCTGAGTAGAAAACATTGTGTGAATTTAAGAAATTTCTCATTGCAAGCAATTTCGTCATTTTACCCATTTTTTCCAAATTGTTTTTCTTGAGGAGTGTCTAAAAGTGCATAGTGTTCAGATTTTTCCATCTTCTGAGTAGAAAACATTGTGTAAAATGTAGAAATTGCAAACAATTTTACCCAGAGCGTTGAACAAATTTGAATTTCATTTTGTCAAAAGTTAACATCATCAGAGACATAGAATAATGTATATTTATGTCTCTGACATCATTTAATTGACTGCCTGAACTTACCATCATTACGGATTTCATTTAACAAAAAATGGGTATGGTAAGCCTCCATGTTCAAAGATTTGCCTATCTTAGACATAGTCGAAAGTGAAACTAGACATTCCGCTGTCTCGGATTTTTCGATTATTATAACCTTCATTCTTACGATTTTAAAAATTACCAGCCACAAAGTGTAATCCAGTTTTGTACATGTGCATCTGTTCGGTGTAAATTCTTGATTTGTAAAATAGAGTTCTTTGTTGATTTATTGTTACCGAATTTTTAACAATGGTAAAGAAATTAGACTAAGTCCATTACCGCAAAAGAGGATCCAAGGTTGACCCACATGACATTTTCTCAATGTCGATCACTCCAGGTGTTCAACAACTCGTCAGAGACATCACTATGTGGGATACTTAGATTTTATCCCTTTTCAACAACTCGTCGGAGACATCGCTATGTGGGATACTTAGATTTTATCCCTTTTGACTAATGACAGAAATATTCACGTCGGTGTAAAGCTAAATCAATTAGATAAATTCTGACAACTATCAATTATAATAAATCATGTTTTGGGTGAAAATTGTAGATTTTAAATATTAGCCCGGACCGAAGAGAACAACAATTTGTAGACCTGTAGAAATTTACAGATTATTAAATTCTGATAGACCGGGAAGGTAAGAGTAGAATTTAATAATTCTCCGCACACTGAATTTCGTCGGTTTCTGCTTAATTATCGTAACTACAATTGTTATCTTTTGAAATATTGGAGGGTGATGCTCCTTAAACTATCCATCGTTTTTATTGTCTGAATTCCACAATTACGCTGTTGATCAAGTCAGTTATGGGTGAGAAAATATGGTTGGGATTTTGTTAGGGGGGGCCAGAGATAAAGAAGTCTTCAAATGTGATTCCATAATAAGGAAAACTTAACAGACAAATCAGAGATTGACTTCAACTATCATTCAAACTGTTAATATACAGTCCTGACTGCATTTGAGGCTGTTCAGGCCTTTGATTTAAAAATTCTTCTCCTCTCAAACAATAAGGCCTTAAGCTTTGATACAAAATTATTAGGCTAAAAGTTTTGATATTTTGTATATATAATAAAGCCTTGAACCATTATACTTTGAGCTTATGGCATAAATTATCATGTATTGACCTTCTACTTAAACTCTGAAAATTAGCTGTTTTCTATGCAATTACTGATTTCACATAAGAATATAGAAGGAAAACTTTGAAAATCTTTTTCTCCAAAACCATAAGACCTTAAGTTTTGATACAAAATAAGTAGGAGAAGAGCTTTGATATTTTTTTAATATCATAAAGCCTTGAGCCAATCATACTCAGGGGAGGGATATAGGACCATCATGGTCCTCTTGTTTTTCAGTTTAGACCAGTCAAAATTCTATTGAGTGTAAATGGATTAAATTATCTGGTTATGATATTTGTATGGTTACATTCTTGATTCATGACAATACTTAAGATTTGTCCAAATTCAAAGAAATTGTATAGGAAAGGTTAGAGTTGATGAAATTTCGAAACTCTTTGTCTTTTGGACTAGATAATGACAAAATTGCTTTTAACAAGCAATTTCTTAATTTTCCACAATATTTGCCAGGGTGTTTTTCTTGAGGCATCAAAAAAGTGGGATTAGGTGGGAATGGGTTAAGCATGCATGGAACAGACTGAAAAGTTTTGAATATGTATATTACGGGAGGGAGGATTATTAACTGTTACAGAGTTTATAATGCAACATTTTAAAACTTTGGTTCGACTTCATGAAATATCTTTTTCTATAGTACAGGAGGGAGGTTGATTGGATTGATTGATGCTGTTTTAATGTTTTAACAGTATTTCAGTCATATTTGGGTGGCTAGAGCACCTAACAATGGATTCCTGGTATTTCTCACACCAGTACTACAACTACATACTCTCCTAGCCTCCAGTTGCCATCCAACTTAGGTTTACAATTATCCGGCCATTGGTGAGACAAATGTAGGAAAGGATATATGCCACGGTGTGGGATCAAATCTATGACATCCCATGATTGAAGATAATTTATTTTGGAGTCTTATGCCATACCAACTGCACTATGACGGCAGCAGATACAGAAAGGCAGAGCCTTGAAAGAAAATGCAGTTGACAATTCCTGGTTGATAAAATTCTAAAATTTTCTGTCTTTGGGGGTAGAAAAACTTTGCGGACATTGAAAGAAGCAAATTTTTCTATGTTCACAATCTTTTCCAAAGCTTTCTTCAAAGGAGGGATTGTGCGGGAATGGGCTTGTCACATATATGCAGGATGAATTCGGTTACATAAATAAACTGTTACAGAATGATCATTTAATCCTATGTTGTCAGAACTCATTAGAATTGTCTCATTTGGATGATTCTAATGAGTTCAAACAAGATTGGATTAAGTAGCCATAATTTCTTCTGAACAAATACATCCGCTCCATGAAAATTTTTTTTAAAGGTATCTTGATTATAGCCCCTGAATGAAACAGGTTGCTTAACCCTTTCCTGTACAAACCCGGGATTTTACGTCCCTGTGATTTTATACTTGAAAAAACATTGTGAATAAAGAAGAAATTGCTTGTAACAAGCAACTTCTTCTTTTCCAACAATATTTCCTTCCTTATAGGATGGCTTTGCTTCAAATTGCATCCAGTTTTCAATGTCGTCTGCAACCTCTTTCAATTTGAACCAGTCTCAAAACGGGAAAGGGTTAATAGCAGGAGGGAGGAGTAAATTGCTTGGTTACATTATTTATATGATAACATTTAAAACAGCAGCTGCTGTTTGACTGCAATGAATTCTGTGTATTTGTATATTATAGGAAGGGGGAGTAATTATCTGGGTACAATTATTTGATAACATTTAAAACAGCCGTTTGACTAAAATGAGTTCTATATATTTGTATATTACAGGAGGAGGAGTTACTGCTTGGTTGCATAATTTATATGATAACATTTAAAACAGCTGTTTGACTGCAACAAATTCTTTGTATTTGTCTATTACAGGAGGGGGGGGAGAGTAATTATCTTATTACAATTATTAGGTAACATTTAAACAGCTGTTTGACTGCATTGAATTCTGTGTATTTGTATATTACAGGAGGGAGGAGTAATTGCCTGGTTACAGCATTTATACGATAATATTATAAAACAGCCATTAGACTGCCTGAAGATCTCTGTTCCATCATTAGTATACACATTACAAAATGTTCTTATCATTGTTGCCGTCTCGAATCTCGATGCTGCCACATTTCAGGTATTATATATGCTCTGTCAGATACTATGTCTAAAAACTAACGCTACCTTTGCTACTTTTGTTATGGGATTTAGAGTTAAACAAATTCCCATACAATCAGCCTTGAATGCACCCCTCAAGAGAAAAGCTGTAGAAAACATTGTAGAAAATGAAGAAATTGCTTCATTTTCAACAATGATTTCTATCCAGATAGTTGAAAAAATCTAAAATTTCATTGACTTTGAATAGTCGTCTGCAACTCGGTAACTCCTTTAAATTTGATTGTCTATGTCAGTTTATGACGTCTGGTAATGGGTTAGCCTGTTCCCTCACAAGCCTCCTTTTTACAATGCTTAAGAAAAAGCTTTAGAAAACATTATTGAAACGATGAACATGATTTTCACAAACATTTTCTTCCTTATACATAACAGTTTACCTCGTAAGACAAAGAATTTTCAAATCCTATCAACTTTCAATTGTTGTTTGCAACTTCCTTGAATTTGGACCAGTCACAAGCAATTTCTTCATTTTACACAATGTTTCCAAATCGTTCCTCTTGAGGGGTGCATCCAAAAGAGTCACTTTGAGGGAACAGGTTAATCAACCACTTCCTTGAACCTTGATGTATGTAATGTCATCAAAATTTGATTTCATCTAAATAATATTAGTGAGGCTAAATAATATTTGTGAGTGTTCACTTAAACCCTTCCCACACATTGACACTTTTTGACACCCCCCTCCCCAGAAAAATGATTGTGAAAACATGTGTTAAATGTAGAAATTGCTTTTAACAAACAATTTCTTCATTATATACAATGTTTTCTACTAAAAAATTTAAAGAAAATCCAAAAATTCATAAGCTTTGAATTGCCGTCTGCAACTCTTTTCAATTTGGACCATTCTAAAATGTTCTCATGTGGTAATGGGTTAATCTCATTAACAATTATGATTGTGCAGCTTGGTAACAGCTTTCTAGTACACATACAAGTATTTGAATAAGTTAAAGGTGATCTATGAGAATATATAGCTGTTTTTTATCCAGCCACAAAAGGAATGTTTTCGGGGGTATACTGGAACCAGCCTGTCTGTCCGTGTGTCTGTCTGTATACAAAGTACTATCAATATTGTGTCATGAACTCCTCCTTCAGCTTAGCTTCAATACCATTTAAACTTTATACAAAGATTAACCACGTGTTGAAGTTTTGCAAAACTCAATTTCGAAGTCTTAATTCCCCCCCTGGTTCAAGAATTATCTCCCCTTGAACTTATACATTAATTACGCTTTGTAGACATATACAGCCAATTATACCACCAATATTGTGTCGCGAACTCCTCCTTTCTAGAAAAGCAGTCAGTAGCTATGTCCTTGTATCACTAAAGCTCTCATTACACTGAAAGCACTTGCAGGGGTATTAAGTCACATATTGCGACAAGTTCTAGTTAGCTCACCTGAGCTTTTGTTATGCTGGATTGTCCATCATGGGCCCTGTACTGTGCGTCATCTGTCATCAACAACTTAGTGTAACCACTCTGCAGGTGGCAATGCTAACCAAATCTTTCTAGAACTTGCTGTAAATATTTGAATCTTCAAAGATCCGTATTGAACATGGTGACATTGCATCTTATATCACAGGAAAAAGCACCTAAATGATCATTTCTTTGTTACTGCTCTACTGGAGACAGTTTTTGCTGTATCTTTCTCAAAATTTCTGAAAATGTTTGGTTACAAGGAAGATCCTTCTTGAATATGGTTATATACTGTCCCATATCAAAAAAGGCCGTTATAATTATTTCCTTGTTACTGCTGTAGAGGTCATAGTTTCAGTTCAATGTTTTTCAAACTTGCTGGAAATGTTGATCCATATTGAAATTGGTGACATTCAATGAAAAGTAACCTAGACTTTTTCCATTGTTACTGTCACATATTTAGCTTAGTCTTTTTTAATTTATTCCCACACAATGGCACATTTTGACAATTGGAAAAACCTTGTGTAAATTGTTTCAAGCAATTTCTTCATTTCCAACAATGTATTCTACAAAGAAAGTTGAAAAAAAGTCTAGAATATTATAAATTTTAAAGTTTTCTGCACTTCTATCAATCGGGTCAGTCTAAAATTTTGTCATCTGGTAATGGGATAAAAGTAGCTGAAAATATTTGTTTTGTCAACAGGAAAATCACTAGTGAATATTGTAGGGAGAAAGGGTCTTAACTCCTTCCCAAACGACAAAATTTTAGACTGGCCCAAATTGAAGATGACAAAACAAAGTAGGTTAAATTGAAAAATTTAGCCCATTTTAGTAAGAAAACATTGTGAGAAACGAAGAAATTGCTTGCTTGGAGCATTTTTTAGCTTAGCCGTTTTCGGAGAAAACCTGAGGTATTGTCATCACCTTGGCATCTTGTGTGTCGGCGTTGGAATTGGCATGACAAGCTTTAACCTTTGTCATGTCTCTTTTGTTATTGTAGATATCCTCATGAAACTTGGCATGTGTTTTGACCATCATAAGAGCTATCTAGACTATCAAGGGTGATAACTCTAAAAGCATTTTTGTAAGAGTTATGCCCCTTTTTTACTTAGAATTTTTGCATTATCCAGCACCTGCAGCCAAACGCTGCACAGTGGGCGGTGCTCTTGTTTTTCTTTTCTTATATTTTCAATAGTTAAATTTCTTTGATGCGTAAAAATGTAGGATTGTATGGCAACTGGTTAATGACAATATCCTTGTTAATGCTGTACAAGTCCCAATTTTGCACAACCTTTTTCAGACGTGCTGAATATGTTTATGCTTACAATGATGGTCTCATTCCAAGCAGTGATTTTCTTGTTACTTCTTAACCAATTCCCACATAAAAAAATTTCAGACTAGTCCAAATTGAAGGAAGTTGTAGTCGACAATTTCAAGTAAAAAAATACTAAAATTTTTTGTCCTTTGTGAAAGAAAAGATAATGGATAATGTAAAATTGCTTGTTATAAGCAATTTTATCATTACCATAATGTTTACTAAAGCCCTATTCTTTAGGGGCTTAAAATGTGGAATTGTTTGGGAATAGGTTGATAGAGCACAATTTTTCTGTAATTGTTAACAATCATGCTGAGTTTGTTACTCTTATGAGAAAGGACATCATTATTTTTTACTATGGAAACATCATTTAAATAAGGGACCCAGTGTAAACATCAGTGTTACAGCTCATCTGATCTCTTTGTTTGCTTTTATTAGCTCACCTGAGCTATTGTGATTGGCTTCGTCTGACTGTCTGTCCATGATTCATTTAAAAATCTTCTCATAGACCAGGAAGCTTATCAAGCTGAAACTTGGCAGGAATGTTAAATGGGTAAATTTCTACAAAAGCTGACAAAAGAAATTAATTTCATGAAAAACTCTGGTTGCTGTGGCATTTGAAATTGGAAAATTTTAGTTAATCTTTGGATTTTTTTCTTAGAAACTATAAGGCCAAGTGCATTAATGGTTTTCTACCATGTTCTCAAAAATTATAACCCAGGGGCCTTAAAAAAAGTCTGATTTTGTGGGAATGGTTCAAAGGAATTTTTGATGTCTCACTATGTTCTTTAACAGTATAATTTTTCCAGGGCATAAACTTTTGGAATTGTATTGGAATGAGTAATCCATTTACCAGATGGCAAAATTTTAGATTGGTCTGATGTTAAAAAAAAAATTAAAAAAGACATTTCAATGTGTGATGAATTAAAAAAATGAAATAAGTGCCAAATAAGGTAGAGAATGTTTTTTAATGGCTTCAAAAAGTGGACTTGTATGGTAAAAGGTTCAATGTTTTCAATGTATTTTTTATTCCAGGTCACCTATCAATTGAAGATTCTCACAACTGCCCTGTTGTCTGTGATCATGTTAAAGAAACAGTTGTCAGGGATACAGTGGCTCTCTTTGTTAGTTCTCTTCATTGGTGTGTCTGTCGTGCAAACACATCCACAGAACTTGGGACAATCGAAAATATCAACCAATCAGAACACATTCATTGGGCTTTCTGCTGTGATAACTGCCTGTGTGATGTCCGGGTTTGCTGGTGTTTATTTCGAAAAGATTCTAAAAGGAACAAAACAGTCGGTATGGTTACGCAATGTTCAACTTGGTGGTATTGGGGTTTGTGTGGGATTTATTACTATGGCAATCACAGAAGGTCAAGCAGTTCAAGAAAAAGGATTTTTCTATGGCTATGATAACTGGGTGTGGTTTGTGATAATTTTACAATCAATGGGTGGTTTAATTGTGGCTGTTGTCGTTAAATACGCTGACAATATTTTAAAAGGTTTTGCAACATCTGTATCTATCATTATTTCTTGTATTGTTTCAATAATTTGGTTGAACTTTATATTATCTATACAGTTTTGTATAGGAGCATCTCTAGTTATTGTTGCAACATATTCTTATGGAAAGTTTGTTCCAGATAAGCCGCAAGAAAAAGAATTACCAAATGGTAAAGTATAGGGCAAACTATTTTAACCCTTTTCTGTTTTTCAAAATTTTAGACCTGTCCAAATTCAAAGGCTTTGCAGACGAAAATTTAAAGTGGATTTTATATGAATAATAACCATTCAGTAGGGTAGAAAATATTGTGGAAAAAGAAGAAATTGCTTGTCACAAGCAATTTCTTCTTTTCCCACAATATTTTCTCAAAGTATAAAATCACAGGGACGTAAAAACAAGTGAATGTACAGGAAAGGGTTAACTAATAAAAAGGTCATTTATAGCACATGCAATGATTAGGACCAAACTTACCTCAATGCTGCATTTAAATATACTGAAAACAGTGTTGGAGAAGGAGCATTGCTTTTCACGGGCAATTTCTCCATTTACACAGTGCTTTCTACTCTTCCTGATTGAAATTTACTGAGTTTTCTACGATATTTTAAGCTACTAAAGGTTTACGTTATTGGTATCTTCTCCGTCTGTCCGTCCTAATGACCACATTTTGTTAACCCATTACCAGACGGCAAAATTTTAGACTGGTTCAAATTGAAAGGAGTTGCAGACGACAATTTAAAGTTTATTAAATTTTAGATATCTTCAACTGTTTGGTTAGAAAAAATTGTGTAAAATGAAGAAATTGCTTGTTACAAGCAATTTCTTCATTTTACACAATGTTTTCCAAAGTTATATATTAAGGAGGCGTTTAAAAGCGTCATTGTGTGGGAATGGATTAATGCATTTCCTCCTATATTTATGAGCGAATATGAATGGAATTTCACAGAATGATGCAAATCACCTGACCCTAGGCATATTGTTCGGATTTAGCCATTTTCGGCTACATCATAGAAAAAGGGGGCTTAATGCAAAATATGTGGCTGCATATAATGTAACTACGGCACTCTTGTTTTATTTTGTTTGAAAACTCTTGAAATTTGGACCAGTCAAAAAAATGTGTTCAGTCAACTCCCTTTGATTGACATCTGATACATTGACATTTTCACTTACCCACAATAATTTTTCAGGGACAGAATTATATAGTCTATTTTTCATCCTTTATAACAGAATTCTTGTCTTCCAATACTGACTCAAACTTTTAGATAACAAAAGTGTAGAATCCCTTTACGTTTTTTCAATACATCGACATTCTATGTTTAACAAATTCCAAGCCGCTACTTTTAGCAGGTTGTATCAATACTCTGTGTGTAAACTAGTATGCATTATGTGTAAGTAGGGGTTGATGGCATTATCAGTTAGCATATTGTTGTAATCATTTACCACTATAGTTTCCTTGAAGGGGATCATTTAGAGCAATTTTTAACCCATTACCAAAAACTCCTTTTGGTGCCTGTGGAAAATATATATAAAATAATGAAGGAAACCATGTTGGGTAAAGGAGAAGTTGTTTGTAACGAGCCCTTTCTACTTTTCTCACAATGTTTTCTATTATTTTTTGTCACCATTTTTCAAAAAAAAAATCATTAAAATATCGTCTGCAACTACTTTCAATTTGGACCAATCCAAAATTTCATGGTTCTTAAATGGATCAACTAGCTTTTTCTTGATGTTGTCATTATTTTTTGAAATTAGCCCTTTTCTGTTTCTTTGTCTGTGTGATCCCTGATTTTACAAAGGAATAAAGAAGGAAATCTTTTAAAGTTATCTTCTCCCAAACAAATAGGCCTAGAGCTTTGATATTTGGTACATATTATCATCTTTTGACCCTCTACCAAAATTATTAAAAGAATTGCCATATTGTAAAAATTAGCCCTTTTCTGTGTGATCCCTTATTTTACAAATGAATAAAGAAGGAAATCTTTCAAAGTCGTCTTCACCCAAACCATAAAGCCTAGAGTTTTGATATTTGGTACATATCATCAGCTATTGACCCTCTACCAAAATACTTCAAAGAACTACGGTCCTCTGAAAATTAGCCCTTTTCTGTGTGATCCCTGATTTTACGAAGGATTAAAGAAGGAAATCTTTTAAAGTTATCTTCTCCCAAACGAATAGGCCTAGAGCTTTGATATATGGTACATATTATCAGCTATTGACATTCTACCAAAATACTTCAAAGAATTACAGTATTCTGAAAATTAGCCATTTCCTGTGGGATCACTAATTTTAGGAATAAAGAATGATATCTCTGAAAACCTTTTTCTCCTAAAGCATTGGGCCTAGAGTTTTGATATTTGGTAGGTATAGATTTCTATTGACCCTCTAACAAAATACTTCAAAGAATTACCGTATTCAAGAAATAAGTGCTATATGGTGGGATCATCAATATACCTAGGATTAAAAGAGAAAATCCTTAAACATCATCTCCAAAATAATTAGACAGAAGGCTTTGCTTATTTGTTTATATCATAAAGCCATGAACCATCATACTCAGGGGAGCGATTTAGGACCATCATGGTCCTCTTGTTGTGACAATAATATCAGCATCTAGACACAGATTCAATACTCTGTCATTCATTTCAATGGAATTTTAACCCTTTTCAGACTTAGAAATTATGTATCATTAATTACTCTCTTTCTAGCAATGCTATTGCTTTGAAACTTTGCATATGCTTTAGTTAATATCATATCATTTTCTAGGCAAAGATTCATTACAATTACATTTATTAAAGTGGAGTTTGAGCCCCTTTCAGTCTTAAAAATTCTTGGTTAAACCTTTTGTGCAATTAGCATATACATGTATCTGATAACTCTCTGCCAATGCTATTGCTTTGAAACTTTGCTCATGCTTTGTGACAATAATATCAGATAGAGATTCATTACTCTGACATTCATTTCAATGGAATTTTAACCCTTTTTAGACTTAGAAAATCTTGGTTAAACTTTACATGCAACTGTCATATATCTTTAATACCAATGCTATTGTTCTGAAACATTTCACAAGTCTTTTTGACCAGCTTATCATGTTCTAGGCAAAGATTCATTACAATTACATTTGTTATAGTGGAGTTTTATCTGTTTTTGGAGTTATAAATTCTTGTCTTAAAATTTTAATTGAAAGATTTTTTTATCTCTATTATTACTTAGGTATTATGCCTGATGTTGTCAATGAATTACTTTTACTATCCAACACTCAGAATAGTCAAGGGATGCTGTCCTATGACAGCTCTTGTTGTTATTTTTTTTTTGTTGGTTTGGTGACTTTAATGTCGTAGCTGAAGCTTATTCAACTGACTGTAAATTTGCAAATTAACACCATTTAGAACCGAAGTGCCACTTCCTTTCAGAGTCAATGGGCAGGGGCCAGCAATAGTTCAGTTAGTCAATGGATGGAACCAAAGAGAAAATATTGCTGCATATTAGAATGTAGAATGAAAGTAAATGTCACCATACTTCAAGTTTAACCCATTCCCACGCACTAACGCTGTAAAATAAAAAAACAACTTCAGATAACATTATGGACAATGAAGAAATTGCTTGTTACCCTAAACAGCAAAGGTTCTGGAAATTCCACCAACTTGAAATTGTTATCTGCAGCTTCTTTCAATTTGGACCAGTTAAATATTTTGTTGTGTGATAATGGGCTAATGTCTGATTTTCACTACATCAACATTTTTGTTAGAACATCAGTTTTGGCGGCAACAATCATTTATGTTGCAATGGGAGTTGACTGTAGTCAGGGTTTAACCTTTCACAAATGATGAGGGATTTGTTCATCCTTGACCAAACAACATTTTGTTTATTTTACAATCTTTTCAGGAAATTTGTTTGATTTGTATGTCAAACAGCATTTTAATGAAATGGGTTTATACCAGAGATATTGCTTTGTTATAATGCAAAATAGATTAATCTTTGTGTTTAGTACATGTTTCTTTTGTTTGAAATCCATTCTTCTTTTGCTTTTAAACAGTATAAACCCATTACCAGATGACAAAGTTTGAGAGCCCTCCAAATTCATTTGGTATGGAGATGATAACTATTAGTTGAAATTGATTGTCTTTTTTTAATTAAAACATTGTGGAAAATGAAGAAATTGCTTGTAACAAGCAATTCCTTCATTTCCCACAATGTTTTTCAAACCATTATTCTTTTGAAGAAGAAGGGTTGTGTGGAAATGGGTTTTTGTGATTTTTATTTTTGTATAAAGAGTAAGAATTGCTGATTATTAGCTCACCTAGTACGTAGTGCTCAAGTGAGCTATTGTGATCGTCTTTTGTCCGGCGTCCGTCCGTCATGCGTCGACCGTCAACAATTTCTTTAAACGACATCTCCTCCTAAACCACTGGGCCAATTTGAACAAAATTTGGCAGAAATGTTCCTTAGGTGGTCCCCTTCAAAAATAGCTAAAAGAATTGAAATCCGTTAAAAACTCTGGTTGCCATGGCAACAAAGTGAAATTTTAAAATAATTTTTAAAAATCTTCTCCTCCTGACCCAGTAGGCGTAGAGCCTTGATATTTTGCATGAAGCATCAGTATATTGACCTCTTTCAAAATAGCTAAAATCATGATCCTCGGGTCCCCAGGGGCGGAGCCCCATGGGGGTGGGGTTTATATAGAAATAAAGAACGATTTTTTAAATGACATCTCCTCTCAAACCACTGGGCCGATTTGAACCAAATTTGGCAGAAATGTTGCTTAGGTGGTCCCCTTCAAAAATAGCTAAAAGAATTGAAATCTGTTAAAAACTCTGGTTGCCATGGCAACAAAAGTGAAATTTTAAAATAATCTTTAAAAATCTTCTCCTTCTGACCCAGAAGGTGTAGAGCCTTGATATTTTGCATGAAGCATCAGTATATTGACCTCTTTCAAAAGAGCTAAAATCATGATCCTCGGGTCCCCAGGGGCGGAGCCCCAGGGGGGTGGGGTTTACATAGAAATAAAGAACAATTTTTAAAATGACATCTCCTCCCAAACCACTGGGCCAATTTGAACCAAATTTTGCAGAAATGTTCCTTAGGTGGTCCCCCTTAAAACTAGCTAAAAGAATTGAAATCCGTTAAAAACTCTGGTTGCCATGGCAATAAAAGTGAAATTTCAAAATAATCTTTAAGAATCTTCTCCTCCTGACCCAGAAGGCGTACAGCCTTGATATTTTGCATGAAGCATCAGTATATTGACCTTTACAAAATAGCTAAAATCATGATCCTCGGGTCCCCAGGGGCGGAGCCCCAGGGGGGTGGAGTTTATATAGAAATAAAGAACGATTTTTTAAATGACATCTCCTCTCAAACCACTGGGCCGATTTGAACCAAATTTGGCAGAGATGTTGCTTAGGTGGTCCCCTTCAAAAATAGCTAAAAGAATTGAAATCCGTTAAAAACTCTGGTTGCCATGGCAACAAAAGTGAAAATTTAGAATAATCTTTAAAAATCTTCTCCTTCTGATCCAGAAGGTGTAGAGCCTTGATATTTTGCATGAAGCATCAGTATATTGACCTCTTTGAAAATAGCTAAAATCATGATCCTCCGGTCCCCAGGGGCGGAGCACCAGGGGGGTGGGGTTTATATAGAAATAAAGAATGATTTTTTAAATGACATCTCCTCTCAAACCACTGGGCCGATTTGAACCAAATTTGGCAGAAATGTTGCTTAGGTGGTCCCCTTCTAAAATAGCTAAAAGAATTGAAATCTGTTAAAAACTCTGGTTGCCATGGCAACAAAAGTGAAATTTTAAAATAATCTTTAAAAATCTTCTCCTTCTGACCCAGAAGTTGTAGAGCCTTGATATTTTGCATGAAGCATCAGTATATTGACCTCTTTCAAAAGAGCTAAAATCATGATCCTCGGGTCCCCAGGGGCGGAGCCCCAGGGGGGTGGGGTTTACATAGAAATAAAGAACAATTTTTAAAATGACATCTCCTCCCAAACCACTGGGCCAATTTGAACCAAATTTTGCAGAAATGTTCCTTAGGTGGTCCCCCTTAAAACTAGCTAAAAGAATTGAAATCCGTTAAAAACTCTGGTTGCCATGGCAATAAAAGTGAAATTTCAAAATAATCTTTAAGAATCTTCTCCTCCTGACCCAGAAGGCGTACAGCCTTGATATTTTGCATGAAGCATCAGTATATTGACCTTTACAAAATAGCTAAAATCATGATCCTCGGGTCGCCAGGGGCAGACCCGGGGGGGGGGGGTATAGGCATGAAGCATAAGTTCACAGACTTCTTTCTTATTTCTGAAATCAAAACCCATGGAAAAAGTTTCCGCTTCCAATTGTGGCCCAGTTGTCTCATGATCCTAACCTTAACATGAAATTAGACCGTTGAAAGAAAAAGAGCCTTTATCTCAGGTGAGCGCCCCAGGGCCAACGGCCCTCTTGTTTATGAAAGACTAATGTAAAGAGAAATCTATCGCCATTTAATTCCATGGATTGCTTGATGCATATTTTTAGCTTTGATTTGGATTAATTATCTAAAATAAAGTATGTTTTATGTTTTAATCCATTACCAGATAATGATACTTTTTTGCTACCCTTTAAAGAAATCATGTCAAATATTGTAGGAAAAGAAGAAACTGCTCTGCTCCCATAACAGATGATGGATTTCAACCAAATATCACAGAAATGATCTTTGGGTGACCTTTTGTCAGATTCCGTCATAGAATTTTGATGGGATGAAAAACATGGCTTTAGTGAGTGGGACAAGCTTCCAGATATGGTGAAAGCTTTGAAAATCTTCTTCTAAGAACCAAGTTTTAAAAGGAATGATCCTTGTGTGACCCTTTATTAGGTCTGTATATAGAATTTGGATCAGATAGAAAACATAGCTTAAATAGGCAGGGCTAATTTCCATATTATGGTGAAAGCTTTAAAGTTCTTCTCGGAAACCTGTTGATGGGTTTTGACTTGCTTTTTCGAGCACACAAAGTTGAGCTATTCAGTTATAGTTATATTTAAAGCCATTATTTCAAAGGATTTTAGAAATTAAGGGCAGATTGCATTATTTAATGAATGACCCTTGTAAGTAACTGACCCTGATCTTATGTCACCTTGATCTTGACAATGGACTTATGTATTGTGTATTCTAGTTGCCACCAACTTATTCATCTTTCACATTTTTAAGAATACACAAATTCACAGGATTGTAAAACAACATAGATATATATTGTAAATGTACTTTTAACTTACTTAACTTCACCCTTTCCCGTTCAAATACGGGTTTTTACGTTGCTGTGATTTTATACTGGAGAAAACATTGTGGAAAAAGAAGAAATTGCTTGTAACAAGCAATTTCTTCATTTCCACAGTATTTTCTACCACATTGGATGGTTTTATTTCAAATGGTATCCAGTTTTCATTGTAGTTTGCAAACTCTTCAATTTGGACTAGTCTAAAATTTCCAAAAACGGGAAAGGGCTAAGTAATATTTTGGACAAACCAAGGTTATAATTGTCCATAGGTTTTAACGGAATCAAACCTTTATCATGTTTTGGTGATGGTATTTTGATCAGAGATTTTAAAATATTGTTGTAAAGAAAAACATGTATATTTATTAGATATATAAAAGATTTTGATACCTGTTAAGTGAACTAAAATATAGTTCTGGTTCCCATGAACTGATAGATCTTTGACTTAAAGGGAGGTATCGATGTTTTATCGATTTTTCTGAAACCTAGATAAGAAAAAATTACCAAGTGCTGAAAAATAAACTCAAACGAACATTTAATACCTTAAGTTAGCTCAGGTATTGTCTTCGTGGTAATCTAATAGACCTAGAATGACTTTTTGTGGTTATGTTGGAAATTTTCAGTAGAAATCCAGGTTATTTTTAGATATCACAGAATTCGGCTGTCGACATCGAATGACCTCATTTGCATATGATCAAGTCAATTGAAGGTAACAAATTTACTAGCGAAACAGCCAACGTCCTATATCATGTCACATGAAAGGACTGATCTTTACAGACCGGCTAGCGAACATAACTCCTGATGACATAACAATGACGTTGGTTTGATGTAATTTGAACTAAATGCAAGGTTCCAACGGTTATATGTGCCACGTGAATGCCCTATAATCTTCGTAACTGTCTCGGATTAATCTAAAAATAGATTAATAGCCTACGTAGGCTATTAGGGAAATAACCAGCTTTTTTCTGATAAGCGACCTCATATTTTTGCAAAACTACTATGTGGCATATTGTATTCAAATAGTTTATGAGAGGAAATAAAAATAATTAAAATCGGTGACATGAAAAAACCATCGATACCTACCTTTAAATAGATGTACTTATTCAAGTGGATTTTTAAAAAGGATTATTTCATTGAAAATGTTTTGTGACAGTCAAACTATATGTCATGACTCTACTAGTCTAGTGATCACGTTTATAGCTTATTCTTTCTCAAACTTGCCAAAAATGTTTAGATAGTCAGGAGGACGATCCTTTTAGATATGGCGACTGCCCAATATTAAGTATAAAGGGGCCTTTTAGATACTTTCTGGTACCAGTCTAGAGGTCACAAGCTCAACCTTATCTTTGATGAACTTACTGATTTTCTCTAGGAGGATTAGGGAATGTGGTGAGATTTTGCATCAAGTGTAAGAGGGATTTATGGATAATTTCTCTGTCACCACTCTTGGTCACATGCTTGCTCATTCTTTCTTGAAGTTATTGAAAACTTTTATATGGTAAGCAGGAAGATTGAATGTGGTGACAATCTGTCTAAAATCAAGAGATTTTATTGACAATTTCCTTGTACAGGTCATTTGTTCAGTCAGATCTTAATCAAACTTGTTTTCCCAAAACAGTACTGCTAATCTAGACTCTAATTTTAGGACTTTCATGACCCTGGGTTTATAACCTTGTAAGTCTAGTGATGTAGCAATGAAATACTGGTGTGATAATTTGGCTGTTTTGACAGATTTTCTTGGCTTTGTACATACAGAATATTGATCCTTTATAATAATTGACGCAGATGTTTCCACTGGTATCCAGTATCTTGAGGTTTAATAGGATGTAAATTACCATATTGTGTTACCCTTGGCAATGAACACACAAAAATGATATCTTACTTAGATTGTCAGAAATTTTATCTTTGAATTCATTATTCCTTTTGACAGAAAAGAATAGAATAATCATTTGATTTCATTGTTGTTCCTGGCATTATATAAAAAGACATTTGATTCTCGAAATGACAGTTGCTTTATTTTATTGAATGGACGAGTAGTGTAGGTAAAGATAGTTTTTGTTGTTCACACAATATTCTTTTATCTAACACTTAACCTATTACTATAGGAAAATTTTTAGACTGGTCTAGATTAAAAGAAGCTGCAGATGACAATTTCAAGTTGAGAGAATTTAAAGTATCTCTGTCCTTTTGGTTAGAAAATAAGATTGAAAATGAAGAAATTGCTTGTCACAAGCAATTTCTTCATTTTCAGTCTTGTTTTCCCTAAGTCTTTTCTTGAGAGGCCTAATAAATCAGGATTATGTGGTAATGGGTTAAACAGACAGAATTATTATTCTCACTTTGTTATGTAGAGGCCACATGTTTCTTGTTAAATGTACGTAATTGTGTAATTTGTTGCTCATGCATGTACAATCATTTTAAGATATATGTTAAATAGATTATATATTATAAATATACGGCAATAACAGAAACGACAAAAGTAACAAACTCTTGCTACTTTTCTAAACAGGTTTCATTTCCTGCATACTGCTTACTTTAACCCTTTCCTGATTGTTTAAATTTTAGACTCGTCCAAATTGAAAGCGGTTCCAGAACCCCAATGAAAATTGGATGCAATTTGAATTTAAACCATTATATCTGGTAGAAAATATTGTGGGAAAAGGAGAAATTGCTTGTTACAAGCAATTTCTCCTTTTTTTCACAATAATTTTCAAGAACTAAATCACAGTGATGTAAAATCCCCGGGTTTGTACTGGAAAGGGTTTTTTACCCCATTCCAACTTAATCCAGCTTGTTTATGCCCCTTATGGAAAAAGTTTTGGTTGGATTGGAAGCTCAGATATTTTGCTACATTTCCTTGTTATAAAACAAGTTAACCTTTTCCCACACAACAAAATTTCAGACTGACCCAAAATGAAAGAAGCTGTAGACAGCAATTTCAAACATAAGAAATTTTGAATTTGGTTAACCTTTTGAGTAGAAAACATTGTGGAAAATGAAGAAATTGCTTGTAACAAGCAATTTTTTCATTTTCCAAGATTTTTTCTAAAGCTATATTTTAGGAGCTTTTAAAAGTGTAATTGAGTGGGAATGGCTAAACTCATTCCCACACAATGAAGCTTTTAAATGCCCCTCAATATAAAAGCTTTGGAAAATATTGTGGATGATGAAGAAATTGCTTGTTTGGATAATGAAGAAATTGCTTGTAACAAGCAATTTCTTCATTATCCACAATGTTTTCTACCTTTAAAGACAAAGATTTTGAAGGTTTCATCATTTTTAAACAGTTGTCTGCAGCTTCTTTGAATTTGGACTGGTCTAAAATTTTATCGTGTGGGAATGGGTAAATGATTAAAATCCAGTATAGGTAAATTGTAATATTGGTATCTGGTGATATTGTTTCAATTTCATTTTAGAAAATCACACAATGTTTTTCCAATTGCTGGTGCCCTCATGGCACAGTCGGTAGTGTGTCTGACTCCTAATCTTCAATCATGGGATGTCATGGGTTCAATCCCTGGCGGCGGCATATATTCTTTCTGACATTTGTCTCTAATATATGGTTAGATAATCGTAAACCTAAGTGGGATAGCAGCTGGAGGCTAGGAAAGGATGTAGTGGTAGTACTGGTGTGAGAAATACCAGGTTTCCAATGTTAGGTGCTTCAGCCTCCACTATATGACTGAAATATTGTTAAAAGCAGCGTTAAACTCCATTCAATCTATCAATCAATTTTCCAATTGCTTTTCTTGACAGGTGTCAAAAGTCAAAGCCATCAACCACAACATCTACCACACCATCTATCACACTATCAGCCACACCATCTACCATATCGTCTACTAAACCATCAACCACACCATCTATTATACAATCAACCACACCATCAACCACACAATCTGCACAATCTACCGCACCATCAACCACAACATCTACCACACCATCTGCACCATCTGCCACACCATCAACCACAAGATCTACCACACCATCTGCACCATCTGCCACACCATCTACCGCACCATCTACCACACCATCTGCACCATCTACTACACCATCAACCACACCATCTACCACACCAATAACGTCATCTACTACACCATCTTCTACAGCATCAACCACACCATCTACAACACCATCTTCCACACAATCAACCACACCATCTGCCACACCATTTACTACATCAACCACACTATCTACCACACCATCAACCACACCATCTACCAAACCATCTATTTCACCACCTACTACACCATCTACCACACTATCTGCCACACCATCTGAATAGTCTTTACTCTGCTCACATTTGAAATTATTGGCTCTGTTCACATATAAAAATGTTGGCTCTGCTCACATATGAATTTGTTGGCTGTAGTCACAAATAAAATTTTGGGCTCTGCCTATATATAAATTTTTGGCTATGCTCACATAAAATTATCGGAAATGTCACACAAACTTATATAATAACTGTTACTTTTACATGTAAGGTAAAAACAATCCTTGTATAGAGATATAACTTTAGTTATCCACTCATTGAAAGATGAAATGCTCTTGCACTGAAGCAATCATTCTCTATTTTTATGCCCCCGCATCAAAAGATCAGGGCATATTATTTTACCATTGTCCGTCCGTCCATCTGTCTGCAAACTTAACCAAAAAACTTAACATTGCCAATTACTAACAACATATTCAAGATACAATGCTCATATAAGGCATGATGATGGATCTCAATAATAAAATCTCCTCATGTCAAAGTCAAGGTCTTGAGATAAGTCAAGGTCACATACCAAGGTCAAATGCCAAAAAAATCATCCTGTACAGTTGGGGCATTGTGTTTAACAAACACATCTTGTTGTTTTCTTTTATGGTTCATAAGATATAAGCAGAAATGCCAGTTATAAGGGGATTTGCTTTAGATGTAGCTAGTGAGTGTGTAAAGTCCTTGTACCTCATAATTATATATACTTTTTGTATATCATAGTAATGATAGATGATGTACAATTTATTGTGCAAAGAATCTGTATTAACCCATTCCCACTCACTGACACTTTTAGATGCCCCCAAGATAAAATGCTTTTGAAAAAATTGTGGAAAATGAAGAAATTGCTTGTTACAAGCAATTTCTTCATTATCCACAATGTTTTCTACCCCAAAAGTTAAAGAATTCCAAAATTTCATAAGCTTTAAATTGTCGTCTGCAACTCCTTTCAAATTAGACTAGTCTCAAATTTTGCCGTTTGGTACTTGGTTAAGTGATCAATTTCAAGACAACGATATTTAAGACTGGTCCAAATTGAAAGATGTTGCAGACTACAATTTAACTTTTATGAAGTTTAAGATTTTTTTCAATTTTCTTGGTAGGAAGCATTGTGGAAAATGAAGTAATTGATTCTTCATGTTGTTATTTGTTGTTCAAGCACCCATAGTATAGAAATGGAAATGTATTCATTACTCCCTATGTATTGTTATTTATCAGTATTTGTGATGTTAGAGGAAATGTCTATATTTTTATGAAACACTTTCTCTTTTAATGTTATGCAAAAGGAAATGTTTAGTTTATTGATAGAGTTTAGTATTATGTAAATTATAGAATTCACTGTGGGTAAACAAAATGTTTTAATGATATGGTGCAGTAAGGAACCAATGGCACTATACAATAATGAGACTTTTTTATGCCCCTTCTTGAATAAGATTGGGGCGTATAGTTTTACAAGTGACCATCTGTCTGCAAGCGCTTAAGCCATTACCAAAATTTTTGAGACTGGCCAAAATTGAAAGAAGTTGCAGATGACAATTTAAAAGTCTATGAAATTTTAGATTTGTTCACCTGTCTGGGTAGAAAACATTGTGGAAAATGAAGAAATTGCTTGAAACAAGCAATTTCTTCATTTTCAAAATTGTTTCCAAAGCTTTTTTCCTTGAGGCATTTAAAAGTGTTACTTAGTGGGAATGGGTTAACACAAAAAAGTTAACATTATGCTTTTATTCAAACGCCTTTGAATATATATGTCTCATATTTGGGTCATTCTTCAGGAGACATATTCCTCAGATATTACAGGTTTGCATGTTTCAGTCAAATTCATATAAAACATCACAGAGAAATTGCTTGTAACAAGAAATTTCTCTTTTTACCATGATACTTTCATCAAACATTTTGAAATTGGTTCCTGCAAACATTCTCTATATATGGTCCTAATGCCTGTTTTATTTTGTCAGCAATTGTTGCACATTCAAATCAGTAACACAAGTGAGTGGGTTTATTCAACACTGTCGTAATATGAGTGTTACACTAGCCCCTTGCATTGTGTTGGTATCTTTTGGAATATAGATCTTATCAAGTTCAATGTACTATACCAGATCGTACAAATATTTTGTTGATTCACAGTAAATGTGGGAGAAATAAATCTATTTTTGAAATGGACTTACTTGTCTTTTATATCTACCATAGTTCTTAGATCTACAGACTTTGTTATTTTCAATTTACCCATTCCTACAGGATTATGCTTTTAACCTATTCCAACACAGCAAAATTTTAGACTGGTCCAAATTGAAAGAAGCTGCAGACGACAATTTCAAGTTGATGGAATTTTTAATTTTTTCGTCTTTTTGGATAGAAAACATTGTGGGTAATGAAGAAATTGCTTGATACAAGCAATTTCTTCATTTTCCACAATGTTTTCCAAAGCTTTTTTCTCGAGGGGCGTAAAAAGGAGGGTTTGAGGTGGAAAGGGTTTAGCTCCCTTAAGTAAAAAGCTATCTTAACCCATTACTACTCAGTGACGCTTTTAGACGCCTCTAAGAAAATAAGCTTTTGAAAACATTGTGGAAAAATGAAGAAATTGCTTGTATCATGCTATTTCTTCATTATCCACAATGTTTTCTTTCCAAAAAGACAAAAAAAAACTTGAAATTATTTGAAATTATCGGCTGCAACTTCTTTCAATTTGGACCAGTCTTTATTTTCATTGTGTGGGATTGGGTTAAAAGGCAAAGATTTTTTTAATTTCATCAGTCAAAAATTGTTTTCTGCTACCTGTTTCAATTTGGATCAGTCTAGAAATTCAGTTTACCCATTCCCACTATGACGCTTTATGATGCCCTTCAAGATAAAAAAAATGGGGAAAAAAATGTGCAAAATGAAGAAATTTGCTTGTAAGCCATAATTATCATCCAATCAAAATTCTTTTATATAATCTAATAAAATTCACCAAAAGATCATCCCTGTGAAATAAGTTGAAGTCAATTGACTGGTTTCAGAGAAAAAAAAATCAAAGGTTTTTCCATATATGGCAATTAGCCCTGCCTAATTAACACATGTTTTTCAGCGGGTCAAAATACTTTGAAGAAATCTGATATAGGGTCATTCCAGGGAAATTTGGTTGAAAACCGTCAAATGGTTTCTGAGAAGAAAATTTTTAAAGATTTCACTATATATATGGAAATAAGCCCCGCCCATTAAAGCTATGATTTCATCCAATATAAATTCTAAGAAGGAATATGATAAAGGGTCACCCAACAATCATTCCTGTAAAATTTGGTTCAAAACTACTCAATGGTTTGTTAAAAAAAGATATTTAAAGGTTTCCCCCATAAAGGTTTTACCGGATATGGAATTAGCCCTGTCCATTAAAGCACCTGATCACAATTCTTTGAAGGAATCTGTTAAAGATGGCCCAAGGATCATTTGTGTGAAATTTGGTTGAATTCTGTTCAGTACTTTCTAAGAAGAAGATTTTTAAAGTAAAAGTTTACTGACGGATGAACGGACGCATGGACAAACACACGACAAACACAACGCCATGACAATAGCTCCCTGGCTTTCAGACAGTAAAGTTAAAAATCTGTATCTGGTAGTTTCAAATACGGTTCCACATAAGGTAGTTGAAGAGATGATTTCATAATGCGAATAAATGTAATCTGAATAGTAAAAAAGAAAGGAAATACTTGGAAGTACACATTTTTAAAAAAGAAATTGAATTACATTTATCTGATAAAAATGTAGATATACAAGTATTTGAATAGCAATACAATATCTTGTATTTGCTTCTCGCTGCAGAGGAGAACTTTGATATTCCTTTCTGCAACTCCTTTCAATTCGGGTTAGGGTAAAATGTTGCCATCTGGTAATAGGTTAAAGAAAGCTTAATTTATCTGTATGATAAGTAAACTCATTCCGCTGGATCAATTCATGGCCCTCAAGAGCCTCTAGATTTTGTCATTTCACTTTTATTGCTATGATAACCAGAGTTTTTAGCTCCACTGGCTGAAAGCTAGAGAACTATGGTCATGGTGTTGTGACCAGCGTGCGTCTGGTCGTCCGTCCGTAAACTTTTACTTTGAAATTATTTTCCTCAGAAAGTACTAAACAGACTTCAACCAAATATCACAGAAATGATTCTTGGGTGACCCTCTATCAGATTCCTTCAAAGAATTTCGATCGGATGTAAAACATGGCTTTAATGGGCGGGGCTAATTTCCATATATGGTGAAAGCTCTGAAATTCTTCTTCTCAGACACCGGTCGATGGATATCAAAAAAATTTCACAGAAATGATTCTATGGTGAACCTCTATCAGATCCCTTCAAAGATTTTTGATCGGATGAAAAACATGTTTTTAACGGGCGGGGCTATTTCCATATATGGTTAAACTTTGAAATTCTTCTTCTCAGAAACCACTGGATGGATTTCAACCAAATTTGACTGGATCAATCCTTGGGTGACCTTTTATCAGGTTATAAAAAAGAAGTTTGATTGAATGAAAAATATGGCTTTAATGGGCAGGGCTAATTTCCATATATGGTATAAACTGAAAATTTTGTGAATTTCTCAGAAACCTGTTAATGGACTTCCACCAAATTTCACGGGAATGATAACCAGAAGACTTTTTGTCAGATTCCTTCATATGATTATGATTGGTTGAAAATCATGGCTATTATGGTGGTTGGTTATGTCCATATATGGTTTTTGGTGAAAATTTTACATAATGAATTTTACCTAGCCTTACTTGACTTTTGTAAAAACAATGAAAAGTTTGAAATGGTTCTCTAGAACTATTTCAAAGATTTCAATAATTTAGATTTATTTTCACTATATTCAGTTTATTTTAAGTTCATGAAAAAATTTGCTTAATCAGTATGTTCATGCCTGTGGAGTGATACAGGCGCTCAAGCCCCTCTAGTTCACAAGTTCCCATTCTTTTAGCTAGTTTGAAAGAAGACCATTCCTGGTAAATTTAATTCGAATTTGACCAAGCAGTTTGGGAGGACATGATGAAAAATCCTGATAACTTTCCAACTCTGTCTTAATCCTCTGCGGACCTGAGGCTAAGTGTGAAGTTTTTAAAGACTTTTTATCATTTCCTGTATAAAACTACCGGTAGGTTTTACATTGTTTTGATTTTATACTTGAGAAAACATGGTGGAAAAAAGAGTAAGTTGCTTGTGAGAAGAAATTTCTTATTTTCCCACAATATTTTCTACCACATAGGATGGTTCAATTTAAATCAAATTGCATCCTATTTTCAATCGTTGTCTGCAACCTCTTTGAATTTGGACCAGTCTGACATATAAAAAAAACTAACTGGAAATGGTTGAAGAGGTCAATGTTCTGATGCCTCATGTGATACACCATGGGTCAAGTTCTACAAATTAGACTTTTTAGCAGATTTCAATTCTATAAGCTATTTATGGTCACAACTAAAAGAAGAAGGGGTAATATTAGTTTACTTTTGTCCATCCTTCCTTCCATCTTTCTTTAATCAGCATTCTCTGTTGCATATTTTTAGCAACTATTATCCGTTACCATACTTAACCCAAAATATTCCTGTCTGGGCAGGAGATATAGACAAAGATCAGCCTGCACATAGTGCAGTCTGATCTTAGTCTACACCACCTGCTTGTCCCATTCAAGCAAGAATTGTTTGTAAAATCAGTTTTAAAATGAAAAAGTGACCTACAACTAGTGGTCCTAGTGATTTCAGTCCTTTGATTTTAGTGTGATTCTAAACAGGTTTTTTTTTCTGCAAGATATGGGTTAATAAATAGCATTTACTTAAAATTTGGTACTGGATTCAACGAGGGGTTTTATATGGTACTTATTTAAGTTAGGTTAGCAATTTATCTATTTCCTATTTTACAACTTAGTTAATTTTTGGACACTCCATCTGTAACCAATATTGAACTCGCAATTTTCTCGGCAATTATTAATAGTACCAACTTGAAAAAACTTGGTGTTGAGATTCTACTTGGGTTGCCACATGGGGCTTTAACTTTAAATTAGGCTTGCAGTTATATATGGGGTCAAGTGTGTGCGCCAAGAAAAATCTGGTAAGGTTCATTGGTTCAAGGTGACAATATTGGCATTTTAGTATTACGAGCTCAGAATTAGCGTACATGTCCAAAATAATTAGTGGAAAAAAACATAAGTACCAAAAATTAGTTTTAGTAGCAAATACATTTTCATCATAATCTTCACGGTAACTACTAATAGCATTTACTTGAAATTTGGCATGAAGGTTCATCTGGAGGTTTGTCATGGGGTTGAACAAATTTATCTTCTTCCTTTTTTTACGATTAAGTTAATTTTAGGACACCTCCCATCGATTATCTTTGTCACATTATTTTCACAGTATTTATCAAAATTATTGAATTAACCCATTCCAACTCAATCCCTCCTTTTAACGCCCCATGAGAAAAAAGCTTTGGGAAACATTGTGGAAAATGAAGAAATTGCTTGATACAAGCAATTTCTTCATTATCCACAATGTTTTCTATCCAAAAAGATGAAAAAATTCAAAATTCCATCAACTTCAAATTGTCATCTGCAGCTTCTTTCAATTTGGACCAGTCTAAAATTTTACTGTGTTGGAATGGGTTAAAACTTGAATGGAGGTTCAGCAAGAGGTCCTATTTGGTTTTAACCCATTCCAACACAGTGGAATTTTAGACCGGTCCAAATTGAAAGGAGCTGCAGACGACAATTTCATGTTGATTGAATTTTAAATTTTTTCGTCTTGTTGGATAGAAAACATTGTGGATAATGAAGAAATTGCTTGATCCAAGCAATTTCTTCATTTTCCACAATGTTTTCCATAGCCTTTTCGTTGAGGGGCGTAAAAAGGAGGGATTGAGTGGGAATGGGTTAACTGAATTAAGGTCCAAGAGTTTTCTAATTCCTTTTTATTCCTTTCCCACACAATGATGCTTATGGACGCTCCTAAAGATAAGCCATTGAGAAAAATATTTGTGTAACAAGCAATTTCTTCATTTTCCACAATGTTTTCAACCTAAAAAGTATGAAACATTTAAAATTTCATAAACTGTCATCTGGAACTCCTTACAGTTTGGACAAGTCTTAAATTAGTGGTCTTGTAATGGGTAAAGGAAGTGTGTGGTGAGCTATTCATAATAATTGTGATCAGGCATTTTCCATTGTCCACCCATCTGTCTGTCTGTTGATCCATCCACAATAAGCAAAATTCTTCTCCTGCAAAACCACATAACCAATTGAGCTTAAACTTTGCAGCAATGTTCCTTGGGTGGAGCTCTAACAAAGTTGCTGAAAGAATTTAATTCTTATAAAAATGCTGCCATGGCAACAGAAATGATGACACTATTTTATATATAGCAAGAAAAAAGGAAATCTTTTAAAAATGACCCGAATTTAAACTCTGCCAAGTGACCATGGAGACAATTATCTGACTATATAGAAAGTTACTTGAGCATAAAATGTGGTTGATAAACCATGGAAACTAACATTATAGCCAAATATCAAGTCATTGCAGCCAAAAATGTGGGCTCTAAAATACAAAGACTGTATTTCTTAGGTTTAACCTAGTGACCTTGTTTTTTTACCACATATGAACCTTATTCAAACTTTGAAAGAAACTTTTGGGACAATAAACCTGACAAAATTCGAAAGACATTAAGACATAAAATGTGGTGTCTAGATTTCAAAGTATTTCTTTGATTTGACATAGTGACCCAGTATTTGACCACATATGACCAAAATTTGAGCTTTTCCTGCGACCATGTAGACAGTAATGCTGACAAAATTTCAAGACATTTGGGGGGAAAAGGTGGCTTCTAGAGCGCAAACAAAAGATTTCTTTGATTTGACCCCATGTGACCTACATTTAAACTTAGCCAAAAAACAATGGCAATTAACAATCTGGCATATACCGTATATCATGTCACTGCAGCTATAAATGCGGCCTCCACAGTAAGAGTTAACCTTGTGTCCTAGTTATTGACCGCATGTGACCCAAATTCGAACTTTGCAGAGACTAAAGACACAATTATTCTGACAAAGTTTGAAGACATTTGAGCAAAAGATGTGGCTGGTAGAGTGCAAACATGGATTTTCCAAGATTTGTCCTAGTGTCCTAGTTTTTACTCTATGTGACACAAAATTGAACTTTGTCAAGAGACCATAGGGACAATCATTCTGAAAAAGTTGGAAGACATTTGAGAAAAAAAATGTATCCTGTAGAGTGCAAACATGGATTTTCTAAGATTTGACCTAGCAACTTAGTTTTTACCCAAATTTGAACTTCGCTGAGACACTATTCGGACAATCATTCAGAAAATGTTAGAAGACATGAGAGCAAAACATGTGGCATTTAGAGTGCAACAAATGATGACACACAACATACGACAGATAAAGCGCGATCACAATAGCTCACCCTCAGCACGTCCTGTTGGGGTGAGCTAACAGTTGTGAAAACAGTATATAAAAGATAAATTGCCTGAGACAAACAAATTCTGCATTTAGCACAATACTTTATTCCCAGAAAGTTGAAAATATCTAAAATTTCATAAACTTTAAATGGCTTTTAAAATGCAACTGCATTCAATTTGGACCAGTCGATTTACAATCTGGTAATGGCTAAAACGAACATATTTAGAAGAGATATTCTTGGATATGCTACAATTGTGCTAAATATTTTCGAATCCCAATTTTGTAGAAGAGGGGGTATAATAGTTTACCCTTGTCTGTCTTTCGGTCTGTCCACATGTCCGTATGTAACCAATATTTTTGTAGCAATTTTCGCAGCAACTATTTGTGGCATTGACTTGAAATTTGGTGTGGAGGTTCATCTAGGGTTACTACATGGTGCTTACCTAATTTAGGTCAGCAAGTTAACTACTTCCTTTTTAAATCTTTGTTTATATTCGGACATTGACTGCTATATTGGTATTAGTCGCATTTTCCTCAGCAACTATTCATAGCATCAACTTGAAACTTGGTGTGGATGTACATCTAGGGGTCCATTATGGCGCTGACCGAATCTAGGTCCGCAAGTTAACTACTTCTTGTTTCACAAATTTGCTTATTTTCGGACATTGACTGGTAAAGTAGTATATTTCGTCAGACTTTTCTCAACTATTCATAGAATCAACTTGAAACTTGGTGTTGAAGTTCATATAGTGGTCCTTCATGGCGCTAATTAAATTAAGGTTACCAAGTAAGCTACTTCCTGTTTTAAGACTTTGCTTATTTTCTGACATTGACGGTAAAGTGGCTTATTTTCCTCGAACTTTTCTTAGCAACTTATTACAGCATTGGCTTGACACTTGGTGTGGAGATTCATCTAGGGGTCCTACATTGCACTTACAGAAATAAGATCTGCAAGTTAACTATTTCCTGTTATACGCCTTCATTTATTTGCGGGCATTGATGGTACAGAGGTTTATTTTCGTCGCTCTTTTCTCAACTGATTTTCGTAGCATTGCCTTGAAACTTGGGAGGCTTATCTATTCGGTCCTTCAAGGCGCTTACCTAATTAAGGTTCACAAGTCAACTACTTCCTGTTTTACGACTATTATTTTCAGACATTGCCTGGGGTAGTAGTATATTTCCGCACATTTTGCTCAGTAATAATTGATAACCTTGACTAAAAACTTTGTATGGAGGCATATCTAGGGGTGCTACATGTTTCTTACCAAATTTAGGTCCACAAGTTAGCTACTTTCTATTTTACGACTTAGTTTAATCTCGGACATGGCGCTTGCTGAATTTAGACCAGCAAATTGACTTTTTCCTGATTTTCAACTTAGTTTTTACTAGGACATCTACTGGTATAGTGGTATATATTTTAGTCGCCCTTTTCTCAATGACTATAATTCACAGCATTGACTTAAAGCTTTGTGGTTCTTCTAGGGGTCTTACATGGCGCCTACAGAATTTAGGCCTAAGTTAACTACTTCCTGGTTAACCCATTCCCACTTAATCCCTCCTTTTTATGCCCCTCAAGAAAAAGCTTTGGAAAACATTGTGGAAAATGAAGAAATTGCTTATATCAAGCAATTTCTTCATTATCCACAATGTTTTCTATCCAAAAAGATGAAAAGAATCGAAAATCCATCAACTTGAAATTGTTGTCTGCAGCTTCTTTCAATTTGGACCAGTCTAAAACTTTGCTGTGTTGGAATGGGTTAATGCCTTCATTTATTTTCATAGCATTGCTGTGAAACTTGTTGTGGAGGCTCATCTAGGGTACTACATGGCGCTAACAGAATTTGGGCTCCCAAGTTAACCACTTTCTGTTTTAGGATTTTCAGACATTGCCTGGTGTGGTGGTATATGTATATTTCCGTTCATTTTCCTCAGTAACTATTAAAAGCCCTGACTAGAAACATGGTGTGAAAGTTCATATAGGGGTCCTACATGGCCCTTACCAAAGCAAGTTTACTACTTCCTATTTTACGACTTTGTTTATTCTCGGACATTACCTGCTACAGTCGTATATTTTTGCACATTTTCCTCAGCAACCATGTGTGGAGGTTCATCTTGGAGCCCTTCATTGTACTTACAAAAATAAGGTACATAATTCATCCACTTCCTGTTTTCGGACTTGGATAATTTCAGACATTGCCTAATATAGTGGTCTATTTTTTCATTTTTTTGGCAACTATTCATAACATTGACTTAAAATTTCGTGTAGAGGTTCAGCTAGGGGTCCTTGACGGCGCTTATAGAATTCAGGCCAGCAACTTTACTACCTCCTGCTCTATGACTTACTATATTCACCGGCATTGCCTGGTATAGTCGTATATTTTCCATCATATTTTTTCTCAGCATCTATTAAAATTATAGGCTTTAAACTTTTATGAATGCTCAACTAGGGTGTCCATTGTGCTTATATCTGCATGTTATCTACTTCCTGTGTTCTGACTTAGTTTATTTTCAGCCAAGAGCCTGTTTAGTGGTATCTTTTCAGTTAAGAGATGAAGAGAATATCTTTTTGTTTTCATGGAGGTATGAACCGAAAAACCTAATAACATAATGTATGAATCCACGTAGCGGAAAACTAACCACACTGTATGGAGGTATGAACCGAAAAAAACTAATCACACTGTATGAATATGCTAAGCGGATTCATACATTGTGTGATTAGGTTTTTCGGTTCATACCTCCATTAAAACAAAAAATATTATCTTCATTTCTTATAATTTAATAGCATCGAGCGAAAAAAACAGAAGCTTTACAAATTTTGATACCTTTTAGTATGGGACTGTTTTGTGCAGAAGCATACAAAATCACTGTGTGCTCAAAATTTTGTTCATGGAGGTATGAATAAAGTTTTTCGACCAATCAGAACGCTCATTTTTGATAGACGAAACTAAAAATTAAATTATTGCTTGATGTTGGGATGCAGGTAGGTGTCCTACATGGTGCTTACCAAATACATTCTGTTGAGGGAGCATTTGTAGTGCTTGTGGGGCTATACTCTAAGTTTTGACTCACATATTTCTTATTGGTATAGAAGAAGTCTTTTTAACCCATTACAACACAGCAGAATTTTAGACTGGTCCAAATTGAAAGAAGTTGCAGACGCCAATTTAAAGTATATGAAATTTAGGATTTTTTCAACTTTCTGGGTAAAAAACATTGTGGAAAATGAAGAAATTGCTTGTCACAAGCAATTTCTTCATTTTCCACACTGTTTTCCATAGAATTTTTCTTGAGGGGCGTCCAAAAACTTCTCTGTGTGGGAATGGGTTAAGACTTACCTCTTAATATCTCTGTGAACATGAACTGACCAAACACAACCAAAGGGGTTACCCATGAACACATTTTGTAGTTTTTACATACAAAATACAATGTATCTATAAACTAAGCTTTACAATTTTGGATGAGAAAACTGTTGAAGATTTCGTTTCTTAGACAAAATTCAAAGACCGCCTCCTAAAGCATACCTTGGGTGTTGTTACATTGTACCCTGGATAAGAAAACATTACAATCTTTTAACAGAAATAAATGTGAAGAATTGAAAATAATCAGATAACAAGAGGACCATGATGGTCCTAAATCGCTCCCCTGAGTATGATGGTTCATGGCTTTATGATATAAACAAAATAGCAAAGCCCTCTGTCTAATTATTTTGGAGAAGTTGTTTAAGGATTTCTCTTTTAATCCTCAGGTATATTGATGATCCCACCATATAGCACTAATTTCCTGAATATGGTAATGTTTTGAAGTATAGACATCAATACATACCAAGTATAAAAGCTGTAAGCATAATGGTTTAGGAGAAGAAGGTTTTCAAAGCTATCATTATTCATAAGGGATTGCACAGAAAAGGGCTATTTTTTTAAGTATTTTGGTAGACGGTCAATATATGATGATATGTACCAAATATCAAAGCTCTAGGCCTTATGGTTTGGTAGAAGAAGATTTTTAAAGTTTTCCTTCTTTTATTTTATGTAAAATCAGGGATCGCCCGAAAAAGGTCAATTTTCATTATAATGTAATTCTTTGAAGTATTTTGGTAGAGGGTCAATAGATGATGATTTGTACCAAAAATCAAAGATCTAGGCCTAATGAGATTTCCTTCTTTTATTCTATGTAAAATCAGAGATTACCAAGAAGAGGGCTAATTTTCAGAATACTGTAATTCTTTGAAGTTTTTTGGTAGAGGGTCAATAGATGATTATTTATACCAAAAATCAAAGTTCTAGGCCTAATGTTTTGGAAGAAGAAGATTTTTTAAGATTTCCTTCTTTTATTCTATGTAAAATCAGGGATTACCAAGAAGAGGGCTAATTTTCAGAATACGGTAATTCTTTGAAGTATTTTGGTAGAGGGTCAATAATGATTATTTGTACTAAATATCAAAACTCTAGGCCTTATGGTTTGGGAGAAGAAGATTTTTAAAGATTTCCTTCTTTATTTCTATGTAAAATCAGGGATCACAAAGAAAAGGGCTAATTTTCAGAATACGATAATTCTTTGAAATATTTTGGTAGAGGGTCAATAGATGATGATGTATACCAAATATCAAAGCTCTAGGCCCTATGGTTTGGGAGAAGAAGATTTTTAAAGATTTCCTTCTTTATTTCTATGTAAAATCAGGGATAGCCCAGAAAAGGGCTAATTTTCATATTACGGTAATTCTTTGAAGTATTTTGGAAAGGGGGCCAATAGATGATGATTTGTACCAAATATAAAAGTTCTAGGCCTTACCGCTTGGGAGGAGAAGATTTTTTTAGTTTTTAGCCTGAGATTGCGTTAGCAATCTGAAGCTAAAGTTACAATGCTAAAGATTCAAATCCATGCAGAGTTCAATGAGAAAAAATAATCTAAAAACATCTACCGCAATCAATGTAATCTTCTGTCGCATGAAAAGTAGATCGGATCTGACCATAAATTAATACGCCCGATTGAGGCGAGAAGGACGAAGGCGAGATATGACTCATTGAAAGCTGTCGGCTTGATCTACAGTACTTTCGTGTGAGTGTTCTGAATTTGGAAAATTATCAAAACTTGACGAGTGAATGAAAAGAAAGAAAGGAGATATATAATATTTTGGAAATTATTAAACATATATAATCATAACATATTGTTAAGAAAAAATAAGGTGTTTGTTTCATACCAAAATAATATTACTTATTCTAGAGTAAAAATGTTAAAACGGTCCGGTTAGACGAAGTTGCTGTATAAAGCTGATAAGCAAAGCTGTCGGTTTTACACACGATTGGAATGTTTTGTTTAACAAATTGATTGGTCATTCATAGGATCACATTCGCACTGTCTGAAAACAATTTGATCGTGCTCGGACTTTGTGTCTATATATTTTTACCTCCGAATTCTACCCAAAGGATGCAACGTCTACATACCGCTTTTGAGAGGTGTACATAATCATGTTAACCTGGTAAACGACCGCCCGCCCTCTCTCGCTCTCTTTATCACGAAATTGGTCTGTGTGGTAGAATACTCACATCGCACGCAAGAGCCTCCTAGGTCGAACCTTGCTACACGCTCCATTCCCACATCTCTCTCACTCTCTAGCTCTCTCTCGCTAGCTCCACTGGCTGAAAGCTTTTGTTATGATGTGGTGTCCATCGTCCGTCAACTTTTACTTTAAAAATCTTCTTCTCAGAAAGTACTGAACATAATTCAACCAAACTCAACCAAAATTCACAGGAAGGATCCTTGTGTGGCCTTTATCAGATTCCTTCAAAGCATTTTGATCGGGCGAAAAATATGTAACGATATATAATGTAAATATATGGTAACAATACCTCAAAGGGATGAAAATTATTGCAGGCAGATTGTGTCCCCTAGCGCACAAATTGGCAGATCTTCGCATAATCGAAAGTAGATTTGGGTAGAAAGTGGCACCTCCGATAATCCGACTATCAAACTTTTTCTGTCCAAATTATATATCTCCTGTATACATATCTAAGGCTTTCAGTGCCTTGATTTCACTACATTGCCATGGCAACTAGAGTTCTTCATGGATTTCAATTCTTTGAAGTATTTTGAAAGAGCATGACCTAAAGATCATTTCTGTGAAGTTTTGTTGAAATTCCATTATTAGTTTAGGAGAAGATTTTTTTGTAATTGTGAACTGACAGACGGACAGACAGACGGACGATGACCGATCACAATAGCTCCCCCAGAGCACTCCGTGCTCAGGTGAGCTAAAAAGCAAGTCAAAATGGCCGTAAATCACTCATCTGAGTTAAATTCATATTCAATTCTGGCAGGTAAACAGGATTATTTAGGGTTGTATTTACTTAACTTGCCTAACGATAATTCCAGCCAAGTTTTGTATAAATAAGCCCAGTGGGTAAGGGTGAGAAGAAATTTCAAAGAATTATTTCATGATTTCTCTTTTATTCCTGATAAATTTGTCCTGCTACATCCCATTTTTTCTAAAGTCAAAAGATCCCAGACATTTCTGAAAAAGAACATTCCTGTCAAGTTTGGTCTAATTTTGGAAAGAGGTTTAGGAGGAGAAGATCTATTTTATAAATACCTCAAGGGCCTATCCTGCAATCAAAACTTCAAAAATACATTTTGAAAAGAGTCATCCAATGAGCATTCCTGCCAAGTTTGGTACAAATTGGCAGAGTTGTTTAAGTAAAGTGAATTAAAGAATTGATTGATTGATTGAATGGGGTTTAACACCGCTTTTAACAGCATTTTGTCATATCGCGGGGGCTGGAGCACCTAACAATGGATTCCTGGTATTTCTCATACCAGTACTACCACTACAATCTTTCCTAGCCTCCAGCTGCTATCCCACTTAGGTTAGGAATTAAAGAATCATTTCTTGATTTCTCCAAGTCTGGATAAGCCTCATCCTACCCTGCCACCATTTTTTGTGAGTCAAAATTTCAAGCAGAAATTTTAAGAAGGGTCATCCAACGAACATTCCTGCTTAACTTAAAAAGGGGTCTAAGAGAAGATGTTTAAAGTAAATGTTGACGGACAACATATTGGGTGTTCCTAAAAATACTCCTTTAGCACAATAATCTCAAGTGATTTAAATAGTTACGAAGAAATTACATAGACTTTTTGCTCAGCCCTGGTAAGTTAGGGGTTTAACAAAATAACATCAGCTTTCCTCTGTTTTAGTAACTATTTTAATTACTTTTCTTTGTCTGTTTCATGATACATGGTAGAAATACAAAATGAAACCGTGTCTATGATCTCCTGAACGCCATTTTCTTGAGGAGCAATACAAGCTGTTAGCTAAAACATATCAAGTACTTAGACTTACATTTGTTTTGAAGCTAACAATTAATATTAAAGTATGCACCGGATTATACACAAAATACATTACAGCAAGTATCATTCTACCCTCTTAACCCTTGTCATACTGAACTCTGAATATTCCTGCTTCCACAGGTGATATAGACTAGAATCAGCCGGCACATATGTGCAGTCTGATCTTAGTCTACTCAACCTGTTGGGTTTTTAAGCAGGAAATGTTCTCAAGATTAGTTAACAACAGAAAATTGACAGACCATTGGGGCCTTTCAGTGTTTTCAATCCTTTGATTCAAAGACATTCCAAACACGGATTTTAAAGCCATTCCAAACACGGATTTTAAAGCCATTCCAAACATGGATTTTAAAGCCATTCCATCAACATGACAAGGGTAAAATATCAAGGCTCAAGTAAAGGAAGTGTACAATTTCAAATATTATTAAAATGTGTTCATGAAACACTATTGGATCTCTAAGAAATAATTTTTGGACATGAAAATCAACTTTTTGCCTCTAAATTTAGTAATAAAATGTATGGGCTTCAACTGACCAAGCAATGTTTCATTCAATCAGAGCTCTTGTCATGAAATTTTAATGTAATTGCTGGACAAATCCACTGATCTCCATTAAGGTTGCTCGACAGATGTGTGTTTTTTTCCCTCAAAATATATGGTCAGTAAAGTACATAAAGTCAATCATTGGTAGACAACCAAAATGTTTTGATAATAGTTCATTCAAGCTGTAGTTACAACATTTAAGTCACCAAAACCAACAAAAAATGCTGGAAACAATCAATTAACAATCAATCAATTTTAACCCAATCCAACACTATGACGCTTTTTAACGCCCCTTAAGATAAACTATTCGGAAAACATTGTGCAAAATGAAGAAATTGCTTGTAACAAGCAATTTCTTCATTTTACTCAATGTTTTCTACAGAAAAAATTTATAATTTCATTGACTTGAAATTGTTGTTTGCAACTCCTTTCAATTCAGACCCATCCAACATTTTGTCGTCATGTAATGGGTTATTATTCATTAGAACGATTTTACTCATCACCAGAAAACAAAATTTTACACTGGTACAAATTCAAAGATGTTGTAGACAACAATTTTAATTTGATAATTTCTTTTTTTTTTACTTTTGTAGTGGAAAACAATGTGGATGATGAAGAAATTCCTTGTTTTCAAAAGTGTGATTGTGTGAGAATGGGTAAACTGAGATTCTAAGATATTGGGTTTAAATAGAATTAACAGACTTGAGAGCCCTGAGATATTATGCATTAAAACTCCTTAAATAATTTCACCCTTTAGTGTTTTTTTAGTTTTAGACTTGTCCAAATTGGTAGGGATAACAGACGACATTATCAAATATGCGCAGTTCAATTAATAACCATCCAATATGATAAAAAATACTGTTGAAAAACAAGGAATTACTTGTTGTAAGCTTTTTTTCCACAATATCTTCTCATGTACAATATCACATAGAACAAATATCAGGGATTTTACAAGAAAGGGTTAAAGAAGAACTGCTGCTTAGCGATTATTGACCCTTCAAAAAGTAATTAGCTTAAGATGTAGTTTCTTCGTTTTCTGCAATATTTTCTACCTTTCTAAATTAAATACACTTTAAATGTTTAACCTTGGTACACATCTATCACATGATGCTACATGCCTAAAATATCTTAGAAAATATACTCAAGGATAAGAAATATTGTAGAGAAAGAAGAATTTACTTGTTACTTTTCTACAAGATTTTCAACCCTACTGAATGGTTCTTTTTCAAGATAAACCCATTTCAAATTTATGTCTACAAAACCTTTAAATTTAGATAGGTCTTAATTTCTGCACAAAAGAATAGAGTTGATGAGAGGGGCTTTTGCCTTGTGACAAGTAATTTCTCCTTTTCCCCACGTTTTCTACCCTATTTGGTACTTATTTTCCAATTCTAGCCTAATTTGACCTCTCAAAAATTTTGTCATCTGGTAATGGATTAAACAAGAGGCCCAGTGGGCCTTAACGGTCACCTGAGTAAAAGAGCACCAAGACAAGTGATTTTGTTTGAAAGAATTAGAAAAAGGTTTGGTTGAAATCCCCTCAGTAGTTCTTGAGAAGAAGATGAAAATGTTTAAAAGTTACCAAAAATGACCCCCTTTTGGTCCCCATTTTAGGCACCCCTGACCTCCAGCCTGACCCCCAGAATCCCTATTTTCACAAACTTGAATTGGCATCCCCCAATGATGCTTTCTACCAAGTTTGGTTGAAATCCGCCAAGTAGTTCTTGAGAAGAAGATGAAATATTTAAAAGTTACCAAAAATTACCCCCTTTTGGTCCCCATTTTAGGGCCCCCTGACCCCCCCCAGCCTTTTTATTTTCACACATCCAAATAACCATTACCAAATGATGCTTTTCAACAAGTTTGTTTGAAATTGGCTTTGTACTTCATCAGAAGAAGATGAAAATGTGAATTTTTTAACATGATGAACTTTGACCTCTGGGTGTGGCCCCATACATGACCCCAGGGGCATGAATTTCACAATTTATAATATACCTGTCCTAGTTGTCATGCACACAAAATATTTAAGCTCTGGCATTAACGGTTTATTAGAAGAAGATTTTTTAAAGAAGTACCAAAAATTACCCCTTTTTGCCCCCTATTTGGGCCCCTTTGACCCCCAGAATCCCTATTTTCACAAACTTGAATTGGCATCCCCCAATGATGCTTTCTACCAAGTTTGGTTGAAATCCGCCCAGTAGTTCTTGAGAAGAAGATGAAATATTTAAAAGTTACCAAAAATTACCCCCTTTTGGTCCCCATTTTAGGGCCCCCTGACCCCCCAGCCTTTTTATTTTCACACATCCAAATAACCATTACCAAATGATGCTTTTCAACAAGTTTGTTTGAAATTGGCTTTGTACTTCATCAGAAGAAGATGAAAATGTGAATTTTTTAACATGATGAACTTTGACCTCTGGGTGTGGCCCCATACATGACCCCAGGGGCATGAATTTCACAATTTATAATATACCTGTCCTAGTTGTCATGCACACAAAATATTTAAGCTCTGGCATTAACGGTTTATTAGAAGAAGATTTTTAAAGAAGTACCAAAAATTACCCCTTTTTGGCCCCTATTTGGGCCCCTTTGACCCCCAGAATCCCTATTTTCACAAACTTGAATTGGCATCCCCCAATGATGCTTTCTACCAAGTTTGGTTGAAATCCGCCAAGTAGTTCTTGAGAAGAAGATGAAATATTTAAAAGTTACCAAAAATTACCCCCTTTTGGTCCCCATTTTAGGGCCCCCTGACCCCCCCAGCCTTTTTATTTTCACACATCCAAATAACCATTACCAAATGATGCTTTTCAACAAGTTTGTTTGAAATTGGCTTTGTACTTCATCAGAAGATGAAAATGTGAATTTTTTAACATGATGAACTTTGACCTCTGGGTGTGGCCCCATACATGACCCCAGGGGCATGAATTTCACAATTTATAATATACCTGTCCTAGTTGTCATGCACACAAAATATTTAAGCTCTGGCATTAACGGTTTATTAGAAGAAGATTTTTAAAGAAGTACCAAAAATTACCCCCTTTTGGCCCCTATTTGGGCCCCTATGACCCCCAGAACCCCTATTTTCACAAACTTGAATTGGCATCCCCCAATGATGCTTTCTACCAAGTTTGGTTGAAATCCGCCCAGTAGTTCTTGAGAAGAAGATGAAAATGTATAAAAGTTAACGGACGACGCACAACGGACGACGGACGATGCACGACGACGGACAAACGATGATCGCAATAGGTCACCATGACCATTCGGTCAGGTGACCTAAAAATGACAAGGAAATATATTCAGCAAAAATCTTGGATCAACAGACCTCAGAAGAACAACATTCTGATTTGTCTTTAAATGATGTGGAAAAAATAAATATTTTTTTTAAAAAGGGAGGTAATTATTTGAGATGATTTCTCCAATTCAAATGAAAATCTTATGAATACAATGTTTATATGTATAGAATACAGAGTATAAATAGAAACTCTGTTAAATAATTATCAGACGGCAAAATTTCAGACCCGTCCAAATTGAAAGGAGTTGCAGACAGCAATTTTTATATTTTTTCTACTTTCTGGGTAGAAAATTTGGGTGAAAATGAAGAAATTGCTTGTTACAAGCAATTTCCGCATTTCACAAAATGTTTTCCCAATTGTTTTTCTTGAGAGGTGTTCAAACGTGCCATTGTGTGGGAATGGGTTAAACCTTTGTAAAAAATGGTTTTAGAATTGATAAAAGTATACAAATTGATGGACACAAAGGTCACGAGTAAAATCATTTACAGTCAAACAAACGCTTTTTTTTCTGGGCAGCAAATGTATCAGTCTCCTTTTGTTTTTTGAGAGACATAAAATAGTAAACAAAGTAGAGAAAAATGAAACAACCTGTTTTTATTTTACACCCCTCTTGAAAAGACTTCAGGAAAACAAGGTTGAAAATGAAGAATTTGCTTAACCCATTACCAGAAGGCAAAATTTTTGACTGGTAAATTTGAAAGGAGTTGCAGACGACAATTTAAACTGTTTAAAATTTTAGTTTTTTTTTCAAATTTGTGTATAAAAAACATTATGTATGAACAAGCAATTTTTCAATTTTACTTAATGTTTTCCCAAATGTTTTTCTTGAGGGGTGTTAAAAAGAGTCATTGTGTGGGAATGGGTTAAAACAAGCAGATTCTTCATTTTCAACCTTGAATTCTACCCCAAAAGACCAAGATACTCAAAATTCACTCGATCTAAAATTGTTGTCTGTATCTTCTTTGGATTTGGACCAGTCTAAAACTTGGCTGAGAAGTAATGGATTACATATAAGACAGTACCAATTTTTTTCTTAATTACCCTAAACCATACAATCCAAACTTTTTTCATGCTAAAGGATTTCATATCAAATAAAAATAAAAAAAAATATAATAATAATAAGACTGCTTGTTTTTTGAGTGAGAGATGGTTCTATTCTTTTTGTAGTAGTTTCTGTTCAGTATGAAACTTTATTTTTCTGAATGCATTCTCTATGAATTTTTGTCTGCCATCTCTTTCAAATTATTGGAGTTGAAATTTGTTACCTGGCAGTTTTTTTCAATCAAATTTGTTTGTTGTCAATCTACATATCATTGGGTCACTGACCTTTCTGCAATTATTTCTGATGTCTTCAAAATTATTTTGAGGAAAACCAACAAAGTAAAAGTTTTAAAATGATATGCCTAGGACAATCTTATGAGAAGTTGTTGCTGATACTGACATTTGAGCCTGTGCGTGACATTTCAAACCATTCAGCATGTGTGTTACTCGCACACATTGAGCACCCTGGACCGCCATTAGGGGCAATTAGAATATTCACTGATAGTTTAAAAAAGCTTTGGGTTATTATCTATCTACAGAGCGCAAAGTGAAGACTCTGATCAGACTGTGCGGATGCACAGGCTGATCTGAATCTTTTCTTGGCGCACATGTATAAATGTTAGAAATGTCACGCATGCGCTCATTTATTGATTTTTTAAAAGCATCTCTGAAATTTGTAAACTTGCAACCTGGTAATAAAGCCCCTCATTATAACGCTGGCCGTTACAATGTGTTGATTTTGCCATAGTTTTCATCAACTGTTACAAATAATTTCTTCATTATCCACAATGTTTTCAAAAGCTTTTATCAAGAGGGGAGCAAAAAAGCAAGACTGTATAAAGGTTTAAGGTATAAAGATGTATTTCAATTTGAATCCAAAACGAGTCGGGTTCATACATCTTGATTCAATCCCTCTATAATCAATTTCTGGAGAATGCTACAGGATTAATTTTGATTTCTTGCCTGGACAAAGTATTAAAACCTCTGTTTACACTTAATTTTCTAGGGTGCTCTGTTGTAAACCTGACAGATTCAAGACTTTATGATTAAACTTACCTTATACACAGTTTCCTTAACATGAAAAATAATAACAATACTTTAAATATCAATGAAACTAATTTCTAGTCAATAAAGTATTCATGCCGCTCAAATGATTGCCAGGCAACCATTATATTACCCTTTTATTTAAAAAATGTTGCTTGGCAACAAAGTATAAACAAAGAAATTATTTTCTTGAAAAACTTAATTTCTCATAATTAACACTCTTCATTTGACAGACTGATGAAAAGAAAGCTGGGAAACGAAATGGAAAGATGAATATGCTTATAACCAGCATTTTATCCTGATCCCAAATAGTTTCTTATGCTACCAATATGAATTTCACAATTTTGTGAAACTTTGCCATCTGGTGAATGTGTTCTTGTATGGTAATCCTCATATTCTCATTTGACATATCTCTCTCCTGAATAGAAAACAAGGTGTGTTTGTGAAACACCATGCCAATGCAAAAGCTTTTTCTGGAAATATGAGCTTGATAAGTAGCCTTGACCTTGATTAATGAACTTGGCCTTACAGCTAAATACCTACATATGTAAGGTTCCTCTGTCCCAAATATGAGCCATGTTTCTTGAATGGTCTTTGAATAACAGCAAAATATTATCCCTTGTCATGCTGAATAAAATCCTGTTCAGAAATGCATTAAAATCAAAGGGCTGAAAGCACTGGAAGTACTAGTTATGTCTCATTACTGCTACAAGACAGATTGACAGACAGATAGTCATCAGTAAAACAATATGCCCCTTATCTTTATATTAATGCAGGGGCATTACAAAGAAAGCTATGTTAATAATGATAATCCTATTATGCTTAGTTCCTAGGTGTTCTCCTGGTTTTCTGTCAACAATGACTAGAGAATAAACAACAAACAGTTAACAGTTTTTAAAGACCTGAATCAACTGAGCAAAGAAGTGCAAGCTTGTACAAATACTCAGCGAGATAAAAGTTTATATTTTCAATAAACTAGAGCATTGCAAGCTGGTACTTTCCTCATTGCTGGATGTCACAAAGAAAGTTAAAATATCTTGACCCATTCCCTTATAAAAAAATTTCATATAGTTTATACCGTCTTCTGCAACTTTCTTTCAATTTGGGTCATTCTGAAATTTTGTTGTTTGGGAATGGGTTAAAGAAGTTTCAACACTTAACAGAACTAATTAATGACATTATAGTGCCCCTCTAAAGTATCATACATATATTTGAAATATATCTAGTAAAGCAAAAAACTTTTACCAGTAGAAATGAAGGCAACAAGAGCCATGTCGGACATGGCCATCCCCTGCCGTAAAAGCTTGATAGTAAACTGAATTGTGATTCTTGTACACTGCACTTCGCCTTAATGAGATCTATCCATCTATGGAGTTTCAAGTTGATAGCTATTATACTTTCAGAGATATGCCCCGGACAAAATATAAGTCTTTAAAATAACAAGGGGCAATAACTCCAAATTTATGCAAGTAAGAGTTGTGGTTCTTGTGCACTGCACTTCTCCATGAGATCTACCTACCTATGAAGTTTCAAGATGATAGCATTTAAACTTTAGGAGATATGCTCAGGACAAACTTAGTGACAGAATGACAGACAGAGACCATTACTATATCATCTTTGCGAAAACGGCGGGGGATAATAAGCATTAACTCATTCCCACACAATGACACTTTTGGACGCCCCTCAAGATAATCAATTAGGAAAACATAGTGAAAAAGATGAAATTGCTTGTAACAAGCAATTTCTTCATTTTCCACAATGTTTTCTTCCCAAAAAGTTAACAAAAATTCTAAATTTCATAAACATGAAATTTGCATCTGGAACTCCTTTCAATTTGGACTAGTCTAAAGGGTGGAAGTCTGGTAATAGATTAATCAATAACCACAATAACCCCCATTTTGATAAGCTGTAGAAAAAAAATAGATCTTGAAAATAGTAGATGTCATATGCAAATTCTTAACCCTTACCTCTCACCGGACGACAGTGTTTAGTAATGGTCAAAATTTAAAGAAGTTGCTGACAGCATTTTATAGTGTTTGTGAATTTTGAAGTGAAATGTACATAAGACTGAATTGAAAACAGGAGAAATTGCTTGCAACATATTTCCAACAATGTTTCGATGTAGCTGTAAAACGGGAAATTAAATAGTCATTTGATAATTTGGACAAGTCTTGAATTTGGTCATATTTCAATAGCTTTAGCTTTTTGATACAAAATTGTACATTTACTGTTGTCTGTATAAGGCACATAAGAAATTACGCAAAAAAGCAAAACAGTTTTATAATTTCTAGCTATTGAAAAGAATTGAAATTTCTATAAATAGTAGTGTTATTTGAAGGTTAATTGCAATACTGTTCTAAGTCTATACAATATAGAACATTCTTGCAATTTACCCTCCATGTTGTACCCAAGAAGAGAAAAAAAATTCATAAGGTGCTTGACAGTCCAGAAAGCTAACAGTAACTGTGCACTGCCATTTTATTCATTTCCAAACTATCCTGATATTTCATGACCCTAAGGAAAAAGGTTTCGGAAAACATTGTTGAAACTAAAGAAATTACTTGAGAAAGAATGTTTTTTCTTATTTCCTACAATGTTTTCTTCACTGGAACAATCTAATTTCTATCACTCTATATTGTAATCTGTAATTTCTTCCATTTGGACCAGCCTGAAATTTTGTCACATGGCACAGGCTAAAACCTTTTCATTTTCATCCATAAGCAGTTTCATAAAGTAAGATGCTGGTAACAAGAGGCGCTGAAAGAGCCTGATTCGCTCTACTGGACTGAATTTTCTCATCTTACAGGTATTTTCTAAGAAAAGATTTCAAAATGTTCACCATATACCATTTAAGGACATAAGCCCACCCATAAAAGCCATGTTTTTTAATCAAGCAAAATTCTTTGAAGGAATATCACAAAGAGTCGCCCAAGGATCAATGGTGAAATCAATCATTTAGATTCTCGAAAGATTATCATGATTTGTTAGCACATGAAATACATGGAAATAAAACCCTCATGTTTTCATCCTCTCCAAATTTTTTGAAAACATCTGATAAAGAGTCAGCCAAGGATCATTCCGGTGAAGTAAAGTTGACATCCATTGACTGGTATAAAAAAAAAAAGAAAAATTTCTAAAATTGTCTTTTATGGACAATTTAAGCGCTGCTCATAAAGTCCCCTTTTTTGTTTGATCAGGGTTTTTTCAAGGAATCTGATAAAGGGCCACCGAAGGATCATTTCTGTGAAATTTAGTTGAAATCCATCCACTGGTTTTTGAAATATAGAAATAAGCCAAGCCTATAAAACACATGTTTTTCATTAGACCAAGTTTCTTTGAGCGAATCCGATAGCAGGTAATCAAAGGGTCTTTCTGTGAAATCTGGTTAGTTTTCAACATATACCAAAATAAGCTCCACCCTTAAAAGCAATGTTTTTTCATCCTTTTGAGTTTCTTTGATTGAATATGCAAAGGGTCACCCAAGGATCATTCATGTGAAATTTGTTTGAATTTAGTTCAATACTCAGAGGAGAAGATTTTTAAGGTAAATGGAAGGAGGCAAGACAGGCACAATGTCATGACAATATCTCACTAGCTTTCAGCTTTCAGCAATTGGAGCTAAAAATGAAGTTTTGTTTGATTAACCCTTTCCTGTTAACCCCTGTTTTTTACACCCCTGTAATTTTACCACTGAGAAAACATTGTAGAAAAAGAAAAAAATTGCTTGTGTCAATCTTCTACCCACTGAATGGTTATTTTTCAAATTAAATCTATTACAACTTTTGTCTATATAACCTTAGAATTTGGACAGGTCTAAAATTTTGCCAAACACGAAAGGCTTAAAAAGGACTAATAATTATCTTTTCAGTTGGTATATATAACGCTTTTGATGGAAGCTCTATTAAATGTTGATATCTTGATTTACAACAGATATATTACCAAATATCAAAGAGCAAGTTGATGAAAACAACTTCAATGCTTAACCAAAACCTTTGGTTTTTCTCTGAAAACAGCCAAGTTAATACATGTAATACAAGATTATTTACACAACACCACTCATTTTCTCTCAGACGTTAATTAGTTTATATAAAAATATTGAAAGCAGAAAATAGTATAACATGAGGTACTCTTACATAGTTTGAGGTATAAAAGTTCTTTACCTGTATCCTATCAAGCATAAAGCTCTGTGTTCTTCAATATCTAAAACAAACCTTTTTCACCCGCTTGAAAAATATAATGCTACAAGTAAAGCTTAATGTTTGTAAAGCCTTCTATCTTATTGCCCAAAAAGGTTTTTTGTGACTCATTCCGACACAATGATGCTTTTGGACACCCCTTAAGAAAAACAACTGAGAAAACATTGTGTGAAATGAAGAAATTGCTTTTCACTGGCAATTTCTTCATTTTACACAATGTTTTATACCATGAGAGTTGAATAAATCTAAAGTTTCATAAACTTGAAATTGTCATATGCAATTCTTTCACCCTGGGCCAGTCTAAAATGTTACTGTCTGAAAAGGGTTAATCAGAAAAAGGTTTATTCAAATGCTTAATTTAATCCAGCAGCGTTGAGCATAGAAACTGTTTCCCTCGGATATATTGACAATTTTATAAACCCATTCACAGTAAAATTTTACACTGATCCAACTTAAAAGAAGTTGGAGTAGACAAATCAAATTGCGTAAAAATGAAAAATAAATGCCATAATGGCAAGAAAACATTGTGAGAATAGGAGAAATAGCTTATTATAAGTGATTTCTCATATTCCATTGTTTCTTTAAATATCAATTTTGAGGACATCAAAAGGAGGGTTTATGTGGTAATGGGTTAAGTTTTCAAAGGTAAATGACAAAATGTCTTCAAGACCGTTGCAATGAAAGGTTTCTTTTTCAGGTGACTAGAGGCCTTTGAGCACCTAATTTTCTCCACCAGCTTGAATTAAGCTAACATTTCAGTAATTCAGATTTCTTTAATGTATGAGGCAATGCATTTAAAGATTTGATTCAGCTATATTTAAAGATATTGAAATTAGCTGTGCGTATTTAAACCATGTTTTTCATTTAATCCAAATGCTTGAAAGGGATCTGATTGAAGGTCACCAAAGTATCATTCCTGCAAAATTTGGTTGAAATCCATCCAATAGTTTCTGAAATGAAAATGATTTCACCATATACCATATATTGAATGTAACCCCCATCTATAAAATCAATGTTTTTCATTTGATTAATTTCATTTTAAAGAATCCTATAAAGGGTAACCAAAGGGTCATTCCTGTAAAATTTGGTAGAAATTCATCACCTGGATTCTTAAAGAATATTTTCAAAGTTTTTACTGTAAATGGAAATAAGCCCAACCTATTAAATCCATGTTTTTTATTGAACAAAGTTCTTTGAAATAAAAAGTCATCCAAGGATTGTTCATGTTGAGATCCATTTACTGGTTTCTGAGAATAAGAATTTCAAAGTTTTCACCATATATGGAAACATAAGCCATATTTTTCATCAGGTCAAATTTCTTTTTAACCCATTCCAACACAGCAAAATTTTAGACTGGTCCAAATTGAAAGAAGCTGCAGACGACAATTTCAAGTTGATGGAATTTTGAATTTTTTCGTCTTTTTGGATAGAAAACATTGTGGATAATGAAGAAATTGCTTGTATCAAGCAATTTCTTCATTTTCCACAATGTTTTCCAAAGCTTTTTTCTTAAGGGGCATAAAAAGGAGGGATAGAGTTGGAATGGGTTAAAGAATCCTATAAAGGAATCCCAAAGGATCATTCCTGTGAAATTTGGAAGATTTTCAAATCACCATATTTTGGAATTAGCTCCACCTGTTAAAGCTATGATTTTAACCCTATCAAGGCATCTGATAAAGGGTCATGGAAGGATCATTTCTGTGAAATGTGGTTGAATTCTGTTTAGTTCTTTCTGGAGAGATTTTTAAAGTAAAAATTTAAGAACGGACGCATGCATGCATAGATGCACGACAATAGCTTGCTGACTTTCAGTTGGAGCTAAAAAGATTTCAATTGAAAGTTGAATATTTGTTTCAAGTTACTTTAAATACATCAACAATATGAGTCTTATTTTTAAATTAAACCAATTTTGAGGCATTGACTGCTTCCACTGTTGGGTGGTTAAGGAGCTAAACTAGTGTTCTAGAGGTCCTAAGTCTGAGATCACTATCACCAGCTTAGTGTTCATGCTCAAGACACTCAATAGGCAGCCCCCTTCTACATAGCTGTTCAATGAGTAAACTAAGACCCAATTGGTTTTAATTTGGACCAGCCAAAATATGTCTCATGATGATTCATCACATTTCCAAATATAACATATGTGTGCAGAAGCCTGTGTATCTGCATAGTCTAACCAAAGTCTTAATGCATTTGCAGAGAATTGACTCAAAGCTTTTTTAGACAATCAGCAAACTATCAGTGTTCTATGAAAACCTCGTAACTACAGCTTTTTCCAAGTTGTAGTTATGAAGTTTTTATGGAACACCATCTAAATATTCTACATGCATTGTATTGCTAACTTGGCTGTTCAATGTAGATGCTTCTGAAATGTGAAATCATCACCAATGTTACAGACAGGCTCAATTAGTTTAACCAATTCCCACAAAATTTCAGCAAGTAAGAATTGTCGTTTGGACCAGTCTAAAATTTTGTTATGTGGGAAGATAAGAAGGTGCAAAACTCTTTAGACATACAAGTAACACATAAAAATTAGCACATATTAAAGAAATGACCACAATTTGAAAAGTGTATACATATATATTACCATTTTTCTTTGTAAGAAAAAAGAAGAAAAAAATCTTTAAATCTATTATTATGTACAATTTCTGTGATATTATTTATATAATTTCAGATTAAAAATCAATTTCAATCCTAAACACTTAGACTTTCAATTAAATGTTTGTGTTACAAACTAATACAACAACCAAAACTCTCACTAACTGAGGCACACTCACATGAAATATTTTGTATTGATTGTTCAAACTTGTTAACACAACTCTTATAGAGTTTGAAAATAAAACAAATGTGTTACTTTCTGAACATACAAGAAAACTTGTTGAAAGTATCAGAATAATAAATTAAAGTCCTCCCATCCAATAAGAAAATAAGTAACTCTTATCTGTTAAGACTTGAATTGATGGATTTGCTATTTCTCTAAGATGCTCTCATTATGCCCTATAACTGGTTTTATTTGTGGGTACAAATATTTGTGGTTGTTTCAAAACAGTGAAAAAAATGCAACTTGCTGATAGTGAATCTGACAGTGAAAAATATATCTCCAGATAAAACAGTGTTATACCAATCTATAGCATTATATTCCAGTTGATGTCATAGTAAAAGGAGAAATTGCTGGAAACAAGCAATTGCACTTTTCACACATTTTCTATGGACAAAACACCATAATCTATTAACACTGTAATTTTTCTGTGAAAAAATATTTGTGACTTCAAATTTTGCATTTGAACATCACCAACAAATTACCGCATACATACATTAATTAATGCCTTAAACAAGTATTCTCAAACTATGACAGAAAGATTAGATGTGACATGAATTACAACATAAATATAAACTATGACATGGAATGTGTCACAACTGCCATTTTATTATTACTCTGCAGCAAAGGTGAGTAAAGTTCTTGATTGGTTAAAACTTTTTCTGTAGGGGATTCCCTTGATGGTCTAGGGGATTCCCTGATTGAGTCATTTTGTTTAAACACATATGTTTCATTAAAATCTTGCTCATCTTTGTACTCCCCATTCAATTGTCCAATCTGCCGCTCTAAATTGCGGAATTCTTCTCGAAGATTGTCAGATTCTGAATTTTCTTCCTTTTCATCCCTTTTTGATTCAATTTTCATGTTCAAAGCTTCTGATTGGTCCTTTCTAAGGTCACATGCAGTAATTTGCATATTTTCTTCTTCCTCCTCCATTCCTACATCCATTTCATTGTCAACAAATGAACTATGATTGACTAAAGTATTTTCTGGACTATTTTTGTTTAGAACTTGATCACCATTAGATTCTCTCTGATAGGGAAACTTGGAGGCGGGACTGGTTGAAGCCAGAGCATTTGCATGATTGGTATTGGGACTGTGATGACTGTTGAGTGGACTGTGATCTCTGGGACTCAGGTCCAATCCTTGGGAGTAATCCTGGACAGTGTTGATGTGATCTTGGTAGATGTGAGGTTCATGCTTTATGGGAAACACAGGAACATCTCTGAAATTATAATGTACATATAAACATGTGACATACTAAAGCAGATCAGGTTCACAATATCCTTTTAACCTTCTCCAACACAATCCCACTTCTTTACACCAAAAGGAAAACAGCTTTAGAAAACACTGTGTTTGGTTGATTAATTGAATGGGTTTAATGCCACTTTTAACAGTATTTCAGTTATATTATGGCAGCTGGAGCACCTAACAATGGATTCCTGATATTTCTCACACCAGTACTACCACTACATCCTTTCCTAGCCTCCAGCTGCTATCCCAATAAGGTTTACGATTATCCACCCATTGGTAAGACACAAAGGTCAGAAAGAATATGTGTATTCAATTATTGAAGATTAGGAGTCTGAAGCACGACATTAAATAAAAATGTTTTCTACCTTAAAAGCCAAAGATTTTTTTAAAATCACTAACTTGAAATTTTCCTCTGCAGTATCTTTCAATTTGCACTACCTACAACATAATTCACTATTCAATGTTTGTTCCATTGGTGCCAAAGAGCTGAACGTTAAAGAATATTCTTAGACCTTCACATTTGGCAGAGAAGCCTTAACCCTTTCCTGTTCAAATACGGGATTTTACGTTCCTGCGATTTTATACTTGAGAAAACATTGTGGAAAAAGAAGAAATTGCTTGTAACAAGCAATTTCTCCTTTTATCACAATATTTTCTACCACATATGATGGTTTCATTTCAAATGGCATCCAGTTGTCATTGTCGTCTGCAACCTCTGTCAATTTGGACCAGTGTAATATTTCCAAAAACGGGAAAGCCTTAAGTACAGCAAACTTGCTATCATTAATGTAATAAATATGTGTAGCATACTATCAGAATCTGATCATAGGATCAAGACAAATGAAAGTTTAACCCATTACCACACAGTAACACTTTCTGATACCTTGAAGGAATACAATCATTGAAAACTTTTTGAGAAAAGGAGAAACTGCTTGTTACAAGCCGCTTCTGCTTTTCATATAATACTTTCTACCCTGTAGGTTGGTTACTTTTAAAATTGCACTCACTTTTAGTTATTGTCTGCAACTTCTTTCAAATTGGACTAGTCTAAGGTTTCGAAAACCAGGAAAGGGTTAATTGACCTCTTACTTTCTGCTGAAGGCTTTCCCTTATGAGTACATAGCCTGAATCAGTGTATTCATTAACCCTTTCCTGTACAAACCCCGGGATTTAAGGTCGCTGTGTGTTCATACTTGACAAAACATTGTGGAAAAAAGAGAAATTGCTTTGTGACAAGCAATTTCTCTTTTTTCCCACAATATTCGTACCATATAGTATGGTTTCATGTCAAATTATATCCAATTTTCATTGCCATCTGAAACCCCTTTCAATGTGGACCAGTCTAAAATTGCAGAAAAAAGGAAAGGGTTAAGATGTAAACGTGTGAAAATATTAACTCTTTCCCGTTCAAACCCTAGTTTTTACATCCTTGTGTTTTTATACTTGAGAAACCATTGTGGAAAAAGAAGAAATTGCTTGTGACAAGCAATTTCTTCTTTTTCAACAATATTTTCTGTCTTCCTGAATCATTATATTTTAAAAAAACAGATTTTAAGTTGTCTTCTGCAAAACCGTCAGATTCGAACAGGTCTAAAATTATGCAAAACAGGAAAGGGTTAAGATAATTGACGGATTACAGCCACTGATTAACATGATCGATCAATCTAAAAGACCAATTTAGACCATTGAATGTTTCTGTTGGTTCGGCAACTGAAAGCATTCCTTAAAGAAAAAATTTTACACTAGTAAGTTGTAGAAAACAAAGCTAATTTGGTTTAAATTGAAAAAATAAGATCCATTTGAAGTAGAAAACATTGTGAGAAAGGAAGAAATTGTTTCTTTCAAGCATTCTCTTGTTTTTTCATAATGTTACGTTTATTTGCCATTAATTTTACCAAATAATACTGTTTAATGTAACTTTTACCCATTACCAGACAACAAAATTTTAGACTGGTTGCGGACAACAAATTAAAGTTTGTAAAATTTTAGATCTTTTTAAACTTTCTGGGTTTAAAACATTTTGTAAAATGGGGGAATTCATGTAATTTCTATATTTTCCATAATTTTTTCCCAATTGCTTTTGTTGAGGGGTGTTCAAAAGCATCATTGTATGGGAATGGGGTTAATCTTTTCCAGTACAAACCCAGGGTTTTACGTCACTGTGAGTACATGAGAAAACATTGTGGAAAAAGAAGAAACCAGCAATTTCTTCTTTTCCCATGTTTTCTACCAAATAGGATGGTTTTATTTCAAATTGCATCCAATTTTGATTGTCATCTGCAACCTCTTTCAGTTTGGACCAGTCTAAAATTTTGCCATGTGGGAATGGGTTAATAATATTTTAACTATAACAAACATCCCCCTTCCAGGAGGACCAGAAATCTGTCAATTTGATCTGAGGATAAAGAGATAAGTATAAGATCAAAATCTGACCTTTGACCTTCTGCTTAAGATTTAGGAGCATAAAACACTTTCCATCTCACCAAAAAGTACAATTGTGCAAATTATTATGATGTGACTATTGGACAAAGAGGCACAAGTAAGTTAAAATTTGACCATAAAAGGGCAGCACACTGTTTTGCTCTCATAATTCTGTCAACTTGAAATTATAGTCTTCAAATTCTTTGAATGTAAACCACTCCAAAGTCTTGAAATGGATTAACCTGTTTCCACTTTAACCCATTTCCATATAATGACACATCTTAATGTCTCTCATTTGAAAGTTTTGGAAAACATTGTGGAAAATAAAGAAATTGCTTGCTACAAGCAGTTTCTTCATTATCCAAATGTTTTCAATCATAAGATAAAGATTTTAAATATTTCAATGACTTTAAATTGTCATCTGCAACTTCTTTCAATTTGGACAGGTCTATAAATTTGTTGTGTGGAAATGGAAGATGCATAGATAACTATTACGATACAGACCTTTGAGGTGATTCGGGTTTTGAGAAGCTATCATTACTGTTACCATGACTCCTCAAGGACAAATCTTCTGCTCCACTATCTGATAGAGATCCATTACTCATATGTTGATTCATAAATATGTGATTCTGCTCTATGGCAGCCTGAAAATAGAAATGCATAATTGCTTAATGACTATCTAATGGATTTCACTACTTTGTTCACCCTTTCATTTTTGCAAAATTTTAGACCAGTCCGAATTCAAGGACATTGCAGATGACAACTATAAGTTGATGCAATCTTCAGAATCTTTGTCTTTAAACATAGAAAACATTGTGGAGAATTAAGAAATGTGCCAGTTAACCCATTCCCACACAGTGACGCTTTGGGCGCCCTTCAAGAAAAACAATTAGGAAAACACTGTGAAAATGAAGCAATTTTTTCATTTTACACTATGTTTTCTATCTAGAAAGTTGAAAAATCTAAAATTTCATAAACTTTAAATTGTCGTCTGCAAGTCCTTTTAATTTGGGCCAGTCTAAAACTTTGCTGTCTGGTAATGGGTTAAGCCCCAGTGGACGTTTGCACTCGTTGAACTTTAAGAAGACCTCAAAATTTTGTCTATTAACTTAAGCCATCAAAGCTAGCTAAAAAGCATTTTCTTGGGGTGGGTAAAAAGGTGCATTGTGTGGTGCTGGGTATAAACATCTTTTAGTACAACTAATTCTGTTATAATGGCCCATTCAGAAAATACGTTGAAAGAGTTATTGCGCTTGAATACTCTCCCACATGGTGAAACTACAAAACGGTCCAAATTCTACTTCCGGGTAGCAAATTTAGATAAAAGAAATGTCAGATAATAAGACATTAATTAAATCGACTCAGAAAAAACGAGTTTATTGTTCCATATACTTTAATTATCGACGGAAAATAGTTGATGGCCAATCTATCATGACAGACGATGGACACGGCACCATCTCTAAAGCTCGCCGCAAAAAAAAGCGAGTTTCAAACTCTAGTTCGGATAAGAGTAACCACTGTTTATAGGGACAAAGAGTATATAATGAATAAAATATGTACAAAAAGATCTCCTCTTAGAGTGACTTGTCTCTGAAAAGGGTTATAAAGTAAATAAGGCCTTAGTAATGATTGGTCCCATGTCTTTAACCCATTACCGAATAACGCAATTTTAGACTGGTCAAAATTAATGTTACAGACAACATTTCAGATATAATATAGGTGAACTTCAAAAATGGTCCTAGGAAATACTTTCCTTTATATTGCATATTAATCTGCGTTTGAAGTTCACATTTCATTTGTGTACACCATATCTGTTTTAAATAACAAATCTTTTTCTTTCTTCGAAAAATGAAGAAATATAGTAATTTATGTGTTGAAATGCTTTGAAATGCGCATGTTAGTAAAAAAAGTCAAAATGTTTCCTCAGATCAAACACATTTTATTAGAGGTAAGATGCAATCACACTCAGAGGTGAACGAATCTTTGTAAGATACCAAATAAGAGCCGTTTGTAAACAGCAAAACTAGATTCAACTCCAATGATTGCCTGGGTAAAAAATCCTTGCTTTCCCTTTACAAAACAATATAACTGGTCCAAATTGAAAGAAGTTAGAAATAACAACTTAAAGTTAATAGAATTTAAATATCTCACGTATAGGGTAGGAAACATTGTTGAAAATGAAGAAATTGCTTGTTTCAAGCAATTTCTCCATTTCCTACAATGTTTTCCATAGTCGTTTCCTTTAGGGGCGTAAATAAGCGGAAGCTAGTTAACACATTCCCACATAACAAAAGCAGGATGGTGAGGAAATGGGTTAACCCATTCTCAGACAACAAAATGTTAATATGCTGGTCCCAATTCAAAGGAGATGCAGATGACAAGTTTAAGCTGATTAGATTAAATAATTCTTCATTTATGGCAGAAAACATTATGGACAATGAAGGAATTGCTCCAACCTTGTAACAATTTCTTCATTATCCAAAATGTCTCCAAATCGCTTTTCTTGAAGGGTGTCAAAAGGCAGCAATTATGTGGGAATTGGTTTACCCATTACCTCCTTATCTCTTTTTTTCTACACACTGGAGAACATTATATGTCGAAAACATAATGAGAAAAGTAGAAGTTACTTGTAGCAAGGTATACCTTTTCATCCCCGAAATTAATCGCCTTCTGCAACTTTCATTTAAGACCAGTCTAAGATTTTGCCTGGTAAGGGGTTAAAAGATTGACTTACATTGTAAGGCCCATTATAAATGAGCGAATTTTCGAAACAAATCTTAAGTCATTGCAGAGATGTAGAAATTATTGCACATTAAACTTGAACAAAATGTTGTCAAAGTCTAATGATGACTTTCTTTTGAATACCCCTTTAAATGATTTACATCATGTTATTTCTTTAAAATTGTTTCAGAATTTATGAGCACAAAGTTATTCCAGAGAAATTAATAACATTATCCATCAAAGTATACGAAAAGAAATGAGAGATAAAATTTAGACCTTTGTCAAAATAAGTTATCTTCGATAAAAGAGAAAAAATGTATAAATACAGTTTTTAGGGAAATATTTTTGAAAAGAATGAACTTCTCATTCAAGTTTCCAAAATAAGTTAAACGAAACTGAAACAAGAAAATATTAATGGGTTTGCAAGGATTATTTACCAAGAAAACTTAAATACAGCAGATGTGACAAAGAGATGACTTCTTATGATCAAAGTAAAGTACACACATGACATGCTGATAGGACACACGACAATGCTTCACAATGATATATATTGGTTTTAATTTACAACCCCTTAACTATTTCCTGTTCAATCCCTGGTTTTTACGTCCCTGTGTTTTTATGTTCTTCCTTTCTTCCTTTTCCACAATATTTTCTATCCTACTGAATGATTATTTTTAAGATAAAATTGAATTGTCGTCTGCAAGGCCTTTGATTTTTAGACAGGTCTAAAATTTGGCAAAACAGTAACATATTTATAGGTTAATCTATTTCAAGTATGTGTTTTTGATGATGCTGGACATATTTTTACATGTTAATATGATGATAATAATCCTGTTTCAGATAGGAGAGGTTTTTTTTGGGGGGGGGGGGGGTTTCTACAGTATAATTCTTTATCCATTCCTTTTTCTATGTTATAGATAAATATTACTTATGTTAAGGAAAAGATCTTGAGGAAAATGGCTGGTAAAAAATAAATAATCTTTCCACATGAGACTTCATTCTAATATAACTTTGACATAATATGCATCTGTCAAGGCTATTTTTAATGAAATATTGGTTGAAACACATAGTTTGAAATTAAGCTGTCGGTCTAAAAACACCTTAGTTTTCAGTTTTCTTTTTGAATTACTGGCACGCAAGTATTTCTTCAAATAGCAAATTTAAAAGTTGAAAAGTCAATGTTTTCGTCTGGTAGAAAGCCGTCATCCTCCGTGGTTCACGGAGTTCTATCAAAATTTGCTACCCGTACAAAGGGAAATCACTCTAACGACTTTGGTTCAAAGGGAAGTAAATCACGTTTTCGGAAAGGGCCATACATTGAAGGTACTCACTCTTAGACTAGCATCTATACAATCCCTGTAAGGACTGGTGTCAGCACTATAGGATGGACTTGATAAAGCCCTGAAAAATATTTTGTACAGCATATATAGGGTTTGAACTTATGTTCAACAATTAGTTGTATATCCCTTGTTTCCTTCTATATCAAATTAGCAGTTTTTGGTCAGAGGGTAACAAAAAGATGATGTAAATTGTTTTTTTTTTTTTTTTCTTTTTAATGAACCTGGAATTCAAACTCTGTAAATTGACAAAATATCACCACTGAAATACTTCCACACTACCTTGAAATTACCAGTAAATACATAGTAAAGATATATGAAAATCTTAAGAAACATGGTGCCCAAAGGTAGTTTTATCCTAATTATCTATAGTACACTTGTGTGTGTTTTTTTTCATTATACAACTTGAAAATATGTAAATGGTAGCCTAAAATGGTGTAGGTTTTTCTCACAGTGTTCTTAAAATCTAGACAACAGCATTACCCTGTCAATTTTTGAGGTCTGCGTTTGTAGAATTCCACTTCATCTACAGTCCATACAGCTCCCTTTACATTCTCAACTCTCATAAAACATTTGTGTAAACTAAGATTATGTCTCACTGCATTCTGTGAACACAAATAAAAATAAACACATCTATTCCATAAAATGTAAATGGGATTTTGGTAAATGGGATTTTCCCTATCTCCAAAGGAAAATGTTGAAAGAGGAAGTTATCAATAATCTGCTTAATCCATTCCCTCACATGTCTGCTTTTTTATGCCCCTCAAGAAAACAGGTGAAGAAAACATTGTGGACAATAAAGAAACTACTTTTGAAAAGCAATATTTTCAATGTGAAACATACCCTAATAGACAAATATCTTCTTCTAATTTCACCAACTTAAACTGTCATATGCAACTTCTTTCAATATATACCAGTCTAAGTTTTTGTTGTGTGGGAATGGGTCACTGGTTACTAGAGGGGACATCTTTTTAGACTAGTCCAAACTGGAAGGAGAATACATCTCAAATGCGGCGCCTTTGAACTTTGTAACAGACAGGGTAGAAATTATTGTGAAAAGAGAAGAAAATAAAAATTCTTTTCCACAATGTTTGCCTTATTTTTTGTCAGAGCGTAAATATACAGGATTGTGATGTAACGGGTTCAGTAACATCTCAAGTCTGTTAAAGTTATCTCCCTTAATCCATTTCCAGATGGCAAATTTTAGACTGGGCCAAACTGAAAGAAGCTGCAGACAACAATTTCAAGTTGATGGAATTTTTGGATAGAAAACATTGAGTATAAAACAATTTCTTCATTTTCCACAATGTTTGCCAAAGTCTTTTTTCCTTAGGGGAGTCTAAAAGTGTCACTGAGTACAAATGGGTTAACCCACTTCCAGACCATAAAACTCAAGACTGATCCAAATTCAAAGATGTTACAGGAGTTAATGAAATTTCAAAAATATTGGTCTCTTAGGGTAAAAAACATTCTGGATAATGAAGAAATTACTTGTGACATGCAATTTCTTCATTTTACACTTCGTTTTTCAAAGCTTTTTTATGAGAGGCGTAAAAAAGTAGGATTGCTTTGGAAGAGGTAAACCAGCTTAAGGTTTTTAACGGGCAAGTTAACTGGTCCAATTACTTTGACAAGACTTCATAATCTTTCACCCATTCTCAGAAGACAAAATTTTAGACTAGTCCAAGTTGAAAGAAGCAAATGAAAATTATTGGTTGATCGAATGTTTAACCCTATCCCATAATATCCCTGGTTTTGACGTCCCTGTGATTTCATAATTGAGAAACCATTGCGATTTCGTCTTTTTCCACAATATTTTCCATCCTAAAGAATGATTATTTTTAAAATTATTGCTTTTTGCTTTCCCAAGCTTTTTTTCATTGTGGTGTAAAAAAGTGGAATTGTGTGGGACTGAGTTAAGCAAGATGCAGCAAGACTGGCAAACTGTTATAAAGGCGCTGGTCCCTGTCTAGGTAATCATTACCCATAAGTGTAATACCAATAGGGAAATTATTTGAAAAGCGGAAATTAATTGTAACAACAAATTTTTCTTTTCTAATGATGTTTTTCTATCCTATGCTTTATATGTAGAAATAGCTCTTTTGACCGTAAGTGCATTTACGATATCCTACTCTAATTCTATTTTTAATCCACACTATCTTCAAGATGTTGATTGCTACCTGTATCAGTTTAACCCATTACCAGACATTAAAATTTTAGCAAAATGTTAGACTGGTCCAAATTGAAAGGACTAGCTGACGACATTTCACAGTTGATAAAAAATTCAGATTTTTTCGACTTTCTGAATAGCAAATATTGTTTATAATCAAGAAATTGCTTGTTACAAGAAATTTCTCCATTTTACACAATGTTTTCCCAAATGTTTTCCTTGAAGGTCGTCTAAAAGTGTGTGGGAATGGTTTAAACCACTCTTATCTGAAAAAATATTATTACATCCAAAGGGATGGTTCCCAGGTAAATTGAACAAAGAGCTGTATAACACGTCAGATATTTTTAAGGGGTCACCTACCTTCCAAGTTGCCTCATTTCGTCGAAAGTAAGCAAACGTATTCTGGAACCACTGATATACTTCATTCAAAGTAAGTTGACGATTTTCTGATTCAATGATAGCCTATAAAATGAGAAATGAATTGTTACATAACCCATCACCAGTCGATAAATTTTTAGACCAAGTCTAAATTGGAAAAAAGTTGAAGACAACAATTCATTGCTTGTGCAAATAAGGAAATTGGTGTAAGAAGGGTAGAAAAAATTCTGACAAAAACCATCCCACACTGATGGCTCAGCGCGACACAGTTGATATAGGTAGTTACAACTGTTTTGCACTGACCCATGGATATGTCAGACAAGGATCCCCCTACTCCATTGCTTGAAGCATGACCTGCAGTTGTGACCTTGACATTAAGAGTATCCAATCAAAGTTTACACATGACACTGGTAATCTTCAAAGGGATTAACTGTGTAAAGTTATTTGAAATGAATCAATTAATGTTCTGGACAAAAATTGGAGACACACACACACAAGGACAGAGGTAACTACATATACCCATCATCATTACATGGCAGGGGCATAAGATAAGAAACCCCTTGTAACCAGCAATTTCTCCTTTTACCAGTGTTTTCTAAATTATTCCATATCATTTTATCACTTTAAAATCTAGGTTTTGATGATAATGGATTAATTCAATCTAAAAGTTCATACACACATGCCAAAGCCAAAATTATTTTATACACTTGCCATGTGAAGTACCAAAAATAGATTTTTCTGTTGACCTGTCACTATAGTAACCAATTAGCTACATCTACAAGATTTTTTTCATATGAATTACGAAGAAAGTTTTATTCAAATATGCATTAATTAATTCCCATAATTCAAAATTTTAGACTGGTCCAAAATGAAAGAGATTGCAGACAATAGAACATTGTTGGTTTAACCCATTCCCACTCAACAACATTTTAGACTGGTCCAAATTGAAAGGAGCTGCAGATGATGATGTCAAGTTGATGGAATTCGAACTGTTTCTTCTTATGGACAGAAAACATTGTTGACAATGAATTGCTTGATACAAGCAATCTCTTCATTTTTCATAATGTTTTCCATTTTTTTTTCTTGAGGGGTGTAAAAAGGAGGGATTGTGTTAGAAAGGGTTAAATAGAAACAAGGTGCCAAACTGTCACAAGATACGCCCGTCACACTGCTTAATATTAACTGGGGGTTTGAATAGACCTGAGGTTATTTTGAATGATTTTTTTTTTTAAAACAAAGTATGAAAAACAACAAAGGGCAATAACTCAAAATATAGGCACAGTAGAGTTATGGTTCTTGTGCACTGCACTCCCCCTTGGTGAGATCAATACACCCATGAAATTTCATGATTCTAGCTATTATACTTTTAGAGATATACTCCGGACAAGATTCAAGTATGAAAAACAACAAAAGGCAAAACCTCAAAAAATAGGCTAGGTAGAGTTATGGTTCTTGTACACTGCACTCCCACTTGGTGAGATCTATCCATCCATGAAATTTCATGATTCTAGCTATTATACTTTTAGAGATATACTCCGGACAAGATTCAAGTATGAAAAACAACAAAGGGCAATAATTCCAAAAATAGGCAAGGTAGAGTAATGGTTCTTGTGCACTGCATTCCCCCTTGGTGAGATCTATACACCCATGAAGTTTCATGATCCTAGCTGTACTAATATACTCCGGACAAGATTCAAGTATGAAAAACAACAAAGGGCAATAACTCAAAAAATAGGCTAGGTAGAGTTATGGTTCTTGTACACTGCACTCCCACTTGGTGAGCTCTATCCATCCATGAAATTTCATGATTCTAGCTATTATACTTTTAGAGATATACTCCGGACAAGATTCAAGTATGAAAAACAACAAGGGGCAATAACTCCATAAATAGGCAAGGTAGAGTTATGGTTCTTGTGCACTGCACTCCCACTTGGTGAGATCTATACACCCATGAAGTTTCATGATCCTAGCTATAATACTTTTAGAGATATACTCCGGACAAGATTCAAGTATGAAAAACAACAAAGGGCAATAACTCCAAAAATAGACCAGGTAGAGTTATGGTTCTTGTACACTGCACTCCCACTTGATGAGCTCTATCCATCCATAAAATTTTATGATTCTAGCTATTATACTTTTAGAGATATACTCGGGACAAGATTCAAGTATGAAAAACAACAAAGGGCAATAACTCAAAAAATAGGCTAGGTAGAGTTATGGTTCTTGTACACTGCACTCTTGCTTGGTGAGCTCTATCCATCCATGAAATTTCATGATTCTAGCTATTAAACTTTAAGAGATATACTCCAGACAAGATTCAAGTATGAAAAACAACAAAGGGCAATAACTCAAAAAAATAGGCTAGGTAGAGTTATGGTTCTTGTGCACTGCACTCCCCCTTGGTGAGATCTATACACCCTTGAAGTTTCATGATCCTAGCTATAATACTTTTAGAGATATATTCCGGACAAGATTCAAGTATGAAAAACAACAAAGGGCAATAACTCAAAAAATAGGCTAGGTAGAGTAATCGTTCTTGTACACTGCACTCCCACTTGGTGAGCTCTATCCATCCATGAAATTACATGATCCTAGCTATTATACTTTAGAGATATACTCCGGACAAGATTCAAGTATGAAAAACAACAAAGGGCAATAACTCAAAAAATAGGACAGGTAGAGTTATGGTTCTTGTGCACTGCACTCCCCCTTGGCGAGATCTATATACCCATGAAGTTTCATGATTCTAGCTATTATACTTTTAGAGATATACTCCGGACAAGATTCAAGTATGAAAAACAACAAAGGGCAATAACTCAAAAAATAGGCTAGGTAGAGTTATGGTTCTTGTGCACTGCACTCCCCCTTGGTGAGATCTATACACCCATGAAGTTTCATGATCCTAGCTATAATACTTTTAGAGATATACTCCGAACAAGATTCAAGTATGAAAAACAACAAAGGGCAATAACTCAAAAAATAGGCCAGGTAGAGTTATGGTTCTTGTGCACTGCACTCCGTATTGATGAGAAGAATATAACTGCCAAGTTTAAAGTCAATTGGACTTAAGGTGACAGAGTTATGCTCCGGACAAAGAAGTGGACACCGCCGGACAACCGGACGCCCGGACATCACGGGTGATCCCATAATACATCCCGTCTTCGACGGGCGTATAAAAATAATAAGCTAATAAGGGTCATATGAGGTAGAAATCATTGTGATAAAAGAAGAAATTGCTTATTAAAAACAATTTTGTTTTTGTCACATTGTTTCCTTAGCTATTTCAAAATCACATAAAAATGAGGGATTGAGTTATAATGGGTTAACCCATTCCCATATAATCCCACTTTTTAGCGAATTTTTGGGGTAGAAAACATTATGGATGAGGAAATTGCTGGTCCACAATGATTTTCTCTTGCATAAATAACCAAGAATGTGTGGGAATGGGTTATACACAATATTCTTATATCCTTTTGATAAAATAATCTTTCCTTTTATGACTCACCTGACGAATCAAGGAAGCATAGGTAAATGGAGGTCGGACATCGGTATTTTTATAAAATTCTCTATTTCTCTGGATTTCTGTAACAAAATTAAAGTAAGTTCAATCTAGTATTCACTTAACCCATTCCCACACAACAAAATTTTAGACTGGTCCAAATTGAAAGAAGCTGCAGACGACAACTTCAAGTTAATTTTCCATCTTTTTGGATATGAAAACATTGTGGATAATGAAGAAATTGCTTGATCCAAGCAATTTCTTCATTTCCATAATGTTTTCCAAAGCTTTTTTCTTGAGGGGCTTAAAAAGGAGGGCTTGAGTGGGAATGAGTTAAGAGGCATGACTTGTCTATAAAGAAAGAGTCACAAATCACATTTACTGCAATTGGTTTTATGTAAAATTATTATCTGTTAAACCTTTCTCCAACAATTTCTTGTCTCAAAGTCTAAAGCTTTCTTCTTTAATACATTCCCACATAATCCCACTTTTTGATGCCCCTTGAAAAAAGGCTCAGGAAAACAGTGTGGAAAATGTAGAAATAACTTGATACAAGTAATTTCTCCATTATCCAACATACATGTATTTCAACACCGAAATACAAAGATTGACTATGAGATGTTGTTTGCAACTTTTTCAATTTGAACCAGTCCAAAACAAAAACTTGTTGTCTAGTAATTAGTTAAACTTAGACATAATCAAAATTCTTTAACCCATTCCCACTCAAGAAAATTTTAGACTGATCCAAATTGAAAGAAGCTGCAGATTCAAGATGATGAAATTTTAATTTTTTTCATCTTTTTCGATAGAAAACATTCTGGATAATGAAGAAATTGCTTGATACAAGCAATTTCTTCATTTTCCACAATGTTTTCCAAAGCTCTTTTCTTGAGAGGCGTAAAAAGGAGGGATTGAGTTGGAATGGGTTAATCCAAGAATAGTCGACATAATTTTAGATCTGTCCTAATTCAAAGAAGTTACAGACAACAATTGTTGGTGAAATCTGAAATATTACAAGTCTCTGAAACAAATTTGACACTGAAGTGTGACCTTGACCTTGGACATAATTATGGAATAATGAGCTTCAAAATGTACATTAACGAATTATGGAGATCAATTAACCCATACCCACACAACAAAATTTTAGACTGGTCCAAATTGAAAGGAGTTGCAGGCAACAATTTCAAGTTGGTGGAATTTCAGATTTGTTCAACTTTCTGGGTTGAAAACATGTGGAATGAAGGAATTGCTTGTTCAAGCAATTTCTTCATTTTATACAATTATTTCATAATACTTTTTTGGGGGAGGGGGGGAGCATCAAAAGCATCATGGTGTGGGAATTGGTTAAATCAAATAATTTGAAATCTATCAATAATTGCAGTTGTTATGGTCCAGACCATTTGAAAGCTAGGATAAAAAAATGTCCACAACAAACCTAGAAATCCAAACCCAACTATTCAATAAAGCAATGTTAAGAGGGTTTGTCTTTATGTTAACATTTTAATGTTTTATCATAACAAGCAATTTCTTCATTATCAACAATATTTTCTACCCCCAAATTGTTCTCAGTACCTTCTTTCAATATGGACCAGTCTAAAAAAAATTTGTGTGGAAGCAAGTTAGTCAGTATTGAATCAAAATTATAACTACCAGCTGATATGGGTAGATTGCACTTGTCTGAGACCCGTCTTCTCATGGCCCCAAGTCCTGTGGGTGTTGCTGGTTGTGATGAGGCCTGTGATGGATGTGAGGTGACTGGGGGCTGTGGGGGAGGTATGATGAGGGGTGGCAGTCCATGAGCTGCTGGGTTCAAGTGAGGCAAACTCTGCGGTGGCTTCACAACCTTCTGAGATGAGACAGGAAGGCTTGGAGGTTCTTGTTTCACATGGTGTATCTTTGGGGATAATTGCTGTTTATGGAATATAAATGCTTATATTAACACATTAACAGACGAGAAACTAATAGACAAGTCTGAATTGATAGAATATGTAATTTATATAATCAAGTAAATTAAATTTATTATTTTGTCTTTCTGAGAAGAAAACATTGTGGGAAATGACAAAAGTGCTTGATATACACAATTACTTACTTTTTCCAAAATGACTTACAAATTTTTCTAATTATGGTCATAAAAGGAGGGATTGTATTGGAAAGGACTTATACGTTAACCATTATCTATTACAAATCTACTTATTTCTCTTTCTATCAAGGTTTTCAACCTGATTTGGTAAGTGCTTTCAAATCATAGTGAACTTTAAATTGCCATCTGCAACTTTTATAAATTTCGACCTGTCCAAAATGTTCTAGTCCCCATCAAATGCTCTTAACCAATTACCACATGACAAAATTCTAGAATGGTCCAAGTTGAAAAAAGTGCTGACAAAAATATTTAGTTGAAGACATTTTAAAAATCTCAGTTTTCTGTTGTAGAAAACATTGTGAATACACTGCAACTCCTCTATAACGCTACGGAGCAAAGCGCTGACTCCATTATAACACGGGGTCCACTTGGCTCCCAAAAATTTGGAGGGGGTATTTCGGGTTGTAGATGCTGAGATACGACGTTAATGCTAATTTGGCCGCGATTTTTTCATCCCGTCTTCGGCCCGCTCGAAGAAAAAGGGTTGCACATAAAAATCGATAATTACCCGAAGCCAGGTAAGTTTTTAACACCTTACGTGGAATTCCTGGTCATTAATGCATTACTTCAGAGGTAATTGCTTTATTGATTGATGACACGCGTAGTGTTTCAATTTACAAAATCAGTTTGATTGTTTGGTCTTTCTGTTTGACATTGAGATATCAATGCCTTAGGTCTTTTATATTTTTTAAATCAACAGAGAATAGGCACGCACCAAGGTATCCTTCAGTTACAAACCTTTAAAATATCAGATTGTTTCACTCTCGGCTTCAGTCCCGGGTAGGACGTGTTCTTAAAGTAATACGCGAGCGTGAAATTAGACAAATTGACTTGAGCCTACTTTTTATTTCACTTCATAGTTTGCTGGTATCTGGAGCTCGTAGGGGATAGTGGCTTCAAGATAAAAACTCAACAATGTGCTTTGAAAACAATCAGTCGTAGTTGCGACGTTTTCGCTAAATACAGAAAATACATGAATTTGAATTGTAAATGTCACAATATCGGAAGGAACGGGATAGATAATTTAAGTAGATTAATATGAAATACCGTTATTTTTCTGCATTTCTTTCAATAATCCGAAAATTTAATGCCATCCTGTATGATCAAACACACGGCAAAAAGCTCGTCGACAAATTTGAAGTCAAGGTTTTTCAGGTACAGTTTATTTTATTCTGAGGGGGGAAAGGTGATCAAAGGTGCCGCCGCCAGATGTTCAGCTATTTATGGGAGAGTTTCCGGAGTTGACACGTGCCAGACGCGTACCCCCTGAGAATTCTTGCTGACCGAATTTTTTACTCTTGTCATTATGAAACTAGACATTCCGCCGTCTCAGACTTTTTTCGATTATCATGACCTTCATTTTTACGATTAAAAGTTGGCGGCTACAAATTTTAATCCAGTTTTGTATACGTGCAACTGGTCGGCTTAAATTTCGGATTCGTAAATGACTAGGTTCAGATTGAGTTCTTAGTCGGTTTATTGTTACCGTATTTTTAACAATGGTAAAGAAATTAGACCAAGTCCATTACCGCAAAAGAGGTTCGAAGGTAGATCCACGCGACATTTTCTCAACGCTTCAGTAACCCCAGGTGTTCAACAACTCGTCGGTCTCCAAGGAGACGTCGCTATGCGGAATACTTAGATTTTATCCCTTTTGTGTAAGGATGGAAATATTTACGTCCGTGTAAAACTAAATTCAATTAGATTAATGCCGACGACTATCATAATAATAAAACATGTCTCGGGTAAAAGTTCTAGCTTCTTAATATTGGGAGAAAGAGAACCACAATTTATAGACCTGTAGAAATTTACGGATTATTCAATCTTGAAAGACCGGGAAGGTAAGATTAGAAATTCTCCGCACGCTGAATTTCGTCCCTTTCTGCTAAAATCTCGTAATTACAGTTGTTGTTTTTCATTCATTTCCCGACTATTAACTTGTGTAGAATTAAACTTGCTACAGGAATTTTATCACGAATTATCGGGTGTTTGGTTCCGATTCTGACGGTTGAAAATTTCAGTTACGGCGGGGGGGGGGGGCAGCGTTATAGCATAATAACTCCACTTCTTCCGCTGTTTCATTTCTTGGACCCCACCAACAGCGTTATAGTGGAGCTGCAGTGTAATGAAGAAATTGCTTGTAAATTAGAGTCAAAGAAATTTTAGATTTTTTCAAATTACTGGATAGGAATCATTGTTCTGTTGTAGAAAACGTTGTGAATAGTGAAGAAATTGCTTGTAAATTAGAGTTAAGGAAATTTTAGATTTTTTCAAACTACTGGATAGGAAACATTGTGGAAGTGAAGAAATTGCTTGTTGTAGGGAATTTCTTCAATTTACACAATTTTTTCCAAATTCTTTTCTTGAGGGTTGTAAAAAAGAGTAAATGTATGGGAATGGGTATAAACTGGTATTTTCTGAGTATGTTGTTCATAACCCTTTAACCCATTACCATATGACAAAGTTTTAGGCCAGTCCAAATTGAAAGGAGTTGCAAACAACAATAAAAAGTTCAAATATTTTTAGAAATCTTTATGTTTTTGAGAAGACAACATTGTTGAGAATAAAGAAATTATTTGTAACAAGCAATTTCTTCATTTTCTAAAATGTTTTCCAAAGATTTTATCTAGAGGGTGTCTAAAAGTGTCATTGTGTGAGAATGGGTTAAAGTACCTTTAGTCAAAGTCTGGCTCATACGCTATGAATATCAAAATTTTGGTAGCCCCCATCCTTAAATCAGTCCAAATTCGAGGAGGATGCAGACCACAATTAAATGCCAGTTTGAATTGAAAAACAAGATGTGTTCGTGAAACACCATGTTCCCATAACAGCCTTTTCAAATATGACCGCAATAAGTGACCTTTTTCAGTTTTTGCATTAAGTATACAAAACTTATAACCTTGATGAATGACCTTTACATTGATGGATGACCCTGATTTTACAACTATCTGATGTCTATCAATGCAAGGGACCTATATACCAAATATGAGCCATGTATGTAGATTTGTTTGAAAAAGAGCAAAATGTCAAGTTATTGTGTTAAGTTTACCAACATAGTGACCTTGACCTCAATGGATGACTATGACTTTACAACCAACTGATACCTATTCATTGAAGGAATCAATATCCTAAGTATGAGCCATGTCTCTGCAACGGTGTTTGACTGCCTTGATGGCTGAGTGGTGTAGGTGCTTGACTCATGATCTGTTGGACTATTACTATCATTTACACAATCAATTAAATAAATTAGAAAAGCTAACAGTTTTTGAGTAAGAGCAAAATATTAGTTTACAACTTGGAGACTGGTAAAAAATGTCCAGATCCTATCAATGGGCAGGCGTAATAAGTGTGATAAAGGGGGAATTGCTTGCAAGAAATTTTCCAAAGCTACATTTTTCACATAAAATGCTAGATTAAGTGTCAATTTCAAAAGGTTATCATGTACAATAGGCTTACAATGCTTTTCCATTAACCCATTCCCACTCAGAGACTCTTTTAAACGCCCCCAAGGAAAAAAGCTTTGGAAAACATTGTGGAAAATGAAGAAATTGCTTGTCACAAGCAATTTCTTCATTATCCACAATGTTTTCTATCCAGAAAGATGAAACAATTCAAATTTCCATAAACTTTAAATTGTCGTCTGCAACTTCTTTCAATTTGGACCAGTCTAAATTCTTTCCATGGGGTAATGGGTTAACCTCTAAAACTAATGGACCCTAGGGAGACTGATGTCTCCTGCCTAACAGCTGCTTCTTTTTTTGTTAACCTAGACAAACTTTATTTCTCAAATAAAGAGGTAAGTTCAAACCTATAAAATGAGATTAAAATTTATCTCTTGTAATATTACATGAAAAGATTAATCACCTTGATAAACAGTTAGTGTGAATTTTTAATGCATAATCATGAAATCTCTGTAACATTTTATTTATTATTACTTAACCCTTTAACCCATTCCAACTCAATCCCTCCTTTTTACGCCCCGAGAAAAAAGCTTCGGAAAACATTGTGGATAATGAAGAAATTGCTTGGACCAAGCAATTTCTTCATTATCCACAATGTTTTCTATCCAAAAAGACGGAATAATTCAAAATTCCATCAACTTGAAATTGTCGTCTGCAGCTTCTTTCAATTTGGAACAGTCTAAAATTTTGCTGTGTTGGAATGGGTTAAACCTCTGTAACATTTTTTTTATTAATACTTAATCAAATAAGCATATTTTTTTTACACAGAGATTTTGGAAAATTGTTAAGAAAAAAATATTGTATTATTTCACATAGCTTATTAATCTCCAAGTTTTACTGTTCAATTATAAAGAAATTGTTGGTGGACAACAAAAACATTGTAACAACTGCTTAAACCATTTTGAAAAAAAAAATCCTTTTTATGCCCCTCAAGAAAAAAGCTTTGGTAAACATTGTGGGAAATGAAGAAATTGCTTGCATCAAGCAATTTCTTCACTATCCACAATGTTTTCTATCCAAAAAGACAAAGAAAAAAAATCCACCAATTTAAAATTGTTGTCTGCAGCTTCTTTCAATTAGGACCAGTCACTTGGGAATGGGTTAATTGCAGCTGCCAAATGGCTTAGTGATAAAGGTGCCAGAGTACTTAATATGAGATCAGATGTTTAACCCATTTCCTCATTACAATTTTTTAGACTGGTCCAAATTGAAAGAGGTTGAAGGTGACAATTTCAAGTTGATGATTTTTTTTTGTCATTTTGAAAGAAAACATTGTGGACAATGAAGAAATTGCTTGTCACAAGTAATTTCTAAATTTTCACAATGTTTTCCAAAGCTTTTTGTCTTAGGGGTGTCTAAAAGCATCACTGAGAGGGAATGGGTTAAACACCTACCATTACCACAGCATTAGCATAGGCAACTCTCTTAGCCAATACCACACCATCCCTTATTTTGATGTGCTGAATAGAAAACATTATTGGAAAAGGATAAATTACTTGTTACCAGCAATATCTCCTTTTCTGACAATGTTTTCTACATTTGATATTGACTTCTACATCTCATTTGGCCAGTCTTTAATTCTGCTGTCTTGTTATGATTAAATATCCATATTTAGTCTTATTAATTTATTGAATCTGGCTTAAAACCACTTTTAACAGTATATCAGTCATATCATGGCAGCTGGAGCACCTAACAAGGGATTCCTGGTATTTCTCACACTAGTACTACGACTACATACTTTCCAAGCGTCCAGCTATTCATCCTACTTAGGTTTACCACCCATTGGTTGGAGACAAATGTTGAAAAGGATATTTGCCACGACCAAGGATCAAACCCAGCGATCAGGAGTCCGAAGTACTACCACCTGGACTATGGCTGTCTCCCCTATTTAATCAAAAGAAAGCTTGTAGAGGGCTATAAACCAATGCCTCTGTAGTATTACAGAGCATCAATATTTGATACGAGTTTTTGCAACAATCAAACAAAAGGGAAATAGTTTAACCCTTTCCTGTACCAATCCCTTGTTTTCATGTCCCTGTGAGTTTATACTTGAGAAAATATTGTGGGAAAAGAAGAAATTGCTTGTCACAAGCAATTTCTTCTTTTCCCACAATATTTTCTTACCCATAAGTTTGTTACTTTTCAAATTGCACTCACTCTTTATTGTTGTCTGCAACTTCTTTCAAATTGAACTGGTCTAAAATTATGAAAAATTGGAAAGGGTTATACCATTAACATATTTACATTTCTATCTGTTGCCTTTCTTTCAGTATCTATCTCCTCCCGATTTTCTTGATGTGGTCGTAAATGAAGATGTTGCATCATAGCATGTAACAGTTCCTTCTCTCGGTTTAACTGAAATGACACAATTACAAGATTGTTTGATATATGTGTATATCAGTTCTTTTAAAGTGAAAATTACATAAAGTTTTATTAAAGAGAAGTTACAACGCAATATAAGCAAACTGCAACCTTTTATTGACTTTGACCCATTTCCAGACTATCACACATTTTAACACCCCTAAATAAAACAGACTGGGAAACACTGTGGAGAAAGAATAAATTACTAATATTAAGCTATATCTTTATACATATTTAAGAGCATGTCCCCTACTGGCTGCAAAATCATTTTTGTCTAAGAATTGTCAGAGTCAGATCTCAGTTTTTTCTCCAAAATCAATTTATGAAACAAAACTCTGACTGATCTGTAACTCAATTATTCAGACTCAAACATAAAAAAAACGTGTATTGTTTAGAAAAAAGTCTAGATACTAGGATTTCAGCAAAATCATCCAAGTTCAACATTATTTTTTTTTTTTTTTTTGAAATCAGTAGATAGAAATGGATTGCAAACTTGAGATGTGTTACTAATGAAAGTGGACTGAAATAAAAAATCAGCTCAAAATATGGGGAATGTTACAACAGTGTCTTTTTCTATTTGTTGTTATTGTGTTCAAGAATCGTGTGTACGTACTTTTTATTGGATGAGACAGATTATTTTGTACAAGCCAAATACAGATTTTTTTCTGTTGAGTTATATTAGATAGCAAGATTTCAAGCCATATCTTTTATAGGTATATAATAAATATCTATATTTGATAAAAAATCTGGAAAATTAGGATTTCAAAGAAATTTTCTGCAGCTAACATCTAATTCTTATTCATGAAGGGCCCTTCAGCTTAGGCTGTTGGGGACTAATGAGTGAACAAAAAATTGCTTGTAACAGGTTCAGCAACAAATAAAATTAAAGCATGGAGCATAGTAAAGGCCCATACTTTGTTTTTGCTCTAAGCCTTCAAAATATAGTGAAAGGGTAAATAAGAATAACATGTTTGAACAAGGTGCCAAATTGTCACAAGATACGCCCGTCACACTGCTTAATATTAACTGGGGGTTTGAATAGAACTGAGGTTATTTTGAATGAATATCTTTTGTCAAACAAAGTATGAAAAACAACAAAGGGCAATAACTCAAAATATACACTAGGTAGAGTTATGGTTCTTGTACACTGCACTCCCACTTGGTAAGCTCTATCAATCCATGAAATTTCATGATTCTAGCTATTATACTTTTAGAGATATACTCCGGACAAGATTCAAGTATAATAAACAACAAAGGGCAATAACCCAAAAAATAGGCCAGGTAGAGTTATGGTTCTTGTGCACTGCACTCCCCCTTGGTGAGATCTATACACCCATGAAGTTTCATGATCCTAGCTATTATACTTTTAGAGATATACTCCGGACAAGATTCAAGTATGAAAAACAACAAAGGGCAATAACTCAAAATATACACTAGGTAGAGTTATGGTTCTTGTACACTGCACTCCCACTTGGTAAGCTCTATCCATCCAATAAATTTCATGATTCTAGCTATTATACTTTTAGAGATATACTCCGGACAAGATTCAAGTATAATAAACAACAAAGGGCAATAACCCAAAAAATAGGCCAGGTAGAGTTATGGTTCTTGTGCACTGCACTCCCCCTTGGTGAGATCTATACACCCATGAAGTTTCATGATCCTAGCTATTATACTTTTAGAGATATACTCCGGACAAGATTCAAGTATGAAAAACATCAAAGGGCAATAACTCAAAATATACACTAGGTAGAGTTATGGTTCTTGTACACTTCACTCCCACCAGGTGAGCTCTATCCATCCATGAAATTTCATGATTCCAGCTATTATACTTTTAGAGATATACTCCGGACAAGATTCAAGTATGATAAACAACAAAGGGCAATAACTCAAAAAATAGGCCAGGTAGAGTTATGGTTCTTGTGCACTGCACTTCCCCTTGGTGAGCTCTATCCATCCATGAAATTTCATGATTCTAGCTATTATACTTTTAGAGATATACTCCGGACAAGATTCAAGTATGAAAAACAACAAAGGGCAATAACTCAAAAAATAGGCCAGGTAGAGTTATGGTTCTTGTACACTGCACCCCCCCTTGGTGAGATCTATACACACACGAAGTTTCATGATCCTAGCTATTATACTTTTAGAGATATACTCCGGACAAGATTCAAGTATAAAAAACATCAAAGGGCAATAACTCAAAAAATAGGCCAGGTAGAGTTATGGTTCTTGTGCACTGCACTCCGTATTGATGAGAAGAATATAATTGCCAAGTTTAAAGTCAATCGGACTTACGGTGACAGAGTTATGCTCCGGACAAAGAAGTGGACACCGCCGGACGCCCGGACAACCGGACGCCCGGACACCACGGGTGATCCCATAATACGTCCCGTCTTCGACGGGCGTATAAAAATCACGTAACATTTACTAAAGTTTGTGACAATTATGTATCAAAATCCTTTTTATTTGCTTTGTTTTCATAAAGGTAAAAGATGTAATGCTGAATGCTACAACATGTCAAGATAATTATTTTAGCTAATGAAGCAACCATATTTTCACAACATGTTGTGAACACAATTTGAATTTAAAAAGGCAAGAAGGAAACAGGTGTTGAACGATCCTTAATTCTACCATTGTTTTAAACTGAAATAGGGCAGACCCTACAATATTTCTTGAATTAAATCCTTCTTTGAAAACACTGAACAGCCATAAACGCGTTTTCTCTCTTTGGTAACAAATGAATGCTATATTACTTTAATAAGTAATTTGTAGAATTTGTCCCAAATAGATCTCGTTTAATGTGGATAGATTAACCCATTCCAACACAATCCCTCTTCTTCATGCCTCTTAAGAATAAAGTTTTTGGAAAACACTGTGAGAAATGAATAAATTGCTTGTCACAAGCGCTTTCTTCATTTCTTACAATGTTTTCTACCCGAAAGACAAAGATATATAGAATGCCATCAACTTGAAAATATCTTCTTTCAATTTGGACCAGTCTAAAATGTTGCCGTAGGGAATGGGTTACCATTAGTTAATGCCCATTTTGAACTTTGACCTGGTATAACCGATGTTTAAGGGCAGCACTGCCATATTAATCTTCTTTAACCCATTCCAACACAGCAAAATTTTAGACTGATCCAAATTGAAAGCTGCAGACAACAATTTCATGTTGATGGAATTTTGAATTTTTTCGTCTTTTTAGATAGAAAACATTGTGGATAATGAAGAAATTGCTTGATACAAGCAATTTCTTCATTTTCCACAATGTTTTCCAATGCTTTTTTCTAGAGGGGCGTAAAAAGGAGGGATTGAGTTGGAATGGGTTAAAATCAGGAAAGGAACCTGTTGTTATCAATACTTAAACCCATTCCCGTATGATAAAATTTTAGACCAGTCCAAATTCAAAGAAAATGCAGACGACAATTTTAAGTTGATGAAATCTTCAAAATTCTTGTCTTTTAGGGTAGGAAATATCGTTGATAATGAAGAAATTGCTTGTATCAAGCAATTTCTTCATTCTCCTCAAAGTTTTCGAAAATTTCATATTGAGGGGCGTTTAAAAGCATCATTGTGTGCAAATGGGTTAAAATAAGAGCACAAATGCATGTACCAACAATCAGTTGTTCAAGTGCTTCATAGAAACTTTGAGTTGAAAAAGGGATTTAGTTCATTAATAAAATAATTTAATTTTTGGTTTCGTCTCAAAAACAAGCTTTCTGATTGTTCGAAAAAAATTATTCATAACTCCATGAACAAAATTTTGAGCACGCAGCGATTTTATATGCTTCCCCACAAAATAGTGCCATACAAAAAGGTATCAAAAATTGTAAAGCTTTTGTTTTTTCGCTCCATGCTATTAAATTATAAGAAATGAAGAGAATATTTTTTGTTTTCATGGAGGTATGAACCCAAAAATCTAATCACACACTGTATGAATCCGCTTTGCGCATTCATACAGTGTGATTAATTTTTTCAGTTCATACCTCCATGAAAACAAAAAATATTCTCTTCATCTCTTAAATGAATTTAGAGTTATCCCCCTTGTTGGTATAGATTGCTTTCCTGATAGTGAACATACATTCTGAGTTACAAGGGAACTTGTTCAGCAATACCAGAGATATTACAAAATGTCAAAGCTTAGAGATGACAACAATACTGATGCAGACGAACACCTGATTCCATCAATATCTTGGGTGTTCTCCAAAAAACGGCCAAGCTAAAAAAAAAATTGTTTGACATGGTCAAACATGATAAATATACCTGATCTTTTGAAGTTAATTTTGAAAAAATGATAACTTACTTACCCATTACAAGACATCAAAATTTTAGTCTTGTCCAAATTCAAAGAAGTTGCAGACAACAATTTTTTGTTGATGAAATCTTTTTTTCTTTCCTTTGAGGTTGAAAACATTGTGGAGAATGAAGAAATTGCTTGTAAAAAAACAGTTCGTTCATTGTCAATAATGTTTCCAAAGCTTCTCATAAGCAATTTCTTTAATTTTCACAATGTTTTCTACTCAGCAAATAGAAAAAATCTAAAATTTCATAAACTTTAAATTGTTGTCTGCAACTTCTTTCAATTTGGACCAGTCTAAAATTTTGCTACCTGGTAATGGGTTAAAGTACCATTAGGTGAGGTGTACACACTATTATATATATTTAATGACAAAAATCATGATAAATAGACCATACTGTCAATCTTGAAATCTTGTACATGTTTATTAGTTTGTGAAGTCAATATAATTTTATGAAGATTTCTAACAAATTATTGCATATAGCTCATAAAAATGAGACAGAGAATTATTATGTGATCCATAAAAGTGATACCATCTTAAAAATCACCATGCTTCATTGCAGTCTCTTCACAAATATTACAAGTCATGACATAGAAAATGGTGCCTCACTATGGCTAAAAAGTGAAGTCAGCTTTTATCAACTTTCATAAAGATTAACAATAGGCTAAGAATTGTTTCACTGAACTCAACCATTTGGAAAAAATGCTACTTTCTGACAATATAACCATGAAACAATGTGTAAGACTTTCCCAAATCAAATTACTTTTCTGCTAACTGTACAAAATCTTCGGCAAACTTGCAATGAGCTTTTTTGAAGAAGGCAATGTGATTTCATCAGCTTAATCTCTTTGTCTTTTTAAAAGATAATGTTGACTTATTCTTTAATAATTTTCATTGTACTCATACTCTGCTTGTTATACTCATGGCATCATAGATGAGGGGGGTATACTTTACCTCTGTCTGTCCTTCTGTCTGACAGTTTATAACCTGAATGTTAATCACATTTTCCTTGGAGACTATTACTGGCATAAACTTAAAACTTGGTGTTGAGGTTCAGCTATCAGTTCTACATGGCCCTTACCGAGGGCCAGTTATCTACTTCCTCTTTTAATCCATTCCAACACAGGAAAATTTTAGACTATTCCAAATCCAATTTCAGCATCTCTATCTTTTTGGGTAGAAAATTAGGTTGAAAATGAAGAAATTGCTTGTAACAAGCAATTTTTTCATCTTCAACCTTGTTTTCCTCAAGTCTTTTCTTTAGGAGTGTAAAAATGAGGGATTGTGTTGGAATGGGTTAAGAAAGGTCACTAGAGTACAAATAAGGTACTTCAAAAACCAAAGGTGACCCTTGGATATCAAACTTGTTTCAGGTAAACAACCTGACCAACTATAACAACCTGACCAACTATAACCATTTTCAGCCCATAACTTTGGTCTGGAAATATTACCTGGTGTACTATCTTCTGAACCTATGTGACCCACTATCCAAGTTGTCAAAGATACTATTGAGGAAAATTAACCCTTGTCAAGCAAGTATAGAAAAAGATCTGCCTGCACATATGTGCAGTCTGGTCTTTTTCTACATCACCTGTCTATCACATTGAAGCCAAAGTTGTTTATAGAAAATAGATTTCAAAAGAAATAATGACCAACAATCAGGTTATAAAGTGCTTTCTGTCATTTGATTATGATCCCTTTCTCAGACAGCTATTTATTTAGCATGACAAGGGTTAACCCATTCCAAATCAATCCCTCCTTTTTACGCCCCTCAAGAAAAAAACTTTGGAAAACATTGTGGAAAATGAAGAAATTGCTTGTTTCAAGCAATTTCTTCATTATCCACAATGTTTTCTATCCAAAAAAGAAAAAAAATCAAAATTCCATCAACTTGAAATTGTCGTCTGCAGTTTCTTTCAATTTCGGCCAGTCTAAAATTTTGCTGTGTTAGAATGGATTAACAAAGTAAGATTCCTGTATAAATCTAAATAACTGGTTCATACTGAGTAATTGAGATTTTAGTTAATGACTAGGTGCGCCTGAGCGCCTGTATTACCCAACAATCCTGAATGTACTGATAAAACAAAGGGTGTTTTTAGGAATTCAATATAAACTGAATCAACTTTGCCATATCTGGCAAATAAATCTAGTCACTAGAATCTTTAAAATAGTTCTAGAAGATGTTTCATTGTTTTAAAAACTCAAGTCATGTTAAATTCATCCAGAAAGGCAGATGAAAAGGTATTAATAAATTTTTCACTGTATACCATAGAAAATGCATAAGACAATAAAAGCCATGTTTTCAAGCAACCAAAAGTATTTGAAGGAATCTTGTACAGAGTCATCTGAGGATCATCAAGTAGTTGAAATTCATAAATAGGATTCTGAGAAGACTTTCAAAGTTTTCACAATATGCAATATAAGGAAATAAGCCCCCCGCCCCCCCCAAAAAAAATGCAGAGTACTTCATTCGATAAATTTATTGAAGAAATCTGATGAAAGGTGTCAAAGGATCATTCCAGCGAGATTTGGTTGAAATCAATCTACTAGTCTCTGAGAAAAAGATTTATAGAGTTTCACTATATACCATGTATCATGGAATTATCAAAGCTATGATTTTCATCCGATTATAATTCTTTTAACCCTTTCCTGTTTCTTGAAATTTTAGACTAGTCAAAATTGAAAGAGGTTGCAGACGACAGTGAAAACTGGATTCAATTTGAAATGAAACCATCTGATGTGGTAGAAAATATTGTGGATAAAAGGAGAAATTGCTTGTTACAAGCAATTTATCCTTTTTCCACAATGTTTTCTCAAGTATGAAATCACAGCAACATAAAAACCCAGGTTTAAATAGGAAAGGGTTAAATAGCCTAATAAAGAGTTACCAAAGAATCATTTCTGTGAAATTTGGTTGAAATCTAGCAGCTGGTTTCTGAAAGGAGAATTTTCAAGCCTTTCTCCATATATGGAAATTAGAACCGTCCATTGAAGCCTTTGTTTTCATCTGATCAAAATTCTTTGACAGAATCTGTTAAAGGGTCATCCAAGGATAATTCCTATAAAATTTGGTTGAAATCCATCAGCTGGTTTCTAAGAAGATTTTCAAAGCTTTTACCATATATGTCAATTAGGCCTGCCCTTAAAAGCCATGATTTTCATCTAATTAAAATAATCTTAGTCTGATAAAGAGTCACCAAAGGATCATTCCTGTGAAATTTGGTTGAAATCCATCCGCTAGTTTCTGTGAAGATTTTTAAAGCTTTCACCATATATTGAAATTTAAGCCCCTCCCATTAAAGCCATGTTTTCATCCATTAAAAATTCTTTGAAGGAATCTGAAAAAGGGTAACCCAATGATCATTCCTGTGAAATTTGGTTGAAATCCATCCACTGGTTTCTGAGAAGAAGATTTTCAAAGCTTTTACCATACTTTTGTTATAGGAAAATTATCTGCTCTTCCAACAGTTTTTAATGTCATTTTCATGCTTCATGTTAACTCAAATAAATACACCATAGGTTTAGTTCAATGTGAATATTCCCCATGCCCTACTTTGAAACAGCAGAATTTATCTAATGATTTGATACTTGCTAACAACTGAACTGCTAGCAGAGGTTAATGACACAATTGATAAATAATTGGAAACCACTTTGTACTTTGTTGATTTATTTTGAGCCTTGTAGCGCAAACATTTGTTTCTTATCTTTCTTTCTTTTGTATTTCTTTCATAATCTGTTAAAGAGCCACTTTAAATAAACAAATCATATTGATTCAACCTGAAATAGATTGTCATCTTGACTTCTCACTTCTAATGAATTGATTGACAGCCATCAATCTTTCCTCTGGCGACTGTCTACCTTAATGAGGTCAGTAGAACACTAAGGACATTAGCATACTGATCATGTCACCAGAAAATCTCAACATGCATATCTAACACCATTTCAATTCATTAAACAAAAGACAATGTGATTTTTGTCATTAAAAGGAAATATGTAGAGTCCCTTTTAAAGTTGATGACAACAAAATGTGGCTGTGAAACAGAGGCAAATTCTTAAGATCACCTTTTAGATTATGATATTAAACTTCTTAGATGACATTTATTTTGACCTTGGAATAATTTTAATATCAGTGAGACAAAGCTTCAAGCCTGATAATTCATTTTACCAGTCAAATCATTTTGAAGTAGCAGGACAAAGTTAAAGTCCCAGGCTAAGTTTTTAGCAGACAGGTTGTCAGAGAAATGGCTAGACAACTGAAGCTGACAAATCTTTAAAGTGAAGGAAAAATTCCTTTTTTTTCTGGGTAGGGGAGTTAGTCCTATTTTAAAGGATACTCAACACCTTATGTGGATTAGCTTTAACCTATTCCCTGACAACAAATTTTAGACTGGTTCAAATTAAGAAGAGTTGCATACAAAAATGTAAAGTTAATTTTTTAACTTTCTGGATTGAAAATATTGTGAAAAAAAAAAAAAAAAAGAAATTGCTGGTTACAAGCAATTTCCTCATTTTACACAATGTTTTCTCAATTGTTTTTTCTTGAGGGGTGTCCAAAAGCATCAATGTGTGGGAATGGGTTAATGTATATTACTTCAAAAAACATGATCCATTAAGGCATATTCATTAAGAACAAATACGACATTCATCCATGAACATGCGGAAAACAATAGTTTCTGCCTGTCTCTACCAATAAATAAATTTTGACAGCCTGATCGATGGTTGGATGGTTACTCATCCTTATGAACAGTTTCAGTTGAATTTACACCAGCTGGTGGACCTAACCATGGCTTCCAATCATTTCCAAGTAAAACAACAGCATTTTTCGTCATATATCTTTAAAATGGTTTATCCAAGAGTTAAATGCACGTGTATGTTGGATAAATAGTATAGATAGCGACAACAATTTCTCCTACTCAAACTTGTTTTGTTTGTGTGAATGGAGTTTAAAACCAATTTTAACAGTATTTCAGTCATATCATAGTGGCTGGGGCACCTAAACATAGATTCCTGATATTTCTCACACCAGTACTACCACTACATCCTTTCTGAGCCCCCAGCTGCTCATCCCACTTAGGTTTATGATTATCTACCCAATGGTGAGAGACTCATGTCAGAAAGGATCAAACCCTGGACCCCATGATTAGGAGAATGACCCACTACCAACTGTGCTATGGCTGTGGCTGTTTGTTTTGTTTTATTTACCTTTAGAGAGCTATGATACTAATATGGTCAGGTAAGTAATGACAAAATGGAATGTGATGCTCTAAAAGAAATTTTAATTCTAACAATAAAAGCAGGTTCACTTTCAGCAAATCATGCTCTGTATTTTCAAATGGAAGTCCTGATATGGTTCAGACATTATTCATTTTCGGTCTATTAACAATAAATGCATGTTTTGTTTTCACAATGCGGAAACATCAAATTTGCATGATATGTGTGATGATGTTCGTAATGAAAGCACACACAGAGATGAAACAATAAAATGAAATGCAATCTGACAGGTTTAGCACCCATTTTTCACAAATATACAAGAGATCTACAGATTTATTAAGGCCACTGTGTCTCCTCTATATTTCCTTCTTAAATCAAAGATTCAAAATACATGTCATGAATAGCCTCACCTAAATCACTTAATCTTTGACACATAAAGTAACAAGAGGACCATGATGGTCCTTAATTGTCCACCTCTCTTTGTGAATAAAAGCAGTTTCCCAAAAGCAGAGTGCTCAGGTAAAAATTTGTCTTAAGATTTTTGTAAAGATTTCATGATTAATTTTTCTAAAAGATCAACTATCCTGGCAAATCAAAATTGAAACAAAGGGGAATTATTTTAACTTATGGACAGGGTCATGAGTTGATGCAAAACATTTAATCTCTTAGTATCACAGGATTTTTTTAAAATCATCATTAGCTGCTTTTATTTGAAAAAGCATGGACGTAGGATAGGAGTCCATATTGGACCTAATGGAAATAATTTTAGCAAAAATCAAAATTGTTGCAAAACCAGATTTTCAATGACTTTATCATAATCTATCAAGAAATAGTAGGAGTAGTTGCATAAACAAGAATTTCGACAAAAAGTCTCCTTTTTTGGATGGCATAGCATTTAACCACACAACACTGATAATATACAGTAGGTCACATGAAGACAAACATTTGTTGAACATTTCATCAAAATATGTCAAGAATTGTAGGTGTATTTGCACACACAAGAATTCTGACAATAAATCCTCCTTTTCCATGAAACATCATTGAATCACAAAATAATGATATTTTATGGTAGGTCAGATGAATACAAACATTTGGAGGCAATTTCATCAGAATCTATCATGAATTTTAGGAGTAATTTCACACTCAAGAATTTTTACAATAAGTCTTCTTATTCCATGTCACAGAATTTATTCTTAATACTCTGATAATATGCTGTAGGTCACATTATCACAAAAAATTGGTTAAAGTGCATTAAAATTCATAGGTAACTGTAGTAGCTGCGCACACAAGAATTTTTACTATAAGTCACCTTTTTCCATGACACAGTAATGAAGGCAACTTAAGGCACTTGAATACATTAGAACTAAAACAGTTCAAAAGTAAATCTAGCACAAGAATATTTCATAGGTAGGATGTTTCCATCACTTCTTTTACCACAGTAAGTGACTTAGACTTCTTATATTAATTTTTGTCGAATTTAGATCTGCTTTTTGTATGAATATAATCTCAAGATTATAAGAACAAGCTGGAAGTATAAACTAAGATCAGAATGCACATCTGTGCAATCTGATCTTAGTCTAAAGGCCTGACACAACTATTGTCTAAACAGGATCAGCATGACAAAGGTTAACTAGAGGCCTGCTTAACATTTCATAAACTTTTCGAACCATTCTCACAAAATCATGCTCCTTGAGGCTCCTCTGGGAAAACAATTGGGAAAAACATTGTGTAGAATTGAACAAGAAATTATTTGCAACAAGCAATTTCTTCATTTTCCACAATGTTTTCTTTGCTTGTAACAAGCAATTTCTTCTTTTTTCACAATGTTTCCAAATTGTTTTCCTTGAGGGGGCATCCAAAAGCGTCATTGTATGGGAATGGATTAATATACATTGTAGTCTATTACTTGTCCCTTGATTTAAATGGCATTGACATCAAGTACAGTCTTTTACTCATTCACAAAAACTTCAATTTTTTGTTGTTTATGTTTATTCCATTCCCACTCAATTACCATTTCTGACACCCCCTAAAAAAGACTTTGGAAAACAAATGTAGCAAATGAAGAAATTGCTTGTTACTAGCAATTTCTTCATTATCCACAATGTTTTCTACGTCAAAAGCCATTAAAAATTAAAATTCCATCAGCTACAAATTATCTTTTGAAAAGTTTTTGAATTTGGACCAGTCTAAATTTTTGTTGCCTGGTAATGGGTTAAGGGTTAAAACTGAAGGATGGTGCATTGTGATTGAAATAGGAAAAAGGTAATAAAAGTCTCCAATTGAGATGGCAAGACCAGGTAATACTGTGTAACAATAATATACCTGTGAATATTCAGTTTATTACATGATAAAAAACCTTGATACTGTTTACAAGTAATGTTTACCATGTTGTTTTGGTACAGTGAACTTTCTATACCAAATAAACGCCCTCCAGCTTTTTACAAAAAAAAGTCTTATTGCAAGATCAGACCTCCAAATACTCTATTCAAGGCTCGATGTTAACCCTTGTCATGCTGTATAAATTACCTTACTGAATTGCTGTCAAATCAAAGGGCTGAAAGCACTGATAGAACTTGTTGTTCAAAAAACAATATTTGTTTTAGAAATCAACTTTATGAACAACCCTCGCAGGATAAGTTCAAGCAGGAGGTATAGACTAAGATCATCCTGCACATAAGTGCAGTCTGATCTTAGTCTACACTCCTGCCAAAAACCGGAATATTCCGGGCTCAGCATGACAAGGGTTAAAACAGTTTAAAATTCATGTTTGAATCAAATAATTGAATGGGGTTTAATATCACTTTTAACAGTATTTCAGCAATAGTGTGGCAGCTGGAGTACCTAACCATGGATTACAGACATTTCTCACACCAGTACTACCACAACAGCCTTTCTGAGCTTCTAGCTGCTCATCCTAGAATTCTTAGCAACTGCATAAACTCAACCCAGATAACAAAACTTTAGACTGATCCGAAGCGAAAGGAGTTGCAAATGACAATTCAAAGTTTATGATTTTTTGCACAGAGCACAAGCAACTTCTTCATTTTACATAATGGAATCCTGGGGGGGGGGAACAACTAAAAGGGTCATTGTGGGGGAACGGGTTAACCCACAACAACATAATCCAGCTGAAGAAATATTTTCAAAAAAAATATTGAAAACTTTGCAAGAAAAAGGAGAAATTACTTGTTGCAAGAAATTCCTTTTTTCTCACTATATTTTCTACATTAACTGGCACTTACTTTTCAAATTTAGCACACTCTGAAATTACTGAAAACTCTCATTTGGACTAGTCTTAAATTTTGTTGTCTGGTGATGTGTTAATAGGGTATTATGCAGAGAGCATAATCATATGCCTTTACATAGATACTATACTATCATTGAATGAGATTAAAGCAGCTCTTGAACAGATTTTAATGGAACTTTGATATAGGAAACTGAAGCAAATGCTAAGAAACATTCTTTGACATTTTAATCAACTTACATAGTGAAATCAGGGAGTTGAGTGTGTCAGAAATTTAATGTTTTGTTTGTTTGTTTGAATGGGGTTAAACACTGCTTTTAACAATTTTTCAGTCATATAGCTGCAGATGGAGCACCTAACAATGGATTACTAGTATAACTCGAACCAGTACATCTGTTACATCCTTTCCTTGCATTCAGCTGCTATCCCACTTCGGCTTACAATTATCCATCCATTGTTGAGAGACAAATGTCAGAAAGGATATGAGCTACCGACATGGAACGAACCCAAGGCACCCTATGTTTGAAATTGGGTGTCTGATGTGATACCCCCTACGCTGTGACGGCGGCAGAAATTTTACGTTTGTGGATACAAATTCTATGAAACTTTCATTGATTCTCTCTATATTAAATCCATAAAAGCAAAATGTTAAGTTTTTGTGTTAAGTTTATACCTCGTAGACAGATGGACAGACAGACAATGAGAAAACTATTCCCCAATCATACCTACTCATGATGGAGAAGAAGTTACCAAATTATTTTGAAATCTATCCACAAACTGAGGCAATTTTTCTCTAAACAAGGTCTATTAGAACGTTTGACCTTGAGCTTTGACTTTGACCTTGGAGCTATCTGAAGATTTGCTTCAAGTGGCTCATCTACTCATGATGTAGAACAATTGTGCCAAGCAATTTTGAATTCCATCCATAAGTGCAGGAGACATGGCCCACCCAAATTTTGACAGAATGACACACACGTTTGACTTATAGCGATAACTATGTCTAACCCACTGAAAATGAGCACAGCATAAGACAAGAATTGTCAAAATCTTCATCCCAAAGCAACAAGCAATTTCTTCAATATCCAATATATTTTCTACCCTAAAAGACAAAGATCTTCGAAATTTCACCAACTTAAAATTGTCATCTGCAACCTCTTTCAATTTGGACCAGTCTAATATTTTGTTTTTTGGAATGGGTAAAACTTTTTCCCACTTTAGCTATCTAAAAGTGCAACGCAAGACAGGGCTAAAGCCCTGAATATACACTCTGAGGTCGTCAAGATGTTACATTCTGTATGAGATAGACATTTTTTCATGGTGAATTACCTGCATAGCAATTCAACTGTTACAGCTATCTGGCAAATGATAGAACAAATCGTGTCTTTTTGTTAATTCTTTATGCATCTGAACAGGAAGAGTGCTGTTGGCCCTGGTGCACTCACTTGAAACAAAGGCTCTTTTACTTTAACCCCATGACCAGACGACAAAATTTTAGGCTGGCCCAAATTGGAAGAAGTTGCAGACGACAATTTAAAGTTTATCAAATTTTGGGTTTTTTCAATTTTCTGGGAAGAAAACTCTGTGGTATATATAGAAATTTTCCACAATGTTTTCCAAAGCTCTTTTTCTAAGGGGCATCTAAAAGCGTTACTGAGTGGGAATGGGTATAAACAGTCATTTTTAATGTAAAAGTTAGGATTGTGATAAAAGTGGGCCTTACCATACTTTACACATATATTGGCTTTGTAGCTGGGCATCCATAAATCAAAATTTTACTAACTTTTACACAAATCTTAACCCATTCCCATACAGTGAAATTTTAGACAGGTCAGAATTGAAAGGTCCGAATTGAAAGAAGTTGCAGACGACAATTTAAAGTTAATGAAATTCTTGATTTTTTCATCTTTCTGGGTAGAAAACATAGTGAAAAATGAAGAAATTGCTTGATTCAGGCATTTTCTTCATTTTAAACTATGTTTTCTCAATTGTTTTTCTTGAGGGGAGTAAACATAGTGAAAAATGAAGAAATTGCTTGATTCAGGCATTTTCTTCATTTTAAACTATGTTTTCTCAATTGTTTTTCTTGAGGGGAGTCCAAAAGCGTCACTTTGTGGGAATGGGTTAAGGCTTCAGGACTTATATATTAGGAGGAGAAATTATATCCTCCCCTCTGGATCTAAAGGTAACAATTTAGAAATTTAAAAGAGGTCAACGACATAACTCAAGGCTTATGGTCAACTGGGTCTGGAGAAGATTTTTTTCAAATTAAACTTTTGTTACCATAGCAACTAGAGTGTTTCAACACATTTCAATTCTTTTAGCTTTCTTTTTCAAAAGGGCTGCCTAAGGAACATTCCTGAAAAAACATTTGGTTCAAAATCACCCATTAGTTTGAGAGGAGAATGATATTGTTTAAAAATCTCTATTTCTATATAGACCCAACCCCCATTGGGCTCTGCTTCTGGGTACCCAATGGTTATGATTTTAGCAGTTTGAAAGAGGTCAATATACTGGTGTTCCATCCAAAATATCGACTTTAAAAGGGGCTACCTAAGGAACATTTTTGGTTCTAATTGGCCCAGTGGTTTGAGAGAAGATATCATTTAAAGAAATTGTTGATGTGTACCTCTAACAAAGACAACAGACAAGAGATAATCACCAAAGCTCCCTTAACTTACAAACTCAGAAATAAGTTTTAGTTTAAAGACATTAAACTGAGGCTTGTCTTAACAGCTTTTCTGAGAATATAGAGCCACCAAAGATATTTGTGCCCCCAAAACCTCAACATTGGGAAGGCTTTAACCCATTACCGGAGGGCCAAACTTTAGGCTGGCCAAAATTGAAAGAAATTGCAGACAACAATTTAAAGTTTATGAACTTTTGGATTTTTCAACCTTTTGGGTTGAAAACATTGAGGAAAATGAAGAAACTGCTTGTAACACGCAGTTTCTTCATTTTCCACAATGTTTTTCCAAAGCCTTTTTCCTTGAGGGCATCTAAAAGCTTCACTGAGTGGGAATGGGTTAAGTAGTCCTTTATTTCATCTGCAGGCATGTTAGTTAAGAAAAAAAAAAGAGTGGATATGAATAAGTTAAGAACAGTTACCTGAATTTCCAGCTGTGACACAATCTGCATTTGCACTCTGGCCTGAGCTGTGTTTTTGTCATCTAGATTATGTTCTGTGTTTAAATGTCTGTAAACAAAATTGATTAGTACACATATGAAAAAGGTATATGTAGATCTTTTACAAGGCATTATTCTGTGGGGGCCAATTTCAGAAAAGCTTTGAAAAACATTGTGGAAATTAAATAAATAGCTTGTTATAAACAATTTCCTCATTATCCCTAATGTTTTCTTCCCTAAAATTACAAAGAAGTTTTAAATTTCATCAACATAAACTTGTTGTCTGCAATTTCTCTGAAAATAGACCAGTATAAAATATTCTTGTCTGTCAACAGGTTACGCACAAGCCGACATAATTGGTAAAGTAAAAATGTATTTCATTAGATATTAGTATTTTGGAATTCGATTGACCAAACAAGTTTGTCAATAAAAAAAATGGCCTATCAAATCATTCATTTTGAATGGAAGTGAACTCCCGATATTGGCCCCCATCTATGTTAAATATTTTTGTTGGTCTGGCAACATTATCACTACAGCTTATTCAAGCTGTTGTTACGATGTTAATGAAGCTAACTTACAATTTTACTTCTTTGTTACAATACTGGCCATAAATTTTGCCAAATAATGTTGTTTGAAATCGAAGTGGCACTTCCTGTTAGAGTCAATGGGTGGGGCAAAGTAGGTGGGGTCAGTGACTGGTCAATCTATTATGCAGGTGACTCTATGGTATGTGAGTACTTGATGTAGCATTCCAACATCCTATGTCAACAACATATAGAGACAGGGTCTGATTTAGGTAACAGAACATTCAAAAGCACATTTGTGCAGAAGGTTCAAGGTTTCATTTTCATATCAATAGTTTTTCTCAATTATCAAAATATATATATTTCATCCAACTTGAAACACATTGAATGATTTATAAATATGTTTTTATTTCCAATTTCACCATATTATCTCTATTTTCAAAAGCTTACCACTTATCTTTTAATCAAAGGTAATGTATCTCATCCAGTAACTCTATTGACTTTATTTATGATATAATTAACTTTCATAAATATTGCAAGTCAACAAAGGCCAAATAATTTTGCCCATAATTTTCATACCAATATGATGTCATAAACAAAACAATTTCTCCAGTAAGCCCTACCAAATTGACTTAATGAATAACAAAAAGTAAATTAAAATTATTTAGGTATACTCTTGTAACCCACTGTTATGCAAATATTGCCAAATAAAGTGAATGTTTCATGGCTTTGATTTTACACATTAGCAATATATCTAACAAGAGTTGGTCACAAAAAACTTAGTTCATCCTAACTGCTGCTTGAACATGCTAAACAAGCCAAGGTCAAGGTCCCTCAGTTAAATCCTATGATCTGATGAATTTGTGTACCATATATAAACATGTAATACTTAATAATACTGTATCAATATCATATGAAAACAATTTCTTATCAGTAAATGAAAGGTCAAGGGGTCACATTATGATATGAAAGCCAATCACTTGGTGAGCATAATGTTTAATCATGTGATTCTAGATGTATAAAATGAGAAAATATGAGCAATATAGATTTTGAAAAGAAGGTCAAATGTCAAGATCATAATCACAGGGTCCTGGTACATGGTCTTGCATAAAAGCCTATCACTTCATAAAATTTTGTGGTCCTAAAACTGAGGATAAAATGTAGACACCCAGGGTTTAATCCCCAGTTGTGGTAAATATCCTTTCCGATATTTGTCTCCCTCCAATGAGTTGATAATAGTAAACCTAAGATGGATGAGCAGCTAGGGGCTTGAAAAGGATGAAGTGATAGTACTAATGTGAGAAATACAGAGAAATCCATGGTTAGGTGCTCCAACTGTCGCGATATGACTGGAACATGTTCCACAATGTTTTTTCAACCAAAATATAAAGTTTTTCTGATTTCATCAATCTAAATCTATCAAAAATCATTTTCTGCAACTTCTTTAGCATAGCTTACACAACTAGATGGTTGTCCTAGGACAACTGCTGTCGAGTCCACAAAGTTTTGTAGGCATCATGCTCTGGACAAGCACAATTTTAGTGTTTGATCTTGAGCTGTGACCTTGAATTTAGAACTATCCCAAAAATTCTTTCAAAAAGCAGATCTACTCGAGATGGAGAATAATTGTGCAAAATAATTCTGAAATCCATCCATAACTGTATGAGTAATTGTCCGCACAAATGTTTGACCTTGAGCTGTGACCTTGTCATTAGAACTATCCCAAAAATACTTTCAAACAGCACATCTACTTAAGATGAAGAATAAATGTGCCAAATCATTTTGAAATCCATCCATGAATGTAGGAGTAATTGTCCACAGAAACTTAATTTTAGTGTTTGATCTTGAGATGTGACTGACTGTAGGAGTAATTGTCCAGACAAATGTTTGACCTTGAGCTGTGACCTTGTCATTAGAACTATCCCAAAAATTCTTTCAAGCGGCACATCTATTCAAGATGGAGAATAAATGTGCCAAATCATTTTAAAATCCATCCACAACTGTAGGAGTACACTGCAGCTCCACTATAACGCTTTTGGTGGGGTCCAAGAAATGAAAAAGAAGCGGAGTTATTATGCTATAAAGCTGTCCCCCCTCCCCCCCGTAACTGAAAATTTCAACCGTCGGAATCGGAACAAAACACACAATAACTTGTGATAAAATTCCTGTAACAAGTTTAATTCCATACAGGTTACTAGTCAGGAAATGAAAAACAACAACTGTAGTTACGAGATTTTAGCAAAAACCAACGAAATTCAGCGTGCGGAGAATTAAATTCTAACCTTACCTTCCCGGTCTATCAGGATTGTATAATCTGTAAATTTCTACAGGTCTACAAATTTTGGTTCTCTTTCTCCCAGTATTAAGAAGCTAGAACTTTTACCCGAGACATGTTTTATTATTATGATAGTCCTCGGCATTAATCTAATTGAATTTAGTTTTACACGGACGTAAATATTTCCATCCATAGACAAAAGGGATAAAATCTAAGTATCTCGCATAGTGACGTCTCCTTAACGAGTTGTTGAATACCTGGGGTTACTGAAGCGTTGAGAAAAAGTCGCCTGGATCGACCTGCGAACCTCTTTTGCAGTAATGGACTTGGTCTTATTTCTTTACCACTGTTGAAAATACGGTAGCAATAAATCGACAAAGAACTCTAACTGAACCTAGTCATTTACAAATCAGGAATTTAAACCGACCAGTTGCACATATACAAAACTGAATTAAACTTGGTAGCCGCTAACTTTTAATCGTAAAAATGAAGGTCATTATAATCAAAAATTATCCGAGACAGCGGAATGTCTGGTTTCATAACGACAAGAGTAAAAAATTCGGCCAGCAAGAATTCTCACTGGGTACGTGTCTGGCACCTGTCAACTCCGGAAACTCTCCTTTAAATAGCTGAACATCTGGCGGCAGCGCCTTTGAACACCTTTCCTCCCTCAGAATAAAATAAACTGTACCCAAAAAACCTTTACTTCAAATTTGTTGGCAAGCTTTATGCGGTGTGTTTGATCATACAGTATGGCATTAAATTTTCGGATTATTGAAAGAAATGCGGAAAAATAACTGTATTTTATTTTGATCTACTTATATTGTCTATCCCCTTTCGGATGAGAATCTTTCGATATTGTGACATTTACAATTAAAATTCTAGTATTTTTTGTATTTAGCTAAAACGTCGCAACTACGACTGATTGTTTTTGAAGCACATTGGTGCGTTTTTATTTTGAAGCCACTATCCTCTGTGTGCTCTGGATACCAGCAAACTATTAAGTGAAATAAAAAGCAGGCTCAAGTCAATTTCATGGTCGAGCATTACTTTAAGAACACATCCTACCGGGAAATGAAGAAAGTTAAGAACGCCGAGAGTGAAACAGTGTGATATTTTAATCGCACCACCTTCAAGGTTTGAAACTTAAGGATACCGAGATGCGTGCCTATTATCTATTGATTTGAAAATTTCAATAACCTAAGGCATTGATCATCTCAATGTCAAACAGTAAGACAAAACAATCAAACCGATTTTGTAAATTGAAGCACTACGCGTGTCATCAACCAAACAATGCAATTACCTCTGAACTAATGCATTAATGGCCAGGACCGTCCACGTAAGGTGTTAAAAACTTACCTGGCTTCGGGTAATTATCAATTTTTATGTGCAACCCTTTTTCTTTGAGCAGGCCGAACACGGGATGAAAAATCGCGGCCAAATCAGCATTAACGTCGTATCTCAGCATCTACAACCAAAAATCCCCCCCCTCCTCTCCAAAATTTTGGGAGCCAAGTGGTCAGCACTGTGCCAGGTAGCGTTACAGAGGAGTTGCAGTGTAATTGTCTGGACAAATATAATTTTAGTGTTTGACCTTGAGCTGTAACCTTGTCATTAGAACTATCCCAAAAATTCTTTCCAATGACACATCTACTCATGAAGAAAAATAATTGTGCCAAGTTATTTTGAAATCCATCCATAAATGTAGGAGTAATTGTCCGGACAAATTTGGATGGATGGACAAACTAACTAACAGACTAACGCACATACACCGACAATTAAGTCTTGCTCATCGCAAGCGGGCTCTACAAAAATGATTTCGGTAAAAAAGTAACAAATGCTATTATGTCTTTAACCCTTGTCCTGCTGAATATTTATCCTTTCCTCACAAAATTTTAATTTCTAGTAAAATCTACATATACTGTGTTCAAGTTTGTCTTCAATGCTTAAAATAGGAAGTATAGACTATGATCAGACTGCACATCTGTGCAGGCTGATCTTACTCTATATGTCTGTCACAGCTGTGGTCAAAAGCAGTAATATTCCAGGATCAACATGACAAGGGTTAACATTCGTTTTACTGATATAATTAAATAGGCATACTTTGTAAAGGCAGTGGTATCTACACATTCAGCATCACAACCTGGCCATTTACAAAGCCCATGGCGATATAGAGGATTGAACCCATCCTCCTGCTTACCAACCAGAGGTAGCTGCCCCAACATTGGACCTGAAACAAACACATCTAGTTACAGTTCACAAACTAATGGATCACTTGTCATGCCCACAGATCTCTGTCAGGAATTTCTACTTTGAATTTCAACATCATTATTTTGCAAAATCTATGGTCAATAACATGTAATGAAAAAAAAGTAAAATGGTTTTAGCTACCTAATCACCATATCTGCAGCTTGAAAAAGTTGTAGTTACCATGTTTAAGTTGCCAAACCAACAAATTACTTCACATGAATGTCTGCCAATGTTAGAGTTCAAAGTTCACTTCTGGTCTAAATGAATGATTTGATTTGTCAATTAACTCCTTGATTGACAGCTGCCATCAGTCAATTACCAGAGGCCAAATTTTAGACTGGTCACATTTCTGACAATATTAAAAATTTCGATCTATTTAAAAAGTGAGTAGTATTTAGGGTAGACAACATTATGGGTTGACCCCTTCCCATGCAATCCCTCTTTTTACACCCCTCATGAAAAAAGCTTTTGAAAATATTGTGGACGTTTAAAAAATTGCTGGTTTCAAGCAAATTTCTTCCCATGTCCACAATTTTTTCTACCCAAAAAGTGAAAATAAATTAGAATTTCATCAACCTAAACTTGTTGTCTGCATCGTCTTTCAATCTGGACCAGTCTAAAATTTTGTCATGTGGGAACGGTTTAAGAAAAGATTTATTATGGAAGAGTCATAAAAGTCAAAATTGCGTGGGAAAGGCCTTTAGACAGAAGACTTTCCACACAGACGTCAAAAAGATTTGCATCACTGTTCAATCAATACCATGAATTATAATTGAACTTTAATGCATTTCATTTTCAACCACAAATATGGTAAAGCAGAGTTTTACTACCCCTCCCAACAAGAATTTTCTCACTCTAGTAGCGCAGTTGCCCTTACGAAAATGTTACCCCAAAACAAAAGGGCATCTCTTTAGGTCATGGCTAGCCCTTGTCATGCTGTGCTGGGAATATTCCAGTTTTGGCAGAAGGTATAGACTAAGATCACCCTGCACATTATGAGCAGTCTGGTCTTAGTCTAGACCACCTGCTTGTGATTTTCAAGCTACAGTTGTTTATAGAATCAATTTTCAAACCCTCTTATTTGAAACAGGGTCATAATTCATTCAAAATACATTTAGACTTATCCCCCTTGTTTTCATATATTGCTCTTTTGAAATTAAACATAATTAAACTTCTAGTTTCAAGTGAATGCGTTCACTACTGCCAGATATATCACAAAACATGCAAGCTTTTGACGACAACAACGCTGACACAGCTTTGAAGATGACAACTACAAAACAAGCTACTACCATTTTGTTTTTAGAGTATTGATTGATTGATTGATTGATTGATTGATTGATTGATTGATTGATTGATTGATTGATTGATTGAATGAATGATTGATTGATTGATTGATTGATTGATTGATTGATTGATTGATTGATTGATTGATTGATTGATTGAATGGGGTTTAACGCTACTTATAACAGTTTTTGGTTATATAGCGACGACTGGAGCACCTAACAATGGATTTCTGGTATTTCTCACACCAGTACTACCACTTCATCCTTTCCTAGCTTCCAGCTGCTATCCCATTTAGCTAAACAATTATCCACCCATTGATGAGAGACAAATATCGGAAAGAACATGTGCTGCTGCTAGGAATCAAACCTATGACATCCCGTATGTTTTTTAAGTAACATTTAAGATATTAAGCCTACCTGCAAACGGAAAGCCATCTGCATTCAACCCATTTAGCCCTAATAAAGATCCCTGAAGTAAAGGATTGGTCCCTGCTAGGTTTGTTCCATTCATTAAAGCACCAATACCATTCTGGTTCCCTTTTGGTCCATCATCTATAGAGGATCCAGCAGCTTCCTTCCAGATCTGATGCATCTGTTCAGGGGAGATAATGCCTGCCAATCGGAGATAAAACAAAATACAACAGAATATCTAAAACCTTGTTATAGAAAACTTGAGAAAATTTTGTTTGGAAAAAAACACATTGCTGTTAAATAACTATTTACTCTCTTTCAGTGTTTTTTATGGTTTACCTGGAGTGTTTTCTATTAGTGATGCCATTCCTTCTAGTTTTGAAATATGTAATGTAGCCTTTTTCAGTTTGGACTTTGGACCATTCTAAAAATTTTGTCATCTGGCAACAAATTCAATTTGGGTTACTGGGACTTCAACACATTTTCATATTTATTAATAAAAAATATCATATTTATTTATCTTGATAAAATGTAAATTTCAAACAAATAATTGCACATTTATATATAATATCATGTAAATGAAAGTCAAAATCTAGGACAATGTTATTGAATGTAAAATAAGAATTTAGCAAAGCCATCTGACCAATAAGATCACTAAGTAGTCAACCATCAAAACATTGTAGAAAAGGCAATTATATATCAAAGGCAAAAAGTTTGCATTTCTTTCATATTTGTTTTATTCAATTAAAATTCACTGGCAAAAGTCATATGCAGCTACTCACACACTCTTGAGATGTTAAGTGTTTGAATTTCTATTGTTTTTGGATAACTGTTTTGCATTAGGCCCTTACCACACAACAAAATTTTACACTGCTCTTAATTCAGAGAGGTTACAGATGATTATTTTCAGTTGATGAAATTTCAAAACTTTGTCTTATGAGAAACCATTGTGGATAATGAAGAAATTGCTTATTCTAAGCAATTTCTTCATTTTCCAAAATGGTTTCGAAAGCTTTTTCTTGAAGGGGTGGGTTGTTGTGGGGGCATTTAAAAGCAGGATTGTTTGGGAATGCCAGTTTACATTTTGAAAAACCTTATCCTCATTCCTTAAAAGTATTTTTTTCGCTTTCCTCAACTGATAATGTCAGTTGAACCATGGTTTGTTTTGTTAAGTGTTTTTAAATCCCACAAACAAACAAAAAGACAATATGTTACACTTAAAAAGTGAATAAATTAACCTTGTCAGAAAACAAAACATTTAAATACCCAGGACAAACAATAGACTGTATACATGAGCTATTCTCATATATCAATACAAATACGGGCAAAAAAACATTGTATTAAAGAGCTTCTTACATTGACAATCCATTCTATTGACAAGTAAAGATCAGCAATTAGGAAAACATTGTGTAAAATTTTACACAATGTTTTCTACCCAGACAGTTGAAAACATTTAATAATTCATAAACTAAGTACTGTTTTCGGCAACTCCTTTGAATTTAGACCAGTCTAATATTTTGTGTCTGGTAACAGCTTGAAGGTTTTATTCAGAATGTTTGTTTAGTCCAGTAACCAACAATATGGAATCTATGTTGTTTGCAAAGAAATACAATTCAGGAATCTAAATAGGCAGCCAAAAGGCACTTCCTAATGCAAAATTTACAAGCTCTAGGATTTCTGCTTCGGAAGAATTTTTTTTAAAGATTTCCTTCTTAATCTCTAAATTGGTAACCTGCAATATAGGGTTTATGTTCAAAATTAAAGATTTTTGGAAGAGCTCAATTTAGGAAGTTCAGAATGCTAAATGGTTTAGGATTAGATCTTTTAAAGATTACCTTCTTTATCTTTATGAAAAAATAAGGAACCCACAACATAGGGATCTCAGAGTAGTAATTTTATAGAGTATTAAAATGACAGGTACAGAGTGTGAAAGTTCTAGGCCTTACAGTCTAGGAAGACACGATTTTTCTTTAACCCATTACCAGATGGCAAAATTTTAGACTAGTCTAAATCGAAAGGAGTTGCAGACAACAATCAAAATTTTATGAATTTTTTAGATTTTTGGGGGGTTGAAAACATGGTGTAAATGAAGAAATTGCTTGTTACAAAGATAAAATTTATATTCCCACAATTTCCTAAAAAATCTAACAATGAAATATTTTTTGGAATGAAACTGTCAAAGTAAATTTGTTTATAAGACCCCAGCCCTTTTATGCACCTTTCATAAGCCAGGACAGACAAACAGAAACAGGACATTTTATGATCACAATGGCACGCCTTGAGCATGCTATGCTCAGGAGAGCTAAAAATGCCAATTTATTTAGAAAGACTTAATTAGCCCCACTTTTTATTAACATGATAGTTTAACAACTCAACCAAAGCTTTATGACATATTAATGATATGAAGTCTGTCCAATATTATTGTAATGGTCTTTATACATATTCACTTACAATAGTTTTGTATCATTTATTGTTGAAAGAGTTTATTACTAGACGGCAAAATTTTAGACCAGTCTGAATTAGAAGGAGTTGCAAATAACAATTGAAAGCCTATGAAATTTTGGATTTTTTCCTTTTGGAGTGAAAAATATTGTAAGAAATTGTTTGTACCAAGCAATTTCTTCATTTTCCATTATGTTTTCAATAGCTTTTTTCTTAGGGGTATCTGAAAGTGCCATTGAGTGGAAATGGGTTTAAAATAAATTCAATAGTTAATAAAATACAAAAATCTGTAAACAGGTGTTAATTGCTGCACTACAGTTCTAAGTTTCAATATTAAGACACTTAGAGCAGTGTTGGGATTATCCTCCTAAATGTCCTTTAACTATTTTCAATAACTTATTATCAGACGACAAAAAATTAGACTGATTGGAACAAGTTGCAAACAAAAGTTCAAAATGATACAGGTAAAAAACTTTAAGGATTGTGAAAAAATTGCTTGTAACAAGCTTTTTCTCAATTTTCCTAGCTGTTTCCAGACCTCATTTCTGGATGGTTGTAAAAGAGTGAGATTGTGAGGGAATGACTTGATGATGTCTTTAACCAATTCAAAAACGACTAAATCTTAGACTGGTCCTAATTCAAACAGGTGGCAGATGTCAAAGCAAAGCTGGTTTTAATTGAAAAATAAGGGCCAAATAAGGTAGAAAACATTGTGAGAAAAGAAGAAATTGCTTGTAACAAGCAATTCTTCTTTTCTCACAATGCTTTCGATATAGTTTTTTTCTTCAACACATAAAAATGCAGGATTGTTTGGGATTGGGTTAATAAATAACCTTGATCATTACCAATACACATAATCTTAATCTATACATTTCAACAGCTTGGACATTTTGGAGATATTGTGAGAAAAGAAGGAATTTCCATTTTAAAGCTCAAAATATGATCAGAGCTCCATTCACTTTTGTTAAAAGTCTACACCTATTAAAGGTTTTAGTCAAAATAAGGCAGATGTGTTATGGTTGAAATGAAGACAAAATTGTGTTTATGTTTCATGTAGTAGAATAAATAGAAATTCCATTATCCATTTGGTTTGGCATGTATGGCCTGGGACAAGTAAACAAAGGGTGTAAACAAATTCTGGCGTAACCAACAACTGTGTAAACAACCCTTCAATTTTTGTAAAAACTGGGATAAACAATCCTAAATTATAAATGAACCAGGGCATGGCAAATTTGGGCCTCCACAGTTACAAAAAAAGGAGAAATGAAAAGACACATGAGCTGTTAGTCTTTCAAACTTCTTTCATTCTTCAGCATTATTCCATCATTAACCATTTCCTGATTAATTCCAACTAAAATACTTCTAAAAATGTAGGCCTGCTGACAGATTCTGAGTTCAAACTGCTTTTGCAGTAAAAATGAGTGATTTGATTGGCCATTTTCTTTCTCTGACTGACAGCCGTAATTGATCTATTGCCTTGTCGAGACATACAGGATTGAAGACTTACAAGACAGGGTTCAGAAGAGAAATGGTGGATGTGGATTTTAACCCATTCCCCACACAATAAGGCTTTACACTGGTCCAAATTCAAAGAACATGCAAACCACAACTTGTAGTTGATGCATTCTGAAATTCTATGTACCATATATTGAGGTAGAAAATATCATAGATAATGAAGAAATAGCTTGTAACAATGTCCACAATGTTTTTCAAAGCTTTTTCCTAGAAGACATAACAAAGTGGGATTGTGTGGGAACAGGTTTTTCAGTCCCAGTTGTCTGTGGATCGGATACCCACAACAAAGGGTTTGGATAAATGATGGATGTATATTTCAATCCTTGATTAATCAAAGTGTAAATTAACCTATGAGTTAATCAACAGAATTCAGAAGTATTGGAGTTTAACCCAGAATATTTCTGTTTTTTATAAAATCAACTGTCAAAAGAAATATTGACTCATTGTTAAATCCTAACAGTTCTTTCAGTCCTTTGATTTTTTCAGCATGAAAAGGGTTAATATAAGTTGTAAGGACTTATGTTTTAAGTGACTTAGAATGAAAAGATTTCACTGAATAATCGAATATCTCCATTTTGTGGTGGCTGGGAAAGCAAAATGGTTCCAGATTATGTATTTCCTGCTGCAGAAATAAACAAACATACTTCCAACAATAAACATTAAGGATAAATCAATACCAGCCTTTACCAACTTCACCCAAAACATTTTGTCAGGGAGATATAGTATTAGCTCTTTCTGCACTGTAAAGGTATATTTATTTTTTTTCAATCAATAGCCCCATTACTAAACAACATTTCAGATTTGTCCCAAACCAAAGAAGCTGCAGACAACAATTCATAGTTGATCAAATTCAAAAATCTATTCCAACGTTTGGGATAAAAAATATTGTGGATAATGGAGAAATTTCTTATCATATGATTTTTCTTTTGGGGTGGGGGTGGAAAGGAGGCATTAGTGTGCAAATGGGTTATCCCATTCCCAAGCCCAATTTTTGACTTCCCTCAAGGAAAGAAAGCTAGGAAAGCATAGTGCAAAAATGAAGAATTCGTTCTGACAAGCAATTTCTTCAATTTCCACAATTTTTTTCAACCCGAAAAGACAAAAATTGTAAAATTTCATAACTTCAAATTGTCCTCTGTAACTTTTTTCAAATTTAACTAGTCTAAACTTTGGTCATCAGGAAATGGGTTAAAGGGAGAGCACTGTACCTTGTTGAGCCTGAAATGTTGTCATCAGGTAATTGGTTAAAGGGAGAGCACTGTACCTTATTGAGCCTGAAATGTTGTCATCAGGTAATGTGTTAAAGGGAGAGCACTGTACCTTATTGAACCTGAAATGTTGTCATCAGGAAATGGGTTAAAGAGAGCAGTGTACCTTATTTAGCCTGAAATGTTGTCATCAGGTATTGGTTAAAGGGAGAGCACTTTACCTTGTTGAGTCTGAAATGTTGTCATAAGGAAATGGGTTAAAGGGAGAGCACTGTACCTTGTTGAGCCTGAAATGTTGTTATCAGGTAATGAGTTAAAGGGAGAGCACTGTACCTTGTTGAGCCTGAAATGTTGTCATCAGGTAATGGGTTAAAGGGAGAGTACTGTACCTTGTTGAGCCTGAAATGACTGCATCAGACCAGCCAGTAGAAACTGCTGTTGTCTCTGGGGAATCTGCAAGTGCTGTATCTGCTGTAACAGCTGATGTTGATGCAGTACAAGCTGCTGAAGCTGTGCCTGAGTCTGTTTACCATTAGGTTTCTTGTCCCCAGCCAGCTGGGTCTGCTGAAGTAGGTTCATCTGCAGCTGTTCATTTAACTGTACTAAAGCTTGTTCTTGGACCTTCTGTTGCTGCTGAAAGACAATCAGTTCTTGTGTCTTAACCAGAAGATAAAATTTAAGACTGGTCAAAATTGAAAGGAGATGCAGACAACAATTCAAATTTTATGGAATTTTAAATTTTTTTGATTTTCTTGGTTAGAAAAATTGTGTAGAATGAAGAAATTGCTTGTAACAAGCAATTTCTTCATTTTAAACAATGTTTTCTCAATTGTTTTTGTTGAGAGGCATCTAAAAGCATCATTCTGGAAATGATAATGGGTTATCAATTAAACTAGTCCAAACTTTAAAGGTAACAGACAGCTTTACCATGAGGCAGTATTTTAGACTGTTCCAAATTCAAAGGAGTTGCAGAAAAAAAAATATAGTTGATGAAAATCTTTTTGGGTTATATATATATGAAACCATTTTGGATAAAGAAGAAATTGCTTGTAACAAGCAATTTCTTCATTTTCAACAATGCTTTCTGATTCTTTTTTCTTGAGGGATGTAGAAGGAGGCTTAGGTGGGAAAGGGTTAAAACTGATTGTGAATATCAAGCATTTTGATTTAACTCGTTCCCTAACAGTTCCACTTTTTTATGCCCACCAAGAAAAAAGCCTTGAAAAACAATATGCAAAATACAGATTTGTTTGTTTAAATGGGGTTTTACGCCGCTTTCAACAATCTTTCAGTTATATTGCGGCAGCCGGAGCGCCTAACAATTGAATCCTGGTATTTCTCACACCAGTACTACCATTACATCCTTAACTAGCCTCCAGCTGCTATTCCACATAGGTCTATGATTATCGACCCATTGGTGAGAGACTAATAGTCGGAAAGGGTGAGTGCCGCCGTCAGGGATCGAACCCAGGACCTCTAGATTGACAGTCCAACACGCTACCAACTGCACTATGACGGAGGCGCAAAATACAGAAAATGCTTGTTGTCCACAATGAAGGAAAAGACTTTTGAAAATTTTCATAAAGATTTATTGTGAGCAACTTCTTGAATTTGGACCACCCTTAAATGTTGTCCTCTGGTAATGAGCTAAAAGGATATCAACAATGTTACTGGAAATTGAGAAATTCCCGTTCAAAAGCCATTTCTCATATGACAAGCAATTTCTCCCTTTTCCAATATGCTTTCTTAAATTAATCAATTCAATGCTAAGGCAAGAGCCGTCGGAGACAGATTATGCTCCCCTAATAAGGCTTTTGTCACAGAACTATATGCCATTATTGGACAAAAAACTTTTTATTGAATGCAACTATAGTTTGAGAGTTCAGTTCACAAGAAATTTGGAAGTTTGACAAACATTGAATTCACAGGCCTGATTCTAGTAAAATTCAATATCAATATATAGTAAAAGGTTAAATATTTTACCTTCACTATCCAATTTATCAATGAAAAATGTCTCCATACAAAAAATGAAGACTCTAACTTGAGTAGTCTTGCAGAAACAATAGACTGATTTATTTTAGAATAGGATATATACAAAATGTAAAGCTACATGGCATTAAGCTCTCTTTTAGCATGGTAAGGCTCATTGGGTCAAAAATTGAAATAAAAATTACCTAGGGCTTTTAATGAACAACAACAAGAAATTTTGGTAAGTAGTGAAGGAGGAATATTTGAAAATTAATGACCTTGACAATTAGACGTTGACCTTGACAAATGACCTTGAACTTAGTACCAGCAGAAAGTCCATCTCATAAGCAATGCACATGTAAAATATGAAGGCTATATCACTTACCATTGTTTACTTATGGGACTATGTTAAAGTTAATATTTTCGAAATTTTGACATTGAAAAATGACCTTGACATTGACAAATGACCTTGAACCTCATACCAACAGAAAGGTCATGTTATAAGGAATGCACATGTAAAATATGAAGAGAGTGTCACTTACCATTGTAAACTTATAGACAATGTGAAAGTTAAGCTTTTCAAAATTTTGACCTTGAGAAATGACCTTGAACTTGACAGATGACCTTGAAAATAGTACCAACAGAAAGTCCATGTCATAAGCAATGCACATGTAAAATATGAAGGCTATATCACTTACCATTGTTTACTTATGAGCTCTGTTATAGCTATTTTTTTTAAATTTTGACCTTGAGAAATGACCTTGACATTGACAAATGACCTTGAACCTCATACCAACAGAAAGGTCATGTCATAAGCAATGCACATGTAAAATATGAAGAGTGTGTCACTTACAATTGTAAACTTTTAGACAATGTTAAAGTTAAGCTTTTCAAAATTTTGACCTTGAGAAATGACCTTGAACTAAAGACAGATGACCTTGAAATTAGTACCAACAGAAAGTCCATGTAAAAACAATGAACATGTAAAATATGAATGTAATATCACTTAACATTGTAAACTTATAGACAATGTTTAAGTTAAGATTTTCTAAATTTTGATCTTCAGAAATGACCTTGACCTTGAATGATGACCTTGAACTTGGTACCAACAGAAAGGGTTTGTCTCAAGCAATGCACATGTGAAATATGAAGACTTCATCTATAACCAATCAAAAGTTAGTTTAGTTTTTGCGGGAAAAAAAGACAGTTAATGTAAAGGTAATAACATTAAGGCCCCTTTTTCCCATGACGCATGTTTTCAAATGAAAATTCCCGTTAGTTTAAGGTCAAAGGGATCTGATTTGCTACTCAAATATGAAATTCCATGAAATTCTAACAATTAGTCTTGGAGAAATTGGCAAAAAACAAGTTTTTACATTAAGGTCCCTTTTTCCATGACGCAGCCTTGAAATAAAAAAATAAACAAGGTGCCAAACTGTCACAAGATACGCCCGTCACACTGTTTAATATTAACTGGGGATTAGAATAGAACAGGTTATTTTGAATAAATATTTTTTGTCAAACAAAGTATGAAAAACAACAAAAGGCAATAACTCAAAAAATAGGCTAGGTAGAGTTAAGGTTCTTCCCACTGCACTCCCACTTGGTGAGCTCTATCCATCCATGAAATTTCATGATTCTAGCTATTATACTTTTAGATATATATTCCGGACAAGATTCAAGTATGAAAAACAACAAAGGGCAATAACTCAAAAAATAGGCCAGGTAGAGTTATGGTTCTTGTGCCCTGCATTCCTACTTGGTGAGCTATATCCATCCATGAAATTTCATGATTCTAGCTATTATACTTTTAGAGATATACTCTGGACAAGATTCAAGTCTGAAAAACAACAAAGGGCAATAACTCAAAAAATAGGCTAGGTAGAGTTATGGTTCTTGTGCACTGCAACCCCCCTTGGTGAGATCTATAAACCCATGAAGTTTCATGATCCTAGCTATAATACTTTTAGAGATAAACTCCAGACAAGATTCAAGTATGAAAAACAACAAAGGGCAATAACTCAAAAAATAGGCCAGGTAGAGTTATGGTTCTTGTGCACTGCACCCCCCCCCCTTGGTGAGATCTATCCATCCATAAAATTTCATGATTCTAGCTATTATACTTTTAGAGATATACTCCGGACAAGATTCAAGAATGAAAAACAACAAAGGGCAATAACTCAAAAAATAGGCCAGGTAGAGTTATGGTTCTTGTGCACTGCACCCCCCCCCTTGGTGAGATCTATACACCCATGGTGTTTCATGATCCTAGCTATAATACTTTTAGAGATATACTCCGGACAAGATTCAAGTATGAAAAACAACAAAGGGCAATAACTCAAAAAATAGGCTAGGTAGAGTTATGGTTCTTGTGCACTGCACTCCCCCTTGGTGAGATCTATACACCCATGAAGTTTCATGATCCTAGCTATAATACTTTCAGAGATATACTCCGGACAAGATTCATGTATGAAAAACAACAAAGGGCAATTACTCAAAAAATAAGCCAGGTAGAGTTATGGTTATTGCGCACTGCACTCTGTATTGATGAGAAGAATATAACTGCCAAGTTTAAAGTCAATCGGACTTACGGTGACAGAGTTATGCCCCGGACAAAGAAGTGGACACCGCCCGGACAACCAGACGCCCGGACGCCCGGACATCACGGGTGATCCCATAATACGTCCCGTCTTCGACGGGCCTATAAAAAAGTGGTCTTGGAAATTTCCTAGGAAGATTATATATGAAGTTTTGTCCAATTAGGCCCAAGGGTTGCTGAGATATGACTTTGGACAGACGGACGGCTGGACGGAAGGACGGACAGCGCACTGGCAACTATATGCTCCCCCCGAAAAATTTCAGACTGTTCGTATTTAAAAGAAGTTGCAGACGACAATCTTAAGTTGATGAAATTTTAAAAATATTTATCCCTTGGGTTAGGAAACCTTGTTGATAATGAAGCATTAAAGAAATATTGGGCATTTTTACAAGCACTATGTTTTCAAAAGCTTTATTCTTTAGGGGCCTATTAAAGACAGGCCTGGACTGTGTTTGAATAAGCTAATCCATTCCCACATGCTAAAAATTTGGACCAGTCCAAATTCAAAGAAGTTTCAGACAACAATTTTAATGTGATGGAATCTTTAAAATCTTTGTCTTTTGGGGTAGAAAACAATGTGGATAATGAAGAAATTGCTTGTTACAAGTAATTTCTTCATTTTCCACAATGCATTCTAAAGCTTTCATATCCAGGGGCATTTAAAAGCATCACTGTGTGGGATTGGGTTAAAGGAAACTTAAATGTATGAAAAGAGGCTTTACTGCCTTAATGAATCAAAGTACTGAAAGTACTGTAAGCTAGCAAGCATGGTTGAATTTAGAGAACCTTTCCCTTGTTGGGTAGAAAACATTGTGGACAATGAAGAAATTGCTTGTTACAAGCAATTTCTTCATTGTCAACAATGTTTTCCAAAGCTTTTTTCTTGAGATGCCTAAAGGCGGAATTGAGAGGGAATGGGTTAAATAGCTTGCTTTCAACAGAGTTCTCTACAATTTAAATAGAGTTTTCAATATATGAATATGTAAGAACTATTTTTTATGGCGTAGGCATTCCATGGATTTAGTGGTTAAGCCGCCAGTGGCAGTTTGCACGCGTTGAACTTTGAGAAGACCTCAAAATTTTGTCTGTTAACTTAAGCTATCAAAGCTGACGCTTTGCTAGCTAAAAAGTAATAAAATTACACAAACTTGATGAATGTATACCACTTATTGCCTTACTGTCTTTTTTTAAATGATGGAAATTCTACAAATGCACCTAAAAAATTGTGAACTAAGAACCTGCTAAGTTATTTTCTACTGAAAATTTGATTGCCCTCTGAGGCGATATCAAGCAGAGTTTTTACTTGAAGATAAAATATTTGTTGTAAACATTGCCAATAAACAAAGTCTTAATGTTTGCTCGATTGTTTACACAACTTATGAATTTCAGATAGGAGAAGTTTACGATCAAGTTATGACTGGTAAATTTTTTCCCCTCCAGCAACCTAAGAGAAAAAATAATCACATCTCAAGGATTTTACAGTCTGGAACATGTATTTTTTATTGCGAATGTGTAATATAGAAAAAAAACACCCTTGATAATTGCACCGTTTTCCCTCTTTTATCAACAGGTAAACACCTAAATGTGCTAGTAACATGCATTTTCAGAGTTTTATTATTACAATTCATACCCAATACCATATCATTGTTATCATTATAATTATCATAATCATTTTATTTATATTTTAAGATTAAATAACAACAGTTAATTCAATTAACAGACTAGTCAAATTTGAGTAATTTCACATTACATTTTCCACATTACCGAGACTAAATACAGGTGTTTGACATGTTGTCTGAAGGTCACAGGTTGGAGCACCATCTTCACTGGGTTGTGGTCATGGGCAAGACACTTAAAAGCCATTCCCAGTCTACCAAGCTGTAAAAGTGGGCAGCAGTGGGATTCAGCCACTGCCTCTCTTTCAGGGACATGAAAACATCTGGATTGTGAGTGTTCGAGAGTGACTATGTAAGCTTAAAGCTTTCATTGCAATCAAACTAGAACAAATCAGTATAAACTAGAGCCGTCGCCCTCAAGGGCTGACGAGAATACCCCCCACACCGCTAAAAAGGCTTTTCTATGAAGGAGTGGAATTTGAAGCTGTTTAATCACATGCATGTCATGGTGGATGAACATTGCCAAACCTCCACCTCTTTCTGATTTTGTGTTTGTTGCTAGAGTTGACTGATTAGGAAAGGTTGGTCAATATGAGCCTATGTTAAAGAAAACTGTGTGAGGAGATGATGACACAAAATTATATCCACGAAAAGTCAATATGAGCCTGTGTCAAATTTTTGACCCCCGGGGGGGCGGGGTCAAATTTGACCTCAGGAAATAAACCGTTCGATATTTTGTAAAGGTCAACAAGATGATGTTACTTACCAAATTTGGTAACTCCCCTTATGGTTACTGAGTTTTGCAATTTTAAATTTTGACTACTCCCCCCCCCCCTTAAAAAGTTCAAAATGGCATAACTCTGAAACTAACGACTGGATCAAGATGAAAATTGCAGGTGCACAACTTCATATGATAGGAAACAACCTGATAAAATTTCAGCAAAATTGGTCAAAAAATGTGGGAGGAGAAGAGGACACAAAATTATGTCCACGGACGGACGGACAGACGGACGGACAGACGGACGGACAACCTGATTCCCGTATACCCCCCCCCATAACTTCGTTGTTGGGGGGTATAACTAAATACAGTTAGAGAGATTTCCTATCCTCAAGTATTTTGATAGCAATTAAAAGTAAACTTGTCATGATGAATAAAATACCTCTCAAAAATTGCATGAAAATCTAAGGTCTACTAAGGTCAATATTGATTTTGTAAATTAGTTCTTGAAAGGGACAAGCAGGTAGTGTAGACTAAGATTAGTATGCACATAAGCACACATAAGATTATTTTCTACAACTCCTATCAAAGTAGAATATGCTCGGCATATCATGATAGGGGTTAATATTTGGGTTAAGTTACACAATATTCAGGACCTAGAGTTAACTCATTACCAAACCCCCAAATTTTAGACTGGTCAATAAGGATTTGCAGACGACAATTTAAGTTTTATGAAATATTAGACTGTTTTTCAACTTTCTGTGTGAAAACATTGTGTAAAATAAAGAAATCGCTTGTTCAAGCAATTTCTTCATTTGACACAATGTTACCCAAATAATTATTTCTTTTGAGGGGGATCAAAAAGCATCATCTTAAATGTGGAATAGGTAACAGTTCTAGGAAGTACATGTACTTCAAATGCTGCAATTTGTTGTTGTTATCTCTAGATAGTTCATACCTGACCATCAAATTCTAATAATTTATGTGATTTCATCTATTACATAGTTATCGCACAATCTTTCTTTTGTAAGAGCCTAAAAATAAGAGTTTGAAATAACAATATTTATTTCTCCATTCTCCACAATATTTTTTACCGTAGGAGACAAAGATTTTAAATTCCATCAACTCAAAAGCATCATTTTTCGTCTGGTAACAGCAGCTATTGTTTAACCCATTCCCACTCAGTGACTCCTTTGGACGCCCCCTTTAGAAAAAAACAATTGGGAAATCTTGGTGTAAAATGAAGAAATTACTTTTAAAAAGCAGTTTCTTCATTTTACACAATGTTTTCTATCCAGAAAATTGAACAAATCTAAAATTTCATATACTTAAAATTGTCGTCTGCAACTTCTTTCAATTTGGACCAGTCTAAAATTTTACTGTGTGGGAATGAATTAAGAGATTTGTTACTCATATTAGAAACAACCATTTTTGTATGTGCACCTCACTGTCCAAAATGTAGGACAAACAAAGAATGTCCTGCCATTTGATTATTACAAAAAGATATTGAAACTCGAGTCAAATATCTATGTCAAACCAAATTGAAAAGGGAATCAATTCACTTCTGCTGATTTTGTTCAAGCTAAAGTTATTTTGAAGACAAGATATGCTGAATTATCTGCCCTTTGTTTTGAGATTTACATAAATAGCATATATGGCCTACTTCATCAACAATTGCTGCTATCGGTTATAACTATTCTGTGAGTAATAAATGACTATGACTATAAAGTTTTCCTTATAAGTTGACTCTGCAATGGGGAGTTACTTTTAATTGATACTATGTCATCAAAACTACAACCATTGGAGCTAATTGACCCATAACCAGACTACAAAAAGTTAGACTGGTCCAAATTCAAAGAAGTTGCAGACAACAAAGCAGGTTCTTATGTTTTGAATATTTCCCTCTTTCTGCGCAGAATACAAAGTAGAAAAAAAAAAGATACTGCTTTTAAAAAACACTTTCTTCATTTTTCACATAGTTTTCCCAAGCTCTTTTCTTGAAGGTCCAGAAAAGGGATTGTGTAAAATTAGGTTGATCCATCTAAAGATGATAATTTGAACTTGGTTTATTTTGAAATTCATTGTCTTTCTTGAATTAAACAAGGAATTTCTTCATTTTGCACAGGTTATTTCTGCAGATTTTTACTAGAAGGGCATAAAAAGTCAGAGGGAAATACATTCTGGGTCTCCAGCTTTTAATACAAAAGTTATTATATAAACAAAGATTTCATTAACCATATTACAGTCAAATATAGAATAGACTTAGTGATTTACCAAAACTTTCATGACAGCAATTTTGACTACTGTACTCACTTCAATTCTCTCTAAACAAAAATTTCCTTGTAGCCTGTTAACTTATTTCCACACAGTGATGCTTTTAGACACACCTCAAGAAAAACATTTAGGAAAAAATTGTGTAAAATGAAGAAATTGCTTGTAACAAGCAATTCCTTCATTTTCCAAAATATTTTCTACCCAGAAAATTTAAATTGTCGTCTGCAATTTTTCTCCATTTGGACCAGTCTAAAATTTTGCCATCTGGTATTGGGTTAACGCCAGTTACTCCTCTTCATTAAACTTTAAATCAGTATACACAATCTAGCATTTGAACCTACATAGGAATGAAACTATGGAAAGTCACAAGTATTAAATGCTTGTAACAAGCAATCTTTCCTATTTTCACTATGTTTTTCACCCTCTCTGGTGTTAATTTTCTATTAATTATTATCTGCATCTCTTTTTACCAATTATCGGATGGATAAATTTTAGACTGGTTCAAGTTGAAAGGAGATACAGACGACAATTTAAAGTTTAAGAAATTTTAGATTTTTTTTCTTTTTCAACTTTTTAGAAAGAAAACAGTGTAAAATGGAGAAAATGCTTGTTACAATGTTTTAACATTTGTTTTCCTTGAGGGGCGTCAAAAAGTCTCACTGTGTGGGGATGGGTTAAATTTGGAAAAGTCAGAAGTTTTGGTGTCTTTTAATTCTACTATGTTATTTTCTGCTAAATACTACATAAAATTGCTCTTAGGTAAGGGATAGTTATTAGACCAATGAGGAAAAAGATTTAGAATGATTGATAGTTTTATTGGTTATTTATATTTACTGGTTTAAAATTTTTCTTGTCAGGTCAGACCATCTTCAAAATTGACAAGGTTATTCCCATTTAAATTCTTTTCAAAACCTTTGTTAAGTAATAACTAATTTCCCGTCTAATTTATTGCAAGTTGTTCTATTTTTTCATTTGAAATGTCACGATCGTATTATTTACATTCAAAGACACCAGATATTAATAAACATATTGGGCTAAATTTGAAATTGATAGCAAAACAAATAATGTATTTTACCAGGTTAGTTCTACTTAAGGGTAGACAGGTGCGGGTGGCAATTAACTCTCAATGCACAGTCTATTAAAGGCTCTATCGCTCTCGTTGGGACAATACTTCTTAACAAAAGGAGTCCAAAAATATTCTTTAAAATTGTGTACAGATCCCTCTATCAATAATTTCAGATTAGATCACAAGGTATAAGGAAAGCTTTGCTGAACAGAAAACGAAAATAACTTTCATAATTATTTTATGTTGGTAATATAAAATAATTTGAAAGTTATTTTTGTTTTCTGTTCAGCAAAGCTAACCATAGCAGGCTTGTGACCTATAAGAGGGGTCTTCACACAATTTCAACGAAGGTTTCAAAATATGATTTGTCAAAAATTTTGTCCCTACTAGAGCCATAGAGCCTTTAGCCATTCCCACCCGACAAAAATTTGGAATGGTCCAAATTGAAAGGAGTTGCAGACGACATTTTAAAGTTGGGGAGAATTTAGATTTTTTCAAACTTTCTAGATAAATAGCATTTTGTAAAATGAAGAAATTGCTTGTCACAAGCAATTTCTTCATTTTACACAATATTTCCCAATGTTTTATCTGGGGGCGTTCAAAAGTGTCACTGTGTGGGAATGAATTAATTGATTAACCAATTACAAGCTGACAAGAGAACCTCATGACCGAATACCTGATAGAGGCCCTTGTAAACAAATTTTACAAGAATTAAACAAATTTATGTCAAAAAGATTGTAATTCATACAAAAATGATTATATATATAATTATATGTGTGTATGAATTGATCTTTGAAAGTAAATGTTGGCAAATTAATTAACTTTCAATAAATAATCAAATCAACTAAATATGTAAACCAATGTCTGCAGCAATTGGTGGTTCACTTACTAGACCATCACTGATAATTTACTTCTTCAATTTTATTCAACTCAGAAAGCCATGTGTAAGAATACAAGCCCCATCTTATTTAAGTACCTTTTAAATGCCCGTTAACCCATTACTACATAATGCCACTTTTTAACCCAGAGAAAGGAGCTAAAGGTAAAACAATGTGGAAACAGAAACAATATTAACTTCTTTTGTAGATTGTTTGAAAAATATCCTTGTCCAATTAGATTCATAATCTTGGAACTTCAAATTATACATTTAGGAGTTAAACTAGTTCCTAAATGCTTGGAGCAGCCAATTAAATGTCCTTCCTCTCTAAATGAATTATTCAACCTGAACCATTCCCACACAATCCCACTTTTTAATGCACTGCAAGAAAAGGGCTTTTAAAAACATAGTGGACAAAGAAGAAATTGCTTGTAACAAGCAATTCTTTCAATGTCCATAATGTTTTCTAAATTCCAAGGACTTGAAATTGTTACCTTCGACTTCTTTCAATTTGGACCAGTCTAAGACTTTGTCGTGTGGTAATGGGTTAAAGGTGAATTGTTGCATACATGAACAAGGGTTGTAGGTGAAAACATATTGACAATCAATATTTGAATTAAAATAGATTAAGTGCTCATAGGTAATTTTCTCCAATTATGTCCTGGGTTATGAGTGTTTGATATCAAAAACAGGGATCTTTGAAGAAAATGTAGCCTTCTTTTCAAAAGGGCTTTCTTTAAGGGGGTCTTCTTTTATTTGGCTGTACCTTCCCACTCAGTAAATAATGCTTCTAGCTAATGAGTAGCTGTAAATATCAAGATGTGTATGTGAAAAATAATTAAACCCCAATTACTTGAAATATCTTTAACCCATTCCCGAATGGCAGAATTTTAGACTGGTTTAAATTAAAAGGAGTTGCAGACAACAATTTAAAATTTATGAAATTTTAGATCTTTTCAGCTTTCTTGGTGGAAAACATTGTATTAAATGAAGAAATTGCTTGTTACAATATATTTAGTTGATGTAATTTTAACAATCTTAATATATTAAGTTTTGGGTAAAAAGCTTTGTGGAAAATGAAGGAGTTGCTTGTGACAAGTAACAGACTGGTAATAATTGAAAGGAGCTGCAGACAACAATATTCAGTTGATGTTATTCCAAAGTTTTTTCTTGATGGGCATAAAATTGCGCAATTGAATGGAAATGTGTTAAAGGCTCTATTACTTCCAATTCCATAGTTTTTTAACCCTTTCCTGTTTTTGGAAATTTTAGACTAGTCCAAATTGAAAGAGGTTGCCGACGACAATGAAAACTGGATTCAATTTGAAATGAAACCATCCTATGTAGTAGAAAATATTGTGGAAAAAGGAGAAATTGCTTGTTACAAGCAATTTCTTCTTTTTCCGCAATGTTTTCTCAAGTATAAAATCACAGGAACGTAAAATCCCGCATTTGAACAGGAAAGGGTTAATAGACAGCAATCCTAATTTTACATATATTTGTTGATGTTATATTATTGTCTTGGAATGCATGATTTATCAATGTTGACAAATTGATACAACAAAAACATGATTAGAAAAGCATTGGTAGTTGATAGCTAGAAAAGATAGTAGAGGACATCAACGTTTGTATTTTCTTAAAAAGAGGTATTGATGTTTTGAAACATTGAAGACAAATTTGCCAATTGCAAAATACCCTCACACAGATGCTTAATTGTTAAACTTGAGTCATGTATTGTCTTTGCGGTAATCTAATAGGGCTAAAGTATTGTGTGATGTTATGATAGGAAAGGTTCAGTGGATTCCAGGTTATTTTTAAATATCACCCACACCGCATGACCTTATTTGCAATGACCTAAAGTCAACTGAAGGTAACAAATTGATAAGCAGTACAACCAACTTCATAAATCATGTCACACCAAATGGTTAGTGCAAAACTATGGTAAGTGTCCATATTCGTATTGACGCTTACGGTAGTTTTAGACTGATATTTAAAGAATTGAAGACCGGCTAGCGAACATAACTTCTATTGACGTAAAGATTACGTTGGTTTGAGTAAATTCAAACTTAATGCAGGATTCCGACAGTCAAAGACACCACGTAAATTACCCAATATTCTTTACAGCTGCCTCAGCCTTATCTAAAAATAGATTAACAGCCTACATAAGCTATTAGGGAAATACCCTGGTTTTTCGCCAAACTACTTTCCAGAATATTTTATTAAAATAATATATGAGAAAGAATAAGAATTAAAAATTCTGTGACATGAAAACAAACATTGATACCTACCTCTACACTCTCCTATGTTTGGTTTGTTTTTCAAAGAACTGATGTGTAATATCATGTGACTGTGACAATATCCTTACTCAATCAAATTCAATTTTCCTGAAGGCTTGCCAAAGTAAATCGGTAAATCTCAGAACTATCGGATATCTAATAAAAGAATATTTTTTGTTGCCAAAATGAAATAATATTGAATCTTATTTTCATTTTCTGTTCTGCAAACCTTTTCAAAGTAGGCCAGAGTGACCTATTCTGAAACATTTCATAAAGGGGTCTGTAGAAAAGTTTAATGAATATTTTAGGATTATTTTGATCATTGTCTATACCTCCTGCTAAGACAGGAATATTCTAAATTCAGCAGGACAAATGTTTATCTTTTGACAGCAGTTATTCAATTTAATAATTGAAAATAACAGAGATGACTAAAAAACAATATCAGAAATACTTTGATTCAATTGAATTAGAAGTTTGATCCATTGAATTACAATTCAAATTAATCAGTCCTCTTCTGCTTAACAGATGAAATTAATCAAGGTTGTCCATCTGAAATTTGATAGTTTCCACAAATACTTTCAAAAGGCACCCTATTGTAACAGAATAAATATTTATATTTTTATGAAAAATATTGGATAAACTGGGCCATAGGACAGTCAATTACACAACATTTTCATTTTGAAGGTTCCTCTTTATCTCTTAACCCTAGTCATGCTGAATAAAATTCTTTCTTTCTCATTGCATTAAAATCAAAGGGCTAAGAGTACTGGAAGGTTTGATTGTAATTCATTACATTTTGGAAAATCCATTTTATAAACAACTCCAGCTTAAAGAGGCAAACAGGTGGTGTAGACTAAGATCAGACTGCACTTTTGTGCTTGCTGATCATTATCTATGCCTCCTGCCAAAATAGGAATTATCAGGGTTCAAAATATCTTTGCCATACAACACAAAATGAAGAAATTGCTAGTCACAAATGATTTCTTCATATTTAATATTGTTTTCCCAAAGTCTTTCCTCATAGGTGATAAAAACTTAAGGCAAATGCTTCACGCAGTCAATTTAATTAAGTAGCAATCTTTGTTGGTAGAATGTCTAATTTCCAGTTACAAATTTGCTACTTGCTAGGGCTAATTTTGATGTTACAGAAAATTAATCTTTCTGCTCCTGAATGTGTTACAGTAAGTGGGTGTTCTGCCATACAGTAGAACAAAGCATGAACATTTTAAAGACAGTGCTATCATGGAATTTATTAATTTGTATGGGGGATTACCCTTGAACAATTTTTCAGTAATGAGATAGCAAAGTGATCACTTTATCCCTGGTATCACAAGTACCTGGCCACGACTCTGAAATGTCTTGCCTAACAACATAACCATGTGACAAGTAAGTTTGCCAGGATTCAAACCTACCACCTTCAACAGTTTCTTCTCTCATATTGTAAGTCCACTGATTCAAGCAATTTAGGATCCTTCTTTCAGCACATCAAAATGTTGGATTGTTTAGCAATGGGTTATGATTTGTACTTTTACAAATATTTCTTCATTCATCACAGCATTTTTAATACATATACTTGTATATGCACTCAGCTTGAAATATTCTCTTTACAACCTCTGTGTAAATGAACAATTCAGAAAAAATTTGTCTTTTTAACCCATTCCAACTCAATCCCTCCTTTTTACGCCCCTCAAGAAAAAAGCTTTGGAAAAAATTGTGGAAAATGAAGAAATTGCTTGTATCAAGCAATTTCTTCATTATCCACAATGTTTTCTATCAAAAAAGACGAAAAAAATCAAAATTCCATCAACTTGAATTTGTCGTCTGCAGCTTCTTTCAATTTGGACCATTCCTACATAATCACGCTTTTTTATGCCACTCAAGAAAAAGGCTTGGGTAAACATTGTAACAAGCAACTCTTCAATGCCCACAATGTTTTCCACCCTAAGATTCTTTGGGATTTCACAAACTTAAAACTGTTGTCTGCAATCTTTTCAATTTGGATTAGTCTAAAATTTGTTGTGTGGTAATTGTTTCGTTAGGAGTGTCCTCATCTCTAATACAGGGTTTATAGAATTATGAATGATTAAGGAGCTGTGTTTGAAGATCATTATTTAGTTGAATTATTTATTTACACTATAATTTGTCAACTTGAAATATTGTCTGTCATTAAGAAATTTTTATACACTTGTTTACCCTTTCAAAACCTAAAGGGCACAGAGAGCTACGTAAGTCTGCTAAAGGCCTTTCTTTTGGAAGCTAATCTTGTCTTGATGGCCCAGGGGTATAGGTGCTTGGTTTATCTGAAGGTCAAAGGTCTGAGCCTACTGCCACCAGGTTGTATTCGATTCACAAGACTTAAGTCTATTAATCAATAGCCAGCACCAATACTACCCAGCTGTAAAATTAGGTAGCAACAGCTTTAAACTATTACCACACAATGATACTTTTGGACGCCCCACATTAAAAACAATTGTGAAAACATTGTGTAAAATGAAGAAATTGCTTGTAACAGGCAATTTCTTCATTTAACACAATGTTTTCTAACCAGAAAGTTGAAAAAATCTAAAATTTCATAAACTTTAAATTGTCCTCTGTAACTCCTTTCAATTTGGAAATGTCTAAAATTTGCCATTCTGTAATGGGTTATGAGGGCATATAAGGGGGCACTTCCTTGGATCAGTGACAATATCATGGTTGTTTATCAGTTGTTTCTAGAATTAGGGCACAGAAGTGAAAAAGCTTGCAGAAATCAGTATAAACCCCCCTCCCCCTCTACTTTGTAGATGGGGTATAAAAACTGTTACAATTAGCAATTTCCACTTTTCCCACATTGTTTTAAATCAATCTATATAAATTTTTCAGTTTCAGACTTTTTGAAAAGCATCTGCTATCAGCTTATAATTTGAAACAGAAACATGTTACAAACAGTCTAAAGCCCAAATTCCTATTCATAAGCTAAGTGTGTTAAGAAATATATCTAAATTGCCAAGGGTTTTTCCCATCTTTCAAAAATACTTGTTTTTATATGTTTCAAAAATATATATCTCTTTCCGGAGATCAAGTTTCAAAAATAAATAATGCAACAGGAAATTCTTGAATTTTATCCTACTAAGTTTAAGGAAGAGTGATATTTCATATCATCTCCTTTTCTTTCTTTTTTTTTACATCTATTTAACCCGTTCCTACACAATCTGGCTTTTCACATCCTTCAAGAAAAGACTTGATGAAAAGAATGTTGAAAATGAAACAACTGCTGTAATTCATTCATTTTCAACCTTGTTTTCCACCCAAAAAGACTAAGGTAGTTAAAATTCTCCTAACTTGAAATTTTGTCTGCAAATTCTTTGAATTTGGACCAGTCTACAATTTTGTAATGTGGTAATGGATTAAACCTTTCCCTATTACAATCTAAAGCATGGAAAATATTTAAACCTTTCGCCATACAATCCTGCTTTTTGATGCCAAAAATAGCTAAACTATCATAAACTTAGTGGGGAAAAGGACATATTGCTGGACACAATTTCCCCTTTTCTCACAATGCATTCTACTTTAATTAGCTCTATTTTTTCAATATTCAGTGCACATTGAAATGTTGTTTTCAAATTCTTTCAATTAGGAGCAGACTAACTTTTGGTGTCAGCTGCTCATCTTACTAGTTGTTTCTTTCGCCAACCTGTTACATGTTGTGATGACTTAAGTCAAATGTGAAAAGGAAAAGGAACATTGGGAGAATCTGAAATCATCCTCCCTGGTCAGACTGTGCCAACTGCTAAAGCTGGTGAGTGTCTATTTCTCACAGATTTTTCTGACTACAAGAATAGTCATTCTACAATATTATACATTTGTTTCTGAAATGCCATCTCCCATTGACCTCTTCCCAGTCAAATCTCTTTTTCAAGTCTTTTATAATCAAAACATCTGTGAGACCCCTGTATGTGTGACAGGTTAAAAAATTACTGTGAATATGTTGACCTAGCCAGGGATTTAACTATCGACAGTAAAGTGCTACAAACCAGGCTAACCGAAAAGGATGTTGGCCTAGCCAGGGATTGAACTAGCAACAGTAAAGCAATACAAACAAAGCTAACCTAAAAGAATGCTGACTAGCCAGGGATTGAACTAGCAACAGTAAAGTGCTACAAACCAGGCTTACCTTAAAGAAAGTTGACTTAGCCAGACATTGAAGAAGCAACAGATCAGTTCTACAAACCAGGCTAACCGAAAAGAATGTTGACCTAGCCAGGGTTTTAACAAGCAACTGTACAGTGCTACAAACCAGGCTAACCTAAAAGAATGTTGACCTAGCCAGGGACTGAACTAGCAACTGTACAGTGCTACAAATATGCTAACCTAAAAGAATGTTGTCCTAGCCAGGGATTGAACTAGTAACAGTACAGTGCTACAAACCAGGCTTACCTTAAAGAAAGTTGACTTAGCCAGACATTGAAGAAGCAACAGATCAGTTCTACAAACCAGGCTAACCGAAAAGAATGTTGACCTAGCCAGGGTTTTAACAAGCAACTGTACAGTGCTACAAACCAGGCTAACCTAAAAGAATGTTGACCTAGCCAGGGACTGAACTAGCAACTGTACAGTGCTACAAATATGCTAACCTAAAAGAATGTTGTCCTAGCCAGGGATTGAACTAGTAACAGTACAGTGCTACAAGCCAGGCTTACCTTAAAGAAAGTTGACTTAGCCAGACATTGAAGAAGCAACAGATCAGTTCTACAAACCATGCTAACCGAAAAGAATGTTGACCTAGCCAGGGTTTTAACAAGCAACTGTACAGTGCTACAAACCAGGCTAACCTAAAAGAATGTTGACCTAGCCAGGGACTGAACTAGCAACTGTACAGTGCTACAAATATGCTAACCTAAAAGAATGTTGTCCTACCCAGGAATTGAACTAGTAACAGTACAGTGCTACAAACCAGGCTTACCTTAAAGAAAGTTGACTTAGCCAGACATTGAAGAAGCAACAGATCAGTTCTACAAACCATGCTAACTGAAAGAATGTTGACCTAGCAAGAGATTGAAGAAGCAACAGTACAGTGCTACAAACCATGCTTACGTAAAACAAAGATGACCTAGCCAGAGATTGAAGAAGCAACAGAACAGTGGAAAGGCTATTGACCAAACTTGTTAGAGTACTGTGGTACTAGACAAGCTAACCGAAAAGAATGTTGACCAAGTCAGGGATTGAACTTGAAACAATACAGTGCTACTAAACAAGCTAACCTAAAAGAATGTTGATCTAGCCAGGGATTGAACTCGTATGAGTACTGTGCCACAAACTGAGCTGTTGACCCAGTCAGGGATTGAACTTGCATCATTACTGTGTTACATACTTAGCTAAGCTACAAGATCGTTGACTCAGTCAGGGATTGATCTTGTATCTGTACCATGTTGCAAACCAACCAAAGCTACAAGAATGTTTATCTAACAGTGCTACAGAGTATGCTAACCTAAAAGAATGTTGACCTAGCCAGGTATTGAACTAGTAACAGTAAAGTGCTACAAACCAGGCTAACCTAGAAGAATGTTGAAATAGCCAGGGATTGAACTAGCAAAAGTAAAGTGCTACAAACAAGGCTAACCGAAAAGAATGTTGGCTTAGCCAGAGACTGAACAAGCAACAGTAAAGTGCTACAAACCAGGCTAACCGAAAAGAATGTTGACCTAGCCAGGGTTTTAACAAGCAACTGTACAGTGCTACAAACCAGGCTAACCTAAAAGAATGTTGACCTAGCCAGGGACTGAACTAGCAACTGTACAGTGCTACAAATATGCTAACCTAAAAGAATGTTGTCCTAGCCAGGGATTGAACTAGTAACAGTACAGTGCTACAAACCAGGCTTACCTTAAAGAAAGTTGACTTAGCCAGACATTGAAGAAGCAACAGATCAGTTCTACAAACCATGCTAACTGAAAGAATGTTGACCTAGCCAGGGTTTTAACAAGCAACTGTACAGTGCTACAAACCATGCTTACGTAAAACAAAGATGACCTAGCCAGAGATTGAAGAAGCAACAGAACAGAGGAAAGGCTATTGACCAAACTTGTTAGAGTACTGTGGTACTAGACAAGCTAACCGAAAAGAATGTTGACCAAGTCAGGGATTGAACTTGAAACAATACAGTGCTACTAAACAAGCTAACTTTAAAGAATGTTGATCTAGCCAGGGATTGAACTCGTATCAGTACTGTGCCACAAACTGAGCTGTTGACCCAGTCAGGGATTGAACTTGCATCATTACTGTGTTACATACTTAGCTAAGCTGCAAGATCGTTGACTCAGTCAGGGATTGATCTTGTATCTGTACCATGTTGCAAACCAAAGCTACAAGAATGTTTATCTAACAGTGCTACAGAGTATGCTAACCTAAAAAAACAATTTAGCCAGAGATTGAACTAGCAAAATTACAGATTGACCTAAAATCATTGAAGGAGTCCTTTATTCAAGTAAGATTCAAGTAAGGTTGATTTCTCTTATGAACCTTTGAGGGTAGAAGTGTATCATCAGTGTACCATACACAAAAACTTTACTTTTTCCTACTCTTAATAGATAAGATCATAAACAAATCTTATTTTTAGATTTTATGTTCAAACAAACATTAAAGAACCATATAAACGTATGGGAAAAATCTTCAAATTTATGAATAACAATTATGAAATAAAAAACTTGCAAACTTTATTTCATATATAATGTACTGGCAAAAACTATGGATAGAATATAGGTAAATGTTATTTCTTTTAACTCATTCCCACACAATGACACTATTTGACACCCCTCAAAAAAAAATTTGGGAAAATTGTGTAAAATGAAGAAAATGCTTGCAATAAGAAATTTCTTCATTTTTCATAATGTTATTTACCCCAAATGATGATATAATCTAAAATTTCATTAACATTAAATTTTCGTCTGCAACTCCTTTCAATTTCAACAAGTCCAAAATTGGGCAAAAAATTCTGGGAATGGGTTGAACAGGTCCAAACTCACATGAAACTAGATATTGAACTGATTTAAGGTTTGAACATTGAAGAAACACATATTTCTCTTTTTGTAAAATCTTGCTAATTGATGACCTTCACATTTTTACAGACTAGGGATACCAATACACCAAGAATGAGCACTATATGCTCTCCAATAAAACCATGTAACAGCCTCTGCCATGTTACATCAATAAAGAGTGTGCTGTATGCTGTTACTTGAAATTGCTTTTTCAACTTCTCTTAATTTGGGTCTGTCTAAATCTTATTATATAGTAATGGGTTATCTAAGAATTGTAAGTTAACCTAGTCCTTGATTTGGAAAATTGAGATCTAATAAAGGATTCTAGACAGTCAAATCTTAGCTTCTCCTTTTAACCCTTTCCTGTTCAAACCCTGAATTTTACGTTGCTGAGTTGGATGATTTCATTTCAAATTACATCCAATTTTTGTTGTCATCTGCAACTTCTATCATTTTGGACCAGTCTAAAATTTCAAGAAACAGGAAAGGGATAATTCAGCTGACATAAGTTGATTGTATCTAAAAGAATACATACCATGATAACTGTCTGTTGAGCCTGCAACATTTGCTGTAGTTGTGGAGACAACAGACCCTGCTGTGCTAGTAACAACTGTTGTAACTGTTGGGCAGAAAGACCATTCTGGGCCCCCATAGCCAACAAAGGGTTAGCCCCGTTCAATAACGGACCCAACGGATCTACAGATTCATTCCCTCCAGCTGAGGGCCGCTGTTTACGCTTTGAACTGTTTGATGTGATGTGTGCTGTTGAATACTTTGAATTCACCTGAGATGATGATAGTCCCTAAAATTATAAATATACATTCATCCTAACATAGTACAAAAATACAAGTAGTTGTCAATCAATTCCCAACAGCTAATTGCATTCAAAAAAGTTTCCAGAAATTAATCAGAGCGAATTATTCTGATGAATGTCATAATTATCTTTTTTTAGACTGATCTTTAACTCATTACCACAAGACAATTTTTAAATGATCCAAATAGAAGGGTGTGCAGAAGATATATTTCAAGTTAGTGAATTTTCAAAAACCTTTTTCTTTTATGGTAGAAAAAATGTGGACAATGAAGAAATTGCTAGCAGTTTCTTTATTTCCAAAGTCTTATTCTTAGCAGGGTTGTGTGGGACTGGGTTAATAGGTTGCATTCGAAATTATGCCATCAAAAATCTTTTTCATTCAACTATATCAAATTTTGATTTTCAAAATGCCTTTTCAGTTCTTGATACAACAATGGTGTTACAAGTAGTTGATCGACTCTATCCTAACAGCAGAGGTTGATTGGTAAGTTGTATGGAACACTGTAATATATACTGAAAATAAGTTAATTGACCAATTGCAGCTGTCAATCAAAGAAAAAGGCTCAATCAAATCAGTCATTTTGATCGGAAGTGGAATTTGAACTTCAAAGTTGGCCACCATTTATGAAACATTTTTGTTGGTTGGTGACTTAAATGTTGGAACTACAGTTTATTCAAGCTGATGTTACGACGTTTGGGTCTCCAACCAACAATATTCTACTTTTTTGTTACATGCTGCTGGCCATAAATTTTGCAAAATAACGCCATTTACAATGGAAGTGGAACTTCCTGTCAGAGTTAATGGGGAAGGCCAATTGAGTAAGTGGGCGGGGTCAGTGATTGGTCAATTACCAAGTCATCAAAGTTTACCTGAGTTTTGAGTTCTTTGTCATCAGTGTCTTCTGTGAAAGGAGAACCAGCTGTATTGGGAGAGGAGGCATTGGATACCGGCTTGATCTCTGTGCTCAAGTTGATGGCCCTATCCTCTTTCTCTGTGCCTGCCATTATCTCATCATTCTGCAAATACAGATTTTAACTTGAATAACCTATCTATAGTATTTCAGACAGACCAAATTTCAAGCAAATATGAAACATGGTCAAAGTATATTTTCTTTTAACATCAGCAAAACTTTAAGGAAAAAACATTTAGCATTTTGGATTTTCTTAAAAACCTTTAAAGGACTTCAATGCCCATGGTTCTTGCCCTTAACTCAATCCTACAAAATTCTGCAAACAATTTCTTCATTATCAACAATGCTTTTATATTATTTTTATTATTCCATGTATTGTAAGAACAAGGGATTGAACCATATTAGTTAAATCAGAATTATACTGCTTCAGACGGTCATTAGGAATTTTTCAGGTTTTGGCAGGAGGTAAGGACAAAGATCAGCCTCCACATATGTGTAATCTGATCACAGCCTGCACATAATGCAATCTCTTTTTATTCATAAACTGTTTACCTCTTTTCAGCCAGAATTGTTAATAAAATCAATTTCATCAAGAAATAAACACACAACTAATGCTTTCAGTCCTTTGATTTTTGTGTAAGTCTGAAAAGGATTTTACTTAGCGTGATAAGGGTTAAATTATAAAATATGCTGATTACAAGTTTACAGTGACAAATTTTTAAAGCCAATCTGATAGGAGGAACTTAATCCAACAATTTTGAAAAATCTGACCTCGTAAACAATAAAAAAAGGCATTTAATTAATACAAGATTAAAGATTAAACACCCTGATATAGGTTAATTCCCACCTTATTTACCCCTTTTTGTTTTATTTATATTTATTTTGGCCAAGCTTATGGATTTATCACCACTAATCTGTACTTCATTCTTTCATAGACTGGTCATCTGCCAGTTATTTCAGTTACCTCCCTTTATAACTTGATTTTCTATCACAATGATCTCCCTTGTCAACAGAAAATCAAAGCGTGCCATATCAAAATACATTGTTTTGTCTTCATTCAACATTATCAAGTATAATGATCTTAAATATCTGTTAAAGAGATAAAACAAACAAAACAAATACAATAGGTCACGTTGTTTAGGACCAACTGACTGTGAAATACTATTGTTTTAAGATTTAAAGCTGTTAATAGGTGGCCATTTCTATTTAAGATCGATAAATATGATAACTAATTGATACATAACTAACACCACAGGAGGTAGGTAGCACACAGCAAAATATTAGACTGATACAAATTCAAAATATTGCAGTTGAAAATTTCAAGTTGAGAGAATATCAAATATCTTAATCTCTTTGGGTAGAAAACAAGGTAGAAAATTTGACAAGCAATTTCTTCATTTTCAATCTTGTTTTTCTCAGGTCAATTTTTGAGGGGTGTAAAAAAGCGGAATTGTGTGGGAATGGGATAAAGGCCTGTATCAACATAGAATGCTGTAAAGACTACCATATACCAGGACCTGACAGTCATCAGCATACAAGTATTTTGGGCAACTCACCCAAAATCAAAAATTGTTCATACCTTCAATCAGCTAAATCATTTCAGGAAGGAAACTTTAAAGGGGATATGGACATTTTTCTCATGTTAAAAGAATTTAATTTTTTTTATTCCATCTTGTATATTGTTTGCATACAAAATTCTGACAAGTAGATTTGCAAAATTCAGGGTTTGATTATCAAATTAAAATACTTTTCCCTAAATAGGCTGATCCTATTAAAGATTTTGTGCAGAAAGTTTCCATGAATTGTGGGACAATCACAGAGTGCTTCAAAAGTTTGACCTCAAGCTTACTGTCTGAAAAGAGTTTTATAACTCACTCGCATCTGAAAACCAACACCATTGTGACCACACCTAGCCTTATATTTGGGAGCCGATTTTCGATTGTCTAAACTTCAGTTCAAAACTGTATGAAGCAACAGTTTTGCATTAATCCTTAATGTTATATATGTGACAATGGTGCTTGTTGCCCTTGTTTTCTTCCATTGAATTTGGGTCAAAAGCAAATCAAGTCAAGTGGTATCCACAGGAAATTCATGATTTCAAAAAACAATGCATGATTCCACTTAATCTTCACTAGATAACCACAAAAAAGCCACTTTTGCTCATTAGTTAACAATGACGACAAAATCTGGTTCATAATTAATTATTAAACACTGTCTTAGGTGTATTTTTGGGCATTTGGGAAAATTTTAGATTTGGGTGTATTTGTGGGCATATGGGAAAATTTAGGGTTTTAGGAGTACCTTTAAAACTCAACTTCAAACTTAATTCTTCAGTGTAATGGAAACATGTATAACATTTTTTCTAACAAACCAGTATAAATCACAGGGATGTAAAACCAAGGGATTGTGCAGAAAAGGGCTAAATGTCTTGTCCACCAGTCAAGCTTAAAACAGATGAAAGGTGTGAACAGAGTAGAATGTCTCTGTTCACTTAGAATTCAGGCAAAAACATTGCAGCAGGGTTTAAACCCTTTCCCATACAATCCCACTTTTTTACTTGTCTAAAGGAAAACAATGTAGAAAAAGAAGCGATTGATTGTTACAAGGAATTCTTTCATTTTAATCAGTTTTCTACTAAGATAGACAAACAATTTTATAATTCTACCAACTCTTAATTGTCATCAGCAACTTCTTTCTATTTGGACCAGCCTAAATTTTGTCATTTGGTAATGGGTTAATAAACCATGTAACTATCTAAAATTGAATATCTTTAATTTCATAAAAATTTTACATATTTACGAAATCTTTATTGCTAGAAGGAAATAAAATGGCTCATTTAATTCTCAAGATTAAACAGAATATTTTAATTCTTTCATTTAAATGAAATATGCGATCAATTTTCAAATCTAAACAAAGACATTTTGAAAGTGAGCTGTCTTCAAAAAGTAACCACTTCAAAAATGTTTACTGTTAAGAATAACTTTAATGTCCTGATTGTCGCTTTTCTATTTTAGATTTAATCCTTGTCATGCTGAATAAAATACTTTCTCAAAACTGAACTAAAAGCACCATACGGCTTGATTACAGGTCAATAATTTATGGATAATAATTTTTTATAAACAATTTTGGCTTAAAGGGAAAAAACAGGTAGCAAAGACTACAATCAGACTGCTCTTATGTGCAGCTGATCTTTGTCTATGCCTCTAGCTAAAACAGGAACATTCTTGGTTCATCATGACAAGGGGTAATTAAGTGTTGTACAAGGGTCTATGGCAAGTTAACTCATTACCATATCCTACACAAAACCATTTTTAACAACCCTCAAAAAAATATGATGGAAAATGAAGAAATTGCTTGATATTAGTAATTACTTCATTATCGACAGAGTTTTCTACCCAAAAGACAATGATTTTTAAGATATTCCATTCAATCTGGAGGGGAAGGTTTAACTATTCCCACATATACACAATTATTGATGCCCCTCATGAAAAACAATTGTGAAAACATTGTGTAAAATGAAGAAATTGCCTGCAACAAGCAATTAGTTCATACTACCCAGACAGTAAAAAAAAACATTAAAAATTTCAAACTTTAGATTTTTGTCTACAATTTAAACCAATCAAAATTTTGCCATCTGGTAATGGGTGAACGTAGAACTACCTACAGGTAACCCAAATAACAAAAAAGACTAAGAAAAACAATGTGGCAAAAGAAGAAATTGCTTGTTATAATTTCTCCAATGGCCACTATGTTTTCTACCCTAATTTGTACTTAACCCTTGTCATGGTGAATAAATAGCTTTGTCAGAATCACATTAAAATCAATGGACTGAAGGCATCGGCCTGCTTGATTTTTGGTCAATATTTCATTTGAAAATATTTTTTTTAAACATCTTTGGCCTGAAGGGAACAAACAGGTGGTGTAGACTAAGATGCAGGCTGATCTTTTCTATACCTCCAGCCAAAACAGATATATTACAGGTTTAGCATGACAAGGGTTAATTTTCAATTTAAATGTATTTGAACTTGTTGTCTGCAACTTCTTTCGAATTTTACTGTCCGGTGATTGGATTAAATGCTCTGTTACAGCTTGTTCGGTTATCAATTTCAATGAAAACAATACTGATTACTCATTTAAACATGTTACCATATAGTCCTGCTTTTGATGCCTTGAGGAAAGTTTTTGAAAACTTTTTTTGAAAAGAACAAATTGCCATTTTTAGCATACTTTCGCTTGTTGTTTGCAATTTCTTTCAAATTGGACCAGTCTTCATTTTTCGTGTAGTTTAATTTTTAACTCATTCACAAAAAAACATGTTTTTTGACAGCCCTGAAGAATAACAATTGGGAAAACATTGTGTAAAATGAAGACACTGCTTAAACCAAGCATTTTTTTTTCATTTTTTACAATGTTTTCAACCAAAAAAGTTGTAAAATCTACCATTTCATAAACTTCAAAAGTGGTCTGCAACTCTTTTCAATTTGGACCAGTCTAAAATTTTGTAGTCTGGTAATGTTCATTGTCTGCTGCTCTTTGTTTGAATTTGGACAAGCCAAGGGAAGTTTGGAGTTCTGTAATGAGGTTAAAGATGTATAAGCACTTCATAAGAACAACAGGAAGAGTTTTAGTTTGTGTTTCCTTTGACTGAAAGACTTCTGGTTGTGATTGTCAGATTATTCAACGATTTCCTGACATGGAAGTCATGTCTCTGACCTCAAATGACTTCCGAACTTGTTAACTTTTTACAAGAGAAGTAAATTGTAGAATAGTCTATAATAGTCTGTGCCCAGCAAAATTTGCTTGAATAAAGCTATATTTATAACATTTTGATCGCCCAACAATATTTCAATGAAGTTATAACCAATTGAATGTTTGGTCATTACCAGGCAACAGAATTTAGATGATTTCTTTTTTTCTTTTAATTTCCACTAAAGCATTTATTCTAACCCATTTCCGCATAATCACACTTTTTGACGACTCTAAGAAAAAGTTTCAGAAACATGCTTTCATTGAAAATGAAGAAATTGCTTGTTGTTATTACATGAAAAGACAAGCAATTTTGAAATTAAATCAACTTACAATTGTCAACTGTAACATTTTTTACTTTGAACCAGTCTGAAATTTTGTCACACAGTGGAAATAGGTTGAAGCAATTTCTTCTTTTTCCTCAGTTTCCCCAATATTGATTCTTCAGGCCTATAGGAAGTATTTTACCCCATCATCAGACAACAAAAATTTAGACTGGTCAAAATTAAAAGATGTTGCAAACAACAAATTTTAGGTAATGAACATTAACAATATACTTTTATCTAAAACAATAACACATTTACACAACACACAGACACAAGCGCTTTCCTCCTTATCCACATACTTTTTTAAAAGACAGGGATATTTGCACCAGTCTAGATTTTTGTCATCTCATGATGGGCTAAAAAGGTAAAATCAACCCTTTAATGGATTTCAACTTTATAAATTTGTCGAATTTAAAGGGGCAGCAGACGATACCTTAAAGTAAGCATATTTCTATTGCAATTCTGATAGAAAATATTGTAGAAAAAGAAGTTGCTTGTTCTTTGCAATTTCTTTTGCAACAATTTTTTCTCAAGTATACTTTCACAGGGACATAAAAATCAGGGATTGTATGGGAAATATTTAAACAAAGATTTTTTGTACTGGAATATCCTAAAACTTTTAAATAAGTATATTATACAAATCCATATAACTCAAACGAGACGAAATATTACATGTAAGTACTGACCCCTCAAATTGCGTGATAAACATAACCAAGCCTCATAATACTTAGGCCTAAAAAAAAACAAAACTGTGTTTCCGCTAACAGGCTAGAAAAAAAGAGGGTAGGTAGGAAGGCGAATCTTTTCTTTAATTTCTAAATTTTTGCTGCGGAAAATATAGGGTAGGTAGGTATATCCTTATTTTCTATTTTTAAATCATGTGATTTGGATGCGCTTCTTCTTTCAACTTTCGCGCTTTCTCATTATCCTGGTTGTTTATTCATTTCATAGTAGTCTTGACGTTTGCATTTACGATGACCATTCTTCCGTAAAGCGCTTGAGTAACTCAGGAAGAGTAACTACAACTGAAGCAAACAGAAAAACTACCGAAATGTGATAAAAACTTATATTTCGAGAATTTCATGGGTCGGACAAAAATAAGGATAGGTTGGGCATTTAAATTTTTATTTTTTTCATTTTGCCGATAAAAACCGGGGTCAGAAACAAGGTTGGTTGGGTTAGCCGAAACACAGCATTTTCTTTTTTACGCCATATTGTATTCATCAGAAAAAAGATAAATTAACGTTTATTAATAAATTTAATCTGAATTCATTTAAAAAATTCTAAAATCAATTCTCAACAAATTTAATTTATTTGATGTTTTTTTCATGCATTATGATCTTACAAAAATGGCATGTCTAATGCTCCAGAACAAGTTAACTTTCTAATGAGCTTAACCCTTTCCTGATTTTTGAAATTTTAGACAGGTCAAAATTGAAAGAAATTGCAGACAAAATCGAAAATTGTATGCAATTCTAAATGAAACCATCCTATGTGGTAAAAAATATTGTGAGAAAAGGAGAAATTGCTTGTTACAAGCAATTTCTCCTTTTTCCATAATGTTTTCTCAAGTATAAAATCACAGACGTAAAATCCCAGTTTTGTACAGGAGAGAGTTAAATTATAGAATGCACAGATTAAGCCATTCCTACACAATGACTTTTTTGTAGCATTTAAGGAAAAAAAATCTTTGGAAAATGTATTGGAAAATGAAGAAATTGCTCATTATGTGGGAATGGGTTAATAGAAGCACCTTTCTAGAGAAAAGAGCTTTGGAAAACATTGTGGAAAATCAAGAAATTGCTTGTATCAAGCAATTTCTTCATTATCCACAGTGTTTTCTATCCAAAAAGATGAAATACTTTAAAAATTCCATAACTTGAAATTGTCGTTTGCAGATTCTTTCAATTTGGACCAGTCTAAATTTTGTTGTGTGGGAATGGGTTAACCCAGTCCCACTCAGTGATGATTTTTCAAGCCCCTCAAGAAAAGCAATGAAGAAAACATTGTGTAAAACCAAGAATTGTTGCAAGTAATTTCTTCATTTTACATAATGTTTTCTTCCTAGAAAGTTGAAAAAATCTAAAATTTTATAAGTTTTAAATTGTTGTCTGCAACAGTTACTGCTTTGAATCTGGACCTATCTGAAATTTCTCATGGGGTAATGAGTTAAAATAGAGATGAAAGGATCAACTTAGGAACAATGGGCAACTAATCTATTCTTCAATTTTAGCTTAAGTTAACAGACTCTTTTTGGGGTCTTCTCAGAGTTCAACAAGTGCAAACTGCCACTGGAGGCCAAACCTCTAAATCCATTGAATGCCTATGCCATAAAAAGTAGTTATCTATTCCAGGAATATTGTTACTCTGCCTGTATCTCAAGAAAACAAGCTTTGGAAAACATTGTAGACAATGAAGAAGTTGCTTGTAAAAAGCAATTTCTTCAATGTCCACAATATTTTCTTCTAACTTGAACCAGTCTGAGATATTGTCATATTGTAGTGGGTTAACTCATTGGCTATTTTATTTATCATTTTATCAGCTTGGACAAAGAAGATAACTTAACAAAACTACTCTTTGCTAGCTTACAGTACTTTCAGTACTTTGATTTATCATTTACTGTACACTCGGTACTTTTTTATTTTCCAACTTTTTAAACTTGTCAAGTTGCAACTTAAATGATTATGATCCTGTAAAAAATTTATCATGATTCAGTTTAATAGTAAGTTAAATTTCAAACTTTTGGTCATTTATACAGCTCAAAATGTTAAGCTTAATGACAATTTGGTCTTAATTATAAGCTTAATTACACTTTTTGACACCCCACAGGAAAGGGGCTTGGGAAAACATTGTGGATAATGAAGAAAACTGCATTATTCAAATTGTTTACTATCAAAAAGACACATTATTCACAATGGATAAGATTTTTTTACCAGCAGCTAACAATTATGCTGTCTACAACTTTTCAATCTGGACTACTCTAAAATTTAAAGAAGTAGCAGAAATCATTGCAAAGTTGACAGGAATTGTAGAACAAAACATTTGAAGTAGATGACAGGTGGAATTGCTAGTAACGACAAGCAGTTTCCCTTTTTTTCAATCATTGTTCAGAGAGATATCAAAACAAGGGATTGTACAGAAGTAAATTAAGGTCAACTTGAAATGTATAATTATATATATGACATTCAAGTCCAGGTGTCTTACCTTGGTTGATTGGTCATACTGGCCCTGTCTATCTCTTATCCAATATGACCCACTTTCATGTCTGTCTGCCCTGTGCGATAAGCTGCGGGTCATTTCAGGTCGTGTAACCAATCTGCGGTCATTCATTAACTTAAAATTTCTGCTTCTCACATTCCCGTAATGAAAATGGGATCCATTGTGTCGTGTAACACCATTATCACAGTTATGTTGAATATTTTGATTTTTGATCATATACTGATAGTCCATTGGTGAATCAACACTCACTTGATTATTTCTTAATCCATGAAAATAACTGACAAATCTATAATCCATATCCGATTCCATATTGTCCGAAGACAGCTGATAAAGTCTGACACAATTTAAATATCTTCTACTCAATATAACACTTTTGTTTTCATTTTTCTATTAAAAGCATAAATTTATCCTTCTAACATTTTTTTTTCTCAGTTTAATCTTTTAATTAGTTCAATCTCTATCAAAATGCATGATTTTCATCTTCTCAATGCTTAACGATATTTCAACTGTTATTAAATAACTATGGTTGTTTCCCTTTTTGAACTGAAGCAATCATAATCTATGAAACCCTTTACTCTATCAATCTTTTATGCTGATGTAAAGGGGGATCCTAAAATCTACTTGACCCACTCCTGTTTTGCCAAAAATTGGACCTGTCCAAATTGAATGAGGTTACAGACAACAATTAAAATTGGATGAAATTTGAAATGAAACTATTCTATGTGGTAGAATATATTGTGGGAAAAGAAGAAATTGCTTGTTACAGGCCATTTCTTCTTTTTCCACTATGTTTTTTCAAGTATATAATCACAGTGACGAAAAAACTCGGGCTAGTACAGGAAAGGGTAAACCCATTCCCACTCCTTCATTTGCGCCCCTTGAGAAAACTTTGTGACATTAATAAAAGAAATTGATTGCTACAAACACATTTTCATTATCCAAAATGTTTTCAAACACAACAGACAGAGTTCTTTAAAGTTTCATTAACTAAAAACTGTCACCTGTAACTTTTCTGAATTTTATCCATTCTAAAATTTTGCCCCTTCCCACACAATCCTGTTTTATTATGCCCCTTAAGAAAACAGCTAGGAAAAACATTGTTAAAAATGAAGAATATTTTTTTGTAACAAGCAATTTCTTTATTTTCCATATTCCTTAGACACAAAACGATTCAAAGCTTATTACCTTATATCAATTTTGTTGTCAGCAATGTCTTTCATTTTGGACCAGTCTAAAATTCCCTTTTGTTGTAATAGGTCCAGAGTGGTAGCCATTGACATTCCAAACAAAATCCTGCTTTTTTGTGGAACTCAAAAAAAAGCTAAGTAAACATAGTGGAAAATGAAGAACTGCAAGCAAATTCTTCAACAATATTTTCTTCTCCACCTGGAAAAAAATTTCTAAATCCAACCAGCTGGAAATTGTTGTCTGCAACTTCTGTTAATTTGCAACAGTCTAAAATTTTGATGTTTGGTAATGGGTTAGATAACCCTATTATATGGTATACTCATTTGTATCATCTAAGAAAGACATTTCACATGTGTACAAACAATATAGGGTTAGAGGAGTAACATTTAGACTTTCAAATCTGAAATCAAATCATTCAGTATATAGCTACCTGAATCATTGAAATTCCAACAAATTAATAAGAATGTCATTTACCTTAACCCTTGTCACGCTGAAGAAAAATCCTGTTTAAAGAACGGAACCAAAATCAAAGGACTGAAATCACTGAGAGCACTAGTTGCATTATTCCATTTGAAAACTAATATTATACACAATTCTGGCTAGAAAGGGACAAGCAGGTGGTGTAGACTATGACTTAGACTGATTTTTGTCTATACACCCTACCCAAACAAGAATTTTCCTGGTTCAGCATGACAAGGGTTAAGAAATACAGTTTACAGTTCCTATCTTTCATCAATCTGCCATGATGTTTCCAGGACAGATTTTAGATTTGGATGTCTTAACCCTTACATCATGCTGATTAAAATCCTTTACAGAAATGTATTTCAATAAGAGAGCCAAAAATGCCCCAAATCGCTCACCTTAGAATTATCTGATATTGTCTCTTGAACTGAATTCCACAAACAAGTTTGGAAAGGGTCACCTCAGAAACATTCCTGCTCAGTTTGGTCCAAATTGGCCTTGTGGCTTAGGAGGGAAAGATTTTTTTAAGAATTATTTAATTATTTATCATAATTCTGATAAGCCTCCCCCACTGCCATAACCCTATTTTTTTAAAAAAAATCACAATTTCACAAACAAGTTGTGAAAGGGTCACCCAAGGTACACTTTTGCCAATTTTGGTCCAAATTGGTCCATTGGTTTGGGATAAGGAGATTTTAAAAGAATTATATCATGACTTCTATATGTCTGATAAGCCCAGCAATACCCACCCCCATTTTTTTACAAATCGAAATTTCAAAATTAGGTTATGAAAAGGGGCTCCCATGGAACATTCCTGAAAATTTGGGTCTAAATTGGTCCAGTGGTTGATAGAAATATTTCAGTATTTCTCAAGTCTGTAAAGCCTCACCTAACATGCCTCCAATTTTTCAATAATCAAAATTTCACAAACAAGTTCTGAAAAGGTCATCCAAGGAACATTCCTGCCAAGATTGGTCTAAATAGCACATGTGGTTCAGGATAACATTTTTAAAGAATTATTTCATGATTTCTCTAAATCTGATAAGCCAGACAAAGCCACACCCTAATTTTTTTCCACAAATCAAAACACCACAAACAAGTTTTTGAAAATGATAACTTTAAAAGCATTCTTGCTAAGTTTGGTTGAGATTTGCCCATTATGGTTACAGAGGACAAGTTTTTAAAGAATTGTTGAAGCATTCCCACGGACAAAACACAATAAATGGCTGAAAAGATTTAGAGCACCAATTTAGGGTCATTGTACATTTGTTAAGGCTGATTTTTGTCAGCATATCAAGGGTTACCTATTTCGGGGGTGTAAATGATTCCTCAGTTTTACAGACAAAGAAGCAAAGCAGGGAACATGTGTGCCATATTTTGATGGAATGCTGGATTATGAAAAACTGAAATTGTTTCAAAGCAGACCTATACCATCAACCAGCATTTAGTCAATTAATCAAGTAGCACAGTTGACCTTTGACCTACATTTCCTAAAAACAATTGGGTACCTCGTTGGGTCATGGATAATATTGGCAAAAAATGTATGAAGCTTCACGGCTGTGGGTCAATTGGCCTGTGTTAGAGCAGAGTAACCAAATAGTCTATAGATAGACAGATGGACTGTTGAATGGATAGACAGACAGACATAGGGACACAAATATACCCTCCACTATTTCATAGGTGTGTATTTGAATACTATTTGAATCTAACTTGACCCTTTGGCAAGCATACACTTTTTCACAGAAAACATGATATTATGCAATGAATTCCATAAGACTACCAAGCTGGCCACAGATAGTTCAACTTTGATATCAAACAACCTTAATCGCAAAATTCATGACCAGTAGCATGAAACAAGCAAGAGGGCCATGGCCCTGTGGTGCTCACTTTAGGTAAAGGCACTCGGCTTCTATACAGGTCAGGAGGAGAGCAATTTAGATTTTTTAAAAATTTCTCTTTTGTTGCTATGGCAATCTGAGTATTCAACCAATTTCAATCCTTTTACCAATTTTCTTAAGGGGGAAACATAACCTTTTGCAGGGTAGTTTATAGAAAATAACCTTTTGCAGGGTAGTTTATAGAAAATAAACTGTCAAACAAATTCAAATATGAGTCTTCTGATTGGATACTAGTTGGTTGTCCCAGGACAACTGCAGACAGCCAACGAAGTTTTGTAGGTATCATGCTCCAGATAAGCACAATTTTAGTGTTTGACCTTGAGCTTTGACCTTGAACTTGAAGCTATCCGAAAAATTCTTTCAAATGGCAAATCTATTCATGATTGAGATCAATTGTGCCAATTTATTTTGAAATCCATCCATAATTGTTGGAGAAATGCTCCAGACAAGCACAATTTTAGTGTTTGACCTTGAGCTGTGACCTGGAACTTGAAGCTATGCAAAAAATTCTTTCAAATGGCACATCTACACATCTACTCATGATGGAAAACAATTGTGCTAAGTTATTTTGAAATCTATAATCCATAAATGTAGACGTAATTGTTCGGACAAATTGGGACGGACAGACTAGCTGACTAACGGACTAACTAACACACATACACCGACTTGTAATAGTGACAACTATGTCTTGCTCACCTCAAGCCACCTCGACAAAAAAAGTAGGACAAAGACTAATGGTTTTCATTGCTCAACAAGTGAAATTGCATCACCTTGTCATGCTCAATAAAATCTGCTTTAGAATTGCACTAAAAATCAAAGCACAGAAATCTCCGAGGCACAAGTTGTAGGTCAATATTTCTTTTGGAAACTGATTTTCTAGACAGTTCTAGCTTGAAAGGGGCAAGAAGGTGGTGTAGACTAAGATCAGACTGCACCTTTATGCAAGCTGATTTTTTCTTTTATATCTCCTGCCAAAACAGTAATATTCTAGGATCAGCATGACATGAGTTAGGTTCTCTAAGAGCAGTCAAGCAAATTTACAAATGTATATGACCTCCATTTGTTATAAACAGTTTGTTTATGCTTGATATTGGAATAAGAGTTTCTATAAAAACAAACAACAGCAGCTGCCGATTGTCTCTTTTTCTTATCCCTAATTGTATGCCTATTTGTACTACTGAGAACAACATACTGTTACACCCATTACCATACAATGACACTTTTTGACAACCTAAAGAAATATAACCATAGAAATTACTTGTAGTGGGATAAATTGGTTGTTCAACATATTATCAAATAACATATAAATCTAGACTGGTCCACATTTGAATAAGTTGACTCTAGAAATGGGTTCACTTGTTTTTATTTTAGTTTTTTACCTTTGAACAGGTCTGTGAAAAGGACCTGTTCAAAATGCAAAAAATGACATTTTTCACAAAATCAGGAAACAAAATCCAAACAAGAGGGGCAATGGGCTTTGTGGGTTCACCTGAGATAAATACTCTTTTCAAAGTTCAAGGTAAAGGATTACCATACAAGTGGGACAAAACCATACTTGATACAAAGCTGTGTACCTAGGTGTCTTAGAGTTAAGATTTTAGAAATGTTCACAGAATTCTTAGCAACAAATTTCAAGGCTCTAGATCTTCATATGCTAGGAGTAGATCACTTTTTCCTCCCCTCTGGATCTATTGGTAATAATTTTAGAAATATGCAAGTAGCCAATGAACTGGTTATTTATGCAAAATATCAAAGCTAAAGGCCATCTGGGTCTGTAGAAGATTTTTTTTCAAATTCAACTGTTGTTGCCAATTGTCAACCAGAGTTTTTAAACAGGCTTCAATTCTTTAAGCTTTCTTTCGCAAAAGGAACGCTTAACCCATTGCCTGACGGCAAAATTTCTAATGGTTAAAATTGAAAGAAGTTGCAGACGACAATTCAACCTGTTTCCTTTTTTGAAATTTTAGACTGGTCCAAATTGAAAGATGTTGCAGACAACAATAGAAATTGGATGCAACTTGAAATGAAACCATCCTATGTGGTAGAAAATATTGTGCGAAAAGGAGAAATTGCTTTTCTCTTTTTTTTTCACAATGTTTTCTAAAGTATAAAATCACTGATGTTTCATGCAAAATTTCAAGGCACAATTCATTGGAGTAGAAGATTTTTAAAGATTTATTGAAAATGTTACTTTTGTCACCAAGCAATCTGAGAATTTTAAAGGATTTCAATTCTTTTAGCTATTTTAAAGGGGGTCATATCTAAGGAAAATGCCAACCAAAAATGGTTGAAATTGGTCCAATGGCTTACTTGGGAGGACATCTTATTTACAGAAATCGTTGACGGACAACTGATGAAACAAAATTTGCACATAACCAACAACAGACAGACACCACACAGCTAATTTGAGCACTTTGTGCAAAGGTGAGCTAATAACAAAGTGGACTGTTAGACTCTTATAATATGTAAGTTTAGAAAAAACATAGAAAAACATAGAAAAATGTATAGAAAATGAAACCACTCATTCTAAGCTGTTCACTATATATCAACACATTTTCTTCTGAGTTCACTGAATGTTATTTAATAAGTAGGGCACAATTTTTTCTGAAATGACCAATCTTTTTTAAACCCAGTGGGCCATTTGGCCACATAGATTTCTTTTCTTGCAGGTCCCTAGAAGAATTTCAGTTAATCCCATTATTGTCATGGCAACCAGAGTTTTACATCAGGTTCTATTCCTTTAGGGAACCTCTGAAGGGACAAACTAGGGAACATTCCCACCAAAATGGTCAAGTTGTTTGTAAGTAGAAAGCTTTTGAAGAATTCCTTCTTTACATGAAAATAGGCTTGACCCCCCCCTTCTCTCTATTTCAGGAGAAAGAGTTTCAAAGATTTATTTCAATCTTTAACTTTTGTTAACATGGATTTCATTGTTTTAATAAATTTTTAAGGGAGCCTCATATTTATTTATCAAAGATTTGTGGTAAAACCTCTTTATTACACAAGTAAGAAAATGGGCTGGAATCATCTATACAATGGAGAATGAACAAACATCACATTCAGGAGACTCAAAAATTAACCCTTTCCTGTTTGCAAAATTTTAGACTTGTCCAAATTCAATTCTTTTGCAGAGGAAAATTTAAAGTGAATGTAAATTGGAAAATAACCATTCAGTAAGGTAGAAAATATCGTTACAAGCTATTTCTTCTTTTTCTTGCAATGTTTCCTCAAGTATAAAATCAAAGCAACATAGAATTCCAGGTTTGAACAGGAAAGCATTGGAAAAGTAGACTATACCATGCCTTTTTTCAATCAATGTATGCTCTTTCCAAACTATTTTCATTCACTTAGTTCCTCAACTGCAGTCAGTAAAATCAATGTATGATTTCAGAGGAAAGGTTTTTCAGCACACTTTCTTATGATGAAATGGGTTTACACATTAACCTGTACAAATAATAGTTCCCTTGAAAAAACACTGAATCATTAGAAAATACCTGTATTTTTAACAGGGTAACATTTCACCTAATCATAGATATGATTACCCCCTCACTAACTGATCTTACAGTTTTTTAAATACCTTTTACTTGAATTTGAGCCATTTTTTCAACCCTTTTTTTAATCATACTTTTTTCATAGGTTGACAAACGCTATAACAGAAAGACATTAGATTTTACAACCATTTACTAATGCAGTGATTCCTATTTTGCAAAAATTAACCATTGTCATGCTGATCCCAGAATATTCCTATTTTGACAATAGCTGTGGCAGGTGTGCAGACTGATCTTAGTCTATACTACATGCTTGTTCTGCAAGTGTTGAGGGAGTATTTGAACCCAGAGGATCTAAATTTGACAATTTAAATATTATGGAGAAAGGAAAAATATTCAGCATAACAAGGGTTATTGACATTGTATTAGAACCATTGAATTATCACAAGTAATAGTATGTTATTTGTAAGAGTATAAAAATAAATGCCATAAATAAGAAGTAATGTACTAGATATTTACTGGTATTAGATTACATAGTTAATTGAAAGCACTTAATCCTTGTCATGCTGAACCATGAATATTCCTGTCTTAGCAGGAGGTATAGACTGTTGAAAGCTCAGCCTACACATATGTGCAGTCTGATCATGTGTACATCTCTTGCTTGTCCTCTTTCAGTAAGAGTGGTTTAAATAATAAGATATGCTCTGAAGCATGTTGTTTTCAGGTGAGCTAAAAACTATTAGTTTATGTTGTAGATGATATAATTAGAAGTAGAAATAACAGACTGATGTAGAAAAATTATAGCTATGATAGTGATTGCAGTAGTTAAAGTTGGAGATGTAATAGACAAGTAGTGGTAGATGACAAGAAAGTCAGGAAAGTCATCCAGGCCCACCAAACATTTGGCGCACTGTTACCTTGACCTTGGAACAACCTGGAAATTTTATTCAAATCTATTCATGCTTGAGAATAATTGTGCTTATTTATATTGACATTCATCCATAAATGTAGGTGATACGCCCTGTACGAGATCAATTTGAATGTTTAACATTGATTCATGACCTTGGCACATCTTCTCATGATGGAAACAATATATAATTTTGAGATTATCCATAAATGTAGGAGATATGCTCAGGACGAATTTAGTCCAACTGACTTAGCCAACATTTGCACAGACTTGTGATAGTAACGACTATCTTGCTCACCACAAGTGGGCTAAACAAAAAGTAGTTGTAGAAATAGTAATAGTTATTGTAATATAAGTAAAGAAGCGTTTGAATCTGGCATCAACAGATGGTAATTATCGGAAGGGGGGGGTGTTATACTATTCAGAGTAGTATTAGGGTCCTGGCTCAAGATTTGGGAGTCCCAGTGTTAACCCTTGTCATGCTGAACCCAGAATATTCCTGTTTTGGCAGGAGGTATAGACAAAGATTAGCCTGCACATAGGTGCAGTCTGATTTTAGTCTAAACTTCTTGTTTGTCCCCTTTAACCCAGAGTTGAATCTCAATTTTCAAAAGAATTATTTGTTGTCATTAAGACTTTCCAGTGTTGTCAGTTCTTTGATTTTAAAGCAAATCTGTGTAGGATTTTAATTTAGCATGACAAGGGTTAAACAAAGACTGCTTTTTAACGTTTCAATGGTTTGATAAAATAGTTGAACAAATAGTATGGAACCATTCTAGAGTTAAATCTTAGTATTTGACCACTATACAACTTGAAACCTAAATTATTTTCCGAGATGTAGCATAAGAGGGTCACTTTTATGACTCAGCATAAGAGAGTCCTTTTAATGACTCACATTAGAGATTTAGGTATCCTGGCTACCCAGGATGTTAAATCTCAGACTCAGAAAACTTGTATCTGTAAAAAAAAACAAGGCAGAGAAATAGTTGAAGATATAGTTATAATACTAGGTATAGTTGTAGATGTAGAAGAAGTAGAAGCAACAGTAGTAGAATGATGTTTATAGAAATGTAAGTAGAAGCAACAGTAGTAGAATGATGTTTATAGAAATGTAACAGTAGTAGAATGATAATTCTTACTTCAATTTAATACCGACAGCTTACTGCCACAGATTTGCCTGCAGTCAATACCATCTTAGCAGACAAAGAGCTATTAGTATGATTATGAAAAGGTTTTACATGTGAAGTTGTGTTAATTAATGTCTTCTATCATAAAACTTTGACAAGTATTGTGCCTTGACATAACCCTAACAGGTTTCATGACTGTCAAGAATGTAACAAACATTTTAAATTGTCAACAGGAAGTCTCCAGTTGCCTTTTTGCATATGAATGGTATAATATTCTGTAGAAATATAACCCTACACCACAAAATACTATCAATAGCATGTTTATCTATGTTTGTTAGTTTGAATGGGGTTTAACGCCACTTTTAACAATTTTTCAGTCGTAATGCGGCCGCTTGAGCACCTAACAATGGATTCCTGGTATTCCTCGCACCAATACATTCATTACATCCTGACATTCAAGGACCCAATTTTTAACATATAAAACAGAGATAGAAGTCCAACAGTTGTACATATCTAAATATAAAGCCATAGTGTATCCTCCACATGAATCATAAAAAGATGTTCAAGTTCAAAGTTAACTCCCAGTCTAAGTAAATAATTTAAATGGTTTCTTCCAATGACGGTCTCAATCCGTCAATTGTAAAATGATAACAATTTAGACTGGTCTAAATTAAAAGGACCGAAATTCCATGCTACAAAGAATTTCAAATACATCTATCTTTTTGAGATAAAACAATGTGGAAAACTAAGAAATTGCTTGTAACTCTTTTCTTTATAGGGACAGCTTGCCCACTGGGTTTTTATTTTGGGGGTACATGTACCCCCTAGGTTTTGAAGTGGGGGTACAAAGAAAAATCTGGGGGTACAGTGTACCCTTTACTTTCAGATTTAAGGGTACACAATACGAATCTGAACCCTTTACCAAATGACAGACCATGTTGTAGTTATATAGTTTGTTATTACTCAGTAAAGAAGTACCACACGTCATGTGCAAGTTTCAGATGAATTTAGAGGGAAAGATAATAAACTTTCTTTGAAAACCTGGTTTTTGACAATTCACTTTTTCTTAATTATTGGATTTTGGACGGGTTGAATGGAATATGAGAGCGATGGCAAGTTAATTACAAGGGTGGGAATGTCATCTTGGAGCAAGTCATACCAGGCATGACTGCTCATTTTTAGATCAAACTGTGGTATTAAAATGTTTCTGGTACAGAAAATATCAAATGGTCTTATAAGTGTCTAAAAGTCACCATTTGTGGAGAAATAGAATAGGTTTTTTTACGACAATTTGCAGACAGCAACTTACGTAGCCAAAACAAAACTACAACGTTAAACAATCGGCTCAATTTCGTCCCGCCTGAATTACATGTACAACGGAACTTACGAGAGAAACTGATTTCAAAATCAGATTCTATATCATGAGTTCTTGTCAATCTTGCCCAAAAACACGTGAATATCTTGCGTGTAGTTTGAAAAATAGCGCAACTTTGGGCCTATTTCAAAACAAACTAGTGAGGCCATCAGGATCCGCATTATACGAACTTTTCCAACTGCTGGTTTCCCCATTTTCCATATGAAAACAAACCAGCTGGTTCCTGTCGCATGAAAGGGAAATCACTCACTCCCGATGCGTTTTGTTCTACTTTGCTTGCAGTTTTGGGGGGTTTTAGGGAAAAATACACACGTAGGGTTTCTCGTTTTATACGCTAATCATTTCAAATGAACACACACGTAATGGCATTTTTGTTTCTACGTTCATTTATTTTTCTGTACGTTCATGCACGTCTTGGTGTAAGATTTGTACGTGAACCGACGTAGTTGTACGTGAATTACGTACTGCAGTATGTGAATGGGCACCCTGAGGGAGGTATCAATGTTTCTGAAACCTAGATAAGATTAAAATACAAAGTGCCGAAAAATACACTCAAACGCACATTTAATACTTTAAGTTGAGCCAGGTATTGTCTTGTCGGTAATCTAATAGGCCTGAAGAGGCATTTTGTGGTTATATCGGAAAGGTTCAATGGAATTCAAAGTTATTTTTAGATATCAGGGTATTCGACTGTCGACATCGAATGACCTCATTTGCATAAGACTGAAGTTTACAAATTTACTAGCGTAACAGCCAACGACCTAAATCATGTCACAAAAAAGGGTTAGCGCAAAACTGCGGTAAGTGTTCATATTCGCAATAAGGCTTGCGACAGTTTTTGACTGATCTTAACAGAATTAAAGACTGGCTAGCGAGCATAACTCCTGATGACGTAACAATGATGTTGGTTTGATGTAATTTAAACTACAGTAAAACCCCTCTAATACGACCACTTGCGGTACTTTCTGAAAGTGGTCTTAATAGCGGGGTGGTCGTAATACTGAGGTTTGGTCATTTCTTGTCAAGTAAAACAAGCTATATTTTCTTAAACTGATCTGCTACTTTAATCATAACGCCTATTATAATAAGGGTTCCATACCACATAATCAAGAATCCGATAATGTATTTACTATGCATTCGTACCCAATTAATGTCGCTCTTATCATGTGTGAAATTCGGGTGGTCGGTCTCAATGTGTGAAGTTACTGGGCGTTTTAGTGGGGTTCAAAATAGTGTATCAGCTATAGTTGGTACTGAATTTAGTGGTCGTAATTCGGAATAGAGGGGTGCCCGTTTTTGAGGGGTTCGAGACCATTGAAATAAAGAACAGAAATTTCCATTCTGTAAAAATTCGGTCCTAATAGCGGGGTGCCCGTATTTTCCGGGGTGGTCTTAAGGAGGGTTTTTACTGTAAATGCAAGGTTCCAACAGTTATTCGCGCAATGTGAATGATCATATATTATTTGAAACTGTCTCAGGTTAATCTAAAATTAGATTAATAGCCAACGTAGGCTATTAGGGATATACCCTCCTTTTTCCTGATAAGCGACCTCAGATTTTTGCAAAACTACTTTTCGGAATATTATATTCAAATACTAAATGAGAGGAAATAAAAATAATTAAAATCTGAGATATGAAGAAAACATCGATACCTACCTTTAAAGGTGAAAGAAAAAGAATTGTGTAATGAGTTAATGCATTTCAACACAATGATGCAATAGGACCATGATGGTCCTAAATCGTCCACCTGCTCATCTGCTTCTAAAAAAATGTAACTGGAGCCAGATAATTTTAACCAGTTCAATGAAGATTAATCAAAAACTGTGGCCCCTACAATGAAGCCATGACCTGACAAATATTCTGGTCAAGTTTCACAAAGATTGAGCCTAAATTGTGGCCTCTAAAGTGAAAACAAAGAAATTGTCATTAGGCCCCTTTTCCTGTGGTTTCAATAGAACACTCCCATAATCAATAGGGTTCATCCTTATGACCTTTCAATTACTCTGGCCAAGTTTCATGAAGATTGAGCCTAAATTGTGGCCTCTAAAGTGAAATAAAAAATAAATTGTCATTATATCCCCTTTTCCTGTGGTTTCCAATAGAACCTTCCCATAATCAATAGGATGCATCCTTATGACCGTACAAAAATTCTGGCCAAGTTTCATAACAAAGAAAATGTCATTAACGCCCCTTTTCCTGTGGTTTCCAATAGAACATTCCCATAATCAATAGGGTTAATCCTTATGACCAAACAATAATTCTTGCCAAGTTTCATGAAGATTGAGCCAAAATTGTCATTATAGCCCCTTTTCCAGTGGTTTCCAATAGAACCTTCCCATAATCAATAGGGTGCATCCTTATGACCGTACAAAAATTCTGGCCAAGTTTCATAACAAAGAAATTGTCATTAATGCCCCTTTTCCTGTGGTTTCCAATAGAACCTTCCCATAATCAATAGGGTTCATCCGTATGACCAAACAATAATTCTTGCTAAGTTTCATGAAGATTGAGCCAAAATTGTGGCCTCTAGAGTGAAATATATTGTCATTAAAGCCCCTTTTCCAGTGGCTTCCAATAGAACCTTCCCATGATCAATAGGGTTCATCCTTATGACCAAACAATAATTCTGGCCACGTTTAATGAAGATTTAGCCAAAATTGTGGCCTCTAGAGTGTTAACAAAGCTAAAAAAACAAACAGAATGAAATTCTATCAACTTGAATTTGTCGTTAGCTGCTTCTATCAATTCGGACCAGTCTAAAAGTACGTTGTGTTGGAATGGGTTAAAGGTCATGCTTCTGTGTATGGAAAAAATGTCATGGAATCAAAGGGCTGATGGCACTGTAGGTCTGGCAGTCAGAGTCAATATCTAGTTCGAAAATTGATCTTAAAAACAATTCTGGCTTGCAAAGAAGGAATAAGTAGTGGAGACCAAAATCTGACTTCACTTATATGCAGGCTGATCTTTGTCTATGCCTCCTGCCATAAACAGGAATTTTCCTGGCTCAGCATGACAAACCTCATTTGTTCATCAGTTGAGTACTTTTCACATGGCGATTCACAAATATGAAATTGGGGTAAAAGTATTATAATTTATTGTCACAAATATGGTTGATATATTATAATGTTCAAATATAATACACCAAATAATACCCATCAACAGGAAATATCATGTTGCTACTCATGCAAATGAAAAAAGGAATATAATTATATAGCCTGGTATACAAAAAAGGACTACCTTAGAAGGGTGAAAAAAAACAAACAAATTCAGTCTGCTTACACTACATAGCATTTTAACCCATTCTCAGAGAGCAAAATTTTACACAGGTCAAAATTGTAAGGATTTGAAGATGACAATTTAAAATTAATGAAATTTTAGATACTTTCAGCTATCAGGATAGAAAACATTGTGTAAATGAAGAAATAGTTTGTTACAATCATTTTTCTTGACAGGGCGTCAAAAAGTATCAATGTGTGACAATGGGTTTATGCCTCACTAAGACCTGGTGGAAGTCTGACCTTAACTGCACATAATTTGGTAAATTAGACATATTCCCTAAGACGTTTACATGATTATTTTTTCATAATTTAAGTACAGAATATTCATTAAATGGTTTCCTCCTTGCTTCTACATTCCCAATTTCTTTTGACTGCTTCTTCACTAGAACTGTCCATAAAGCAGGGGTAGTGCATTTCCAGTGATTTGGTCTGGATTTCTAGAATTGTTCCAGCTGTTTTACAGGTTGTACAAACGGATTTTTAACCCTGGCTATACCACAGCTTATGGAGTGAGCAAGTGTTACCCCAGATAGCATATACATATAACTTCATAGATGTGATTGAAAGACATTTTAATCCATGCTTATTTGATTTAGGTTGATTGCCACGAAAGCTTTAAGGTTGTAGAGTCCCTCCTGAACTCCCAATCCAGATGCTTTCACCCACTGCTACCCAATTCTACAGGTGGTTCGATTTGGGCTGGCTATCAAGTGTGCTGCCCATAAGGGCATCCCCGGTGATGGAAGACTTGAAGCTCTAGCTGACCTAGATTTGCTGTAGTTTATAGTCCTATATAACTTAGTACTTGTATTAATGATCAAAATTTGGATGAGTTTCTAATTCATAGCTAGCGTTAACCAATTCTCATAAAGTCTCACTTCTAGATGCTTCCAAGAAAAAAGCTTTGGAAAATATTCTGGAAAATGAAAAAATATCTCAAGCAATTGCTTCATTATTCACAATGTTTTCTAACCCAAATGGCAAAGATTTCTAAAATTTCATGCACAATGAATTGCCATCTGCAACTTCTTTGAAGACCAATCTAAAACTTTGTTATCTAACAATGGCTTAAAAGAACCACTAATTTGTTTACAGTGGACTAAGAAATTAATTGCTTTGGCTTTATAAATTCTATTAAAACACTATCACCCTTGTACAATAATAGTGCATAATAAAGAACATCATATTTACTGCTTATCATTATTTACCTTGTTCTTCAAATTCTATTTTTGGCCATTTTTTTTTTTTTTTTCAAGTTTGGGCTATCAAATAACCAATTTCTTCTAAATATGAAAGTAAACATTTTTAGCCATCGTTTACATTTTGATCACAGGAAATCATATAAAAGCTTTTTCGAAATATAATCCATAAGTAAACAAATTGAACCACTCAATAAAACCTAGTTATTTATTTATTTCACCAGACAAATAACAAGGCTATTAAATTTTATGCTTTTGTACTGTTTCAATCCTTCCTCCCCTTAACCTGAAAATTTAATTATTTTTTTTGGATATACAAGATAATACTGTCTGTTAAAAAAATGTATCTTAATTCCATTGAGAGATCAACTGAAGTTAGGCAATATATTTACAATATAACATGACACTCCAACAAAAGATGATTTCAAGACTTTCACGAAGCCTTGAATTAATGGAAGCAACTGTAACTCTTTTTATCAATATAGATAAACAATACCCATGTGACATTCATGATTACGTACAGAATAATTTTCAACCAGAAATATATGAAATATTCATCTGAATTTGAGTTGTCAAGCTCAATAATAAATACAGAAAGCGTTGTGTAAATATCCACCACACAGAGAAGTTACCCTCTTAATTCAATAGCTACTATCACCAACAGATCGCTTAATTGCCAATTGAGAAAATATCAAAGATCTACCAATATGGAATATCATGATTCAGTAAATATTTATTTGGTGGGTAAACAAAATGGTGTGTCAGAAACACAAGGTAGCCCTGCAGGTCACCTAGATCAGCAAACAACCAGCAATCTGTCAAAACTTGATTTTTGTGGTCTACTTTCCCATGTTCAGATATTGACCTTTGTTATGCTGAATAATTAAACTAAAGGACTGAAAGTACTGAAAGTACTAGTAACTATTGTGAGTATATCAATGTGCCTTTTAAAGAAAAATTATAGACAGCTGTGGCCTAAAAGGGACAAACATGTGGTGAAGACTTAAGATCAGACTAATCATATATCCAGCATGATCTTTGTCTATGCCCCCTACATAATCATCAACACTCGGGGCTTAGCATGACTATGGTTTCATTATCCTGTTCCTATATAATTAGAAGACAAGACAGGTAAAGAATTAATAATGAATAGTTTCAACAACAATCATTTGCTATTATCATACTCTAAGCATGGGTATCAGCATCGGCAGGTCAAAATGCCACCATATTCAATAGGGATCCTTCTGTTATAATAATACCCATTCCCACTCATTGACGCTTTTAGATGCCCTAATAAAAAAAGCTTTAGAAAACATTGTGGAAAATGAAGAAACTGCTTGTTAAAATAAATTTATTCAGTAACCACAATGTTTTCTAAACCAAAAATAAAAAATATCCAAAATTTCATATTTTCGACTTGTTGTCTGCAACGTTTTCAATTTGGACCAGTCTAAAATTTTGCCCAATGGTAATGGGTTAGGTAAGTTTCAGAGGGCTGATTCAAAATAGTAACCTTTAGAATGGTAAGAAGTAAATTGCAAATATCACTCCTTTTCTCTTGATACAGGTTAGAATGTTTCTAAATTCAAGAGGGATCTTTCATATACTATTTAAATCTTTTCAACAAGACTCTGACAGTAAAAGCCCAATATTTTCAGCAATTTTGAAAATGATTGAGCCTGAACTGTAACCTGTAGAGTGGCTACAAAGAAATTATTATTTCATACCTGTAAGAATGTCAAATTATTCAAATTTGATTTCGGGTTTGATACTGCTTAAACAATTTTTCAGTCATATTGTGCCAGCTGGAGCATCTAACAATTGATTCTTATTGTATCTTGCACCAGTACAACCAGTACAACCATTACAACCTTTCCTAGCTTCTAGCTGATATTCCACTTCAGTTTATGATTATCCACCCATTGGTGAGAGACAAATGTCAGAAAGGATATGTGCCATCATTGGGGATCACACCCATGACACCCCATGATTGAAGATTGGGAGTGTGATGCGCTTCCAACTGTGATAATATTATGATGGTGGCCGAATTATTCATAAGCAGTCTCCCTCAAGACTACACAATGCTTTTCAGTCTACTTGAGACATATCGGGCTAAAATTGTGAAATAAATAAACTGTTATTAAGACTCCTATTCTCATGATATGGGACAGAATGTCATCCAATTGGTTAGGGATCTCAATCCTGATAACCGTATAGACAATTCCAGAAGATTTGAGAGAGAATTAACAAAACTGTTAATTGTGGAGTGGCAACTAAGAAATTGTAATTAAGTCCCCTTTTCCTTTGATATTAGACTGAATGTCACCAGTTCAATAGGGATCTTTCATATGAAAAAGTATACAAGTTCAAGAACAATTGAGCCAAAATTGTGACATTTAGAGTGGTAATGACCCTATTCTTGTGATATGGGTTAAATTGTCAACAATTCAAAAGGCCTGCGGCTGCCATATGACAATACAAACATTTCCAGCAAGTTTGAGAAATATTGAGCCAAAACGGTGACCTTAAATCATTTCCACACAGTGACGCTTTTGGACGCCCCTAGAAAAAAACAATTGAGAAAACATTGTGTAAAATGAAGAAATTGCTTGTAACAAGCAATTTCTTCAATTTACACATTTTTTTCTATCCAAAAAGTTGAAAATATCTGAAATTTCATAAACTTTAAATTGTCATCTGCCAATGCTTTCAATTGAGACCAGTCTAAAATTTTGCCATCTTGTAATGGGTTAAGATAGGTAACAAATAAATTTTCATCAAAGGCCTCTTTCCTGTGTTATGGGACAAATGGTCAACAAATTAAATAAGGATTTTCCTTTTGACAAACATCTGCAACAAGTTTCAGAGGTGATATCTCTATGCAAGTTTCTTAAATTCAATCCCTTTCCACCCCTTTCCACTATGGATGGTTAACCCTTATCACACTGCTCCCAGAATATTCCTGCTTTGGCAATAGCTTTGGCAGATGTATAGACTAAGATCACCCTGCACAGAAGTGCAGTCTAATCTTAGCTTACACTACCTGCTTATTGATGTTTTGAGAGAAATCTTTGAACGCAAGACTGATCTAATTGTCAAAATTTTCAAATATAGTGAAAAGAGGAAAAAATATTCAGCAGGGCATGAGGGTTAATATCAGCAACTAGAAAAAGAATTTAAAAAAATGTCACAGGTCAGTTGTCTACATTTTTGATATTCAGGACCCAAAGAGTAAATAATTTATTGGTAGAATTTCAGTGATATATTAGTTTCCACAGACTTGGAGGGTAAGTGTAAAACTCTACCCACTCTGAAAATTGTAGATTCAGAGTGTCTTCCAGGGATTTAGTTTCATCTTAAATTTTGGGGGTCCCTGGGACTCTACATGTTTGGTCTAGGGAGTCCCTGGTTAAGTTTTGAGGGTCCCTCATTGGTTTGGAAAAATAGATTAATAAGCATAACTAGAGTATATCAATTAAACTACATGTACTGTTAGTGATGTTGATGGGCTCTGTTCAGGGTCTATAGGTTTTTTAAAACCTTTATTGAAGAAGGACCAAAGGTCGCTTTGCGGCGACATTTTGTTATTTCCTGCTGCAGACGAAGAATTAAAATCACGTCATCACCGCAAATATGGACTAAATGAGATTTTCTTTGCCCGGGGCAAAATAATCAAAAAAGCAAATCTCTGGAGCAGTTAAATGAATATTTACCCTATTACAGAAATATTTTTCTTAATCAACTTCAAAATTTAAGATAGAGATTGTGCATTATTTTGTAAATGAAAGACATGGATATTCATCAAGACCATTGTATCAACTGTAAACAGTTTCTCGCAATTTGATTGGCTGTCGTAGAATGTAAAAAGTTGTTAGGGGAAAATTTGGTAAACTCGGACGAGTGGGTAATCTCGGACTATCAGCTGTTTTCTTTCGCCAAATGAGACATTTTTCCCCAAATCATTCTCATAGAAGTTTTATTTTTAGCGGTCACGTGTTACTTACCGACTGTGGATGATTAAAGACACCCTGTGACGTAGTTCATGACGTATGCTCTTCACAGCGCATGCACTGACTGTAGGTGTTTCCGAAACTCCGTAAATAGGCGTCAACAGAAAAATTTCAAGGACAAAATAAAATCCAAGTCAAACGTAAATAAAGAATATTCCATTTAATCATATTGTACACAATAATATTTAAAATATATTGAAGTTTACTTTTAAACACTTTTTAGTTTTCCTTAGATCTTTTAAAATGGTTAAAAAAGGTAGAAAACAAAGTGTCCAAGTTTAAATGAGCTAAATTTAAGACCTTAGGTAAAGTCGGACACAAATATTCTTCGTGTATTTCTTTATAGACCTAGGGCTTGAATTCCAACTAGAAACCATATCGAAAAATTATTTAAGATAACCTTCTCCCAAACAAGCCCTAATTTGTATGTTTTCTGGGGGATAAAAGGTCTTTAAAAATAAGCAAAATATTGTCTGGAAAGAAAAATACCACAACCAATCATTTTGATATGTTTTTCTTTTTCACCCACCGTTTAATGAATTGTAGACTTAAACCTACAATTTGGCTTAAATTTTTCATCCGTCAAAATTCTATAGAATTAATACTAATGTTACACTTAAATATGGTAGAATAACCCTTATTTAACAAAACACCGACTTACATACCTATTAGTAATGGTTCTCGTAACTACAGCTAATTTAAATTGTAGTTGTGAGATTTTGGTTTCCAACCGAAGATATGCTGTTGCCGCTTGAAATCAAATACGACTTTTCCCCTCTTTGTTAGGATGAAGAATGTGATAGTGAAAGGAGTTTACATGGTGGGCATGCACCTCTAATTCAGAGATCGTAACATTGCATTTTTATGCACCAGAGGAACCCAATCCAAACCATGAAAATGCTATCATCCTATTCATAGATTCGTCACTACATTTCAAGGTCCCATATTTTCGTAGATAGGACGCAAAAAAAAAAATCAAAACAGTTTTTTAACATGTCGTGGCAGAAAAACTTTACATCTGGCGTCAAAAAACCATAAATATAAAGCCCGATGCAGTTTTGCAATATTGGAGGAAGGACACCTTGACACAGTTCTTGGGCTGTTTGGAGACGGCAACTTTAAAGTTTTTAACTGATAATCTGTATTATGCTTAACTATAGAATTTAAATGGATAAAACCAAAAATGCATAATTGCATATTTTTTTTTTGACTGAGAAAGAAAGTCGAAAAGGGACTCTTCAGTTGTTTTGTTAAACAAATACTTGAAAACAATAAGGCTCCAGCAGAGGTTAAACATGATACAGTTAGGTAGTAGGAATGTTTTACACTAAGAAAATCTGCAAAAATCGGAAAGCTTCGCCCGTGCAATCCACCTAATCTAGTCAGCGTACATGTTCGATTCTTTTCGCACTTCCCCTGAGCAGGTTAGGTGACGGGTCCTATTTCATATGTTGTCTTACATAAATATATACAGACATATGGCAATAATTTATCACTTGACAAAGACAGATCTGTATCCGCACTCACACAATGCGACATTTTGCTCGACGACTGGCTATCTCAGGGTATTGCTCGCCTAACGCCGACAACAAGTGTGTGTACCTTTAGTAATTAATGTTATACAGTGAATAGTTTTGTATAACGCTAATTGTATAAAAAGAATTATTCACGATATTTTTTCCGAGATTTGATAGGGGAAGGGGGCGTGTGGACCCCCTCTGGATCCGTGCATTGTAGTAACATAAATACATTGTATGGCTGTTTTTCAGCCCAGAAAATACTTCCAAAGAATACATATACCATCGATGTGTGACTATAACATCCTTAACACATCTTAAACATTTCTGTAATTACGACGTTTTGCTCGCCCACTCACGATATATCATGAGGCTCATCATGATTGAAAATAATCACTAAAGATGGCTAATAGACTAGTTTCAAGACATTTGTATCATTACATATCTTCAATTTGTTGTAGTAATCACGAGAAAAGGGTAAATGTTCTTCTTGGCTGATGGAAAGTTGCTTTTTTTAAAACCTTGGAGCTGTCCGAGTTTACCTACCCTGTGTCCAGAGACTGTCCGAGATACCCCGGTCTATGTCCGAGTTTACCCGTTTTCAACGTAATTCTTATTTCGTTAAATATTGTTTCTTTTATCAACTTAACAACTTCGACCAATGAATTTTGTCGAAAAATTTGGATTACTTTAGTATATTCCACCGATATTGCAACCGTGAACGCCCGAGAAATTGTAGTAGGGGCGGTGTTGGGGAAAAGTATTGTTTACCTGTCCGAGTTACACCGAATTTCCCCTACCCTCCTGTTACTTTTTACTTATCAAAATATAGATAAAAAAATCGAATTGGCAGCGCAAAAGATCGTTTTTATGAAGTTGCATTTGGATATCTCACTTGATAAATCATGACAAAAATTATCTGTTGTGAATTTAATAAAGAAAACAATACACTTAAGGGGTTCACTTTAATAAATAATAGCCGGTAAACGTCACGGACTGGAGTTACTCCAACAGCTATTCGGAATTCTTGGTGTTTTTCATTCTTCGCATTGTCCGATAAGTTGTGAAGATCGGCACGTTACGCAAGCCTAAATACTGTAGCGTATTGGTATTTGACGTAGAGTTAAGACATTTGTACCACCTGGTGTAATCATCGACAATTGAAAATTGAAAATTTTCAGAATTCTGTTATCATTAATCCATATTTTGATTTTGAAACTGCGTCCCTGGGGACGCATGTCTACCAATTTTGTGGGTCCTGCTATCATGATTCTGCGTACCAGACGCAGGTTTTCTGCGTCCGTTAAAACCCTGGTCTTCTGCTAAAACCTTGTAACCATTTTCATTTCATTTTTCATTTTCAGTTAACCCATTCCCACACAATAGAATTATAGACTGTCCAAATTCAAGAAAGGTGAAGACACAAAATTAATTTTAATGATTTATTTAGCTTTTTTCAACTTTTTGGATAGAAAAATATTGTGGAAAATGAAGAAATTGCTTGTAACAAGCAATTTCTTCATTTTCCACAATGTTTTTCAAAGCTTTAGATTGAGGAGGCGTTTAAAAGTGTCACTGTGTGGGAATGGTTTAAACAGGGAGGGGCTGATGTTTAAAGAATGTATTCTTTATTTCTATTTAACTTCCACATACCCACAACTTAGGGCTAATATTAATCATATCATCATAACCTAAGTAATCTGGTATAGGACCATGTGGGGATACTTTAAATGAAATTTTGAAAACTCTCAGGATTATTGTTTAGGAAAATACTCTTCAAGGATTCCCAAGAATTTCCTTTTGTTTGCCAAAGCAAATGGAGTGATTAACTGATTAAGTGATTAGCTGTTTCTTTAAGAACTTGTTCTTCATTTCTATTTAAATTTCAAGTACCCAAACCACAGGGCAGATATAAATCAGATCATCATAACCTTAAGTAATCTGGTAGAGGATCATGAGATAATACTTCATGCAAAATTTGAAAGCTCTAAACAAAGAATCTCATTAGAAATTCCTTTGGGTTGCCATAGCAACCAGAATATTGAACCAACTATAATTCCATACAGTTTTTGGAAGGCCATAACCCAAGGATCATTTCTGTAAAGTTTCACTGGAATCTGATGGGTAGCTTAGACGACAAAAAATTTTAAATATAGATGATGGACAATAGGCAAGTTTTTTCCTTATCTGGCAATGGGTTATATTCCATCAACTTTTGTTTTGGTACCATACTTGACTATTCAAGATAACAAATGAGACAGTTTTCAAAATTTCAATTAAATATCTTAAATAACCTCCAGTAATTTTACAAAATGTAACCTTTTTTACTGGCAGGTGATGCAGACATCACAATGGCTATAGAGAATTGAATAGAGGATTTGTCTTTTTTTTTAAACCTCATTCTCAATGATTGCAAACTGTTTTTTTCCACCAACAATACAAGAGATGTTTTATTTACACAATCAATCACCCAGTATCAATAACATCACCATGTGACAAGGCTGCAGCTCAAAAAATCAATCCAGAACAATGTAATATCTGACCTCCTCTAGCAAACAAACAATCCATAAATAAACAAAGCTCTAGTCTCTCCAACACAACCTTGTTCAGTCTTTGTGCTCAGAACACAAGAGATCCAATTTCAGCCTTAACCCATTCCAACACAGTCCCAATTTTCTAAGTACCGCAAGAAATATAATTAAGAAAACATTGTGGAAAGGCAATAACAAGCAATTTCTTCATTTTCCCACAATGTTTTCTACCCATAAAGTTATTTCTGCCATCTGCAACTCCTCTCAATTTGGACCAGTATTAGTAAATAGTATTAACCCGTTCCCACTCAGTGATGCTTTTAGACACCCCCAAGAAAAAGAGCTTTGGAAAACATTGTGGAAAATGAAGAAATTGCTTGTCACAAGCAATTTCTTCATTTTTCCACTATGTTTTCTTCCCAGAAAGTTGAAAAAATCCAAAATTTGATAAACTTTGAATTGTCGTCTATGAATTCTTTCAATTTGGGCCAGTCTAAAATTTTGCCATCTGGTAATGGGTTAAGAAACCTTATAGGAAACAGGGAAAAGATTGACAAGCCACAACTTCTTACATTCCAACAACCTTTTCTACATATATTCTCTATAGACATTCTAGTTTCATTAACTCTTTCCCAAACAATAATACTTTTTCAGATTCCCAAGGCTAAAAAGCTTTGGAAAACATTGTGGAAAATAAAGATAATTGCCTGTTGCAATCAATGTCTTACTTACCAACAATGTTTTCTATTTTTAAAAAGTCATCAACTACTTGTTGTTATCTGCAAAATCTTTGAATTTTGACCTGTCTATAAATTTGTAATCTGGTAATGGGTTAAGAGGCTGACTTGATGTGTAACTGAATTGGTGCAATTTGGAGAGAATTTTCCAGTTTCATGACCCTAGTCAGGTCATCCACAACTTTAGCCAGGGCCAAATCTTTTTGGTGATTTAACTTTGTATGATCCTTGATATGTTGTCAAGGCAAATATTCTGAAAAATAAATCATTTGTGACAATTTCTTTCTCACTTTAAGGCTATCTATGCAACCTATTATTGAAAAACCTCTGCATTTCACATCACAGTGAGTCTGGAGAATTATTATTGAGGCAAATAATGTGGAAAAAGAAGAAATTGTTTATATACATCATTATCTAGCACTGTCTTCTTTTTCACTCCTATATCATACCTAAAATAGTACAATAACATGTAGCTGACACTAAAAATTGTTGTCTGCTAATTTCAAAAGAAAATATCAGGCGGATAGTTTTGGCTTTAACCTTGGTCATGGTGTAAAAAATGGTTTCCGAGGCTTAATCCTTGTCATGCTGAACCCGGAATATTCCAGTTTTGACAGGAGGTGTAGACCAAGATCAGCCTGCACATAAGCCTAGTCTGATCTTAGTGTACACCTCCTGCTTATTCTTTTTCTGCCAGAGTTGTTTATGAAACCGGTTTCTAAAAGAAATATTGATTTTTTTTTTACCAACAAGTTTTATCAGTGATTTCAGCCCTTTGATTTTACAGCAATTCAGTAGGGTAGTTTATACAGCATGACAAGGGTTAAGTAACTTTTAAATGAAAGCACTGGGAGCCCTTAACCATTACCAGACCGCAAAATTTTAGACTGGCCTAAATTGAAAGGAGTTGCAGGCCACAATTAAAAGTTTATGAAATTTTAGATTTATTCAACTTTCTGGGTAGAAAACATCGAGTAAAATGAAGAAATTACTAGTAACAAGCAATTTCTTCATTTCCCACAATGTCTTTCTAATTGTTTTCCTTCAGGGGGCGTCTAGAAGTGTCTATGTGTGGGAATTGGTTAAAGACAGCTTATATTTCTTTTGAAAATCAATTTCACAAACTAATTAATGCTACTTAAAGGGTAAAAGCAGGTGGTGTAGGCAAAGATCAGACTACACTTATGTGCAAGCTGATCTTTGTCTATACCTCATGCCGAAACAGGAATATTGTGAGATCAGTATGAAAAGGGTTAACATGCCACGGTTCAATTGATAGAACAGTTACATCATAAATCAAGCCTTATTACACATTCAAGACTTACTGATACAACATTTTATCAAAGTCAATTTTGAATAAAGGTGACCTGTATTATATACCTCATGCATTACAATTATATACAAGGCGGAAATGTGACCTATAAACAAAAATTTACCAAACAACACCTGCTTTAACATTCATTTATACTGTTTGTCATCTGTAAAGTTAAAAGGGAACATGTGAGGGAGTTCTGTTATTTAATTGAGAGATTGTGTCCCTGTTTCAATCAGGATTTGTAATTGTAATAGAGTACATATCAACTCCTTACTATAAACAAGATTTAGTTTTCTTTCTTCATTCGTAAATAAACGGGATTGTGTGTGGAATCGTAAGCCAATCCCACCATTTAATCATGCTTTTTGACATCCAAAGAGAAAAAGCTGTGGAAATCAGTGTGGAAAATGAAGGAATCTTTTTATTACAAGTAATAACTCCACAAAATTATAACACAAATGGCAAAAAAGTTATTTATTCATCAACTAAACATTTTTGTCTAAAACTTCCACAAATTTGGATAATTTCAAAAATTTTGTTGTATTGAAAGAATCTGCAGACAACACTTTCAAGTTGGTAGATTTACTATGAATCTCTTTCTTTCTGGGTTTTAAAAAAATGTGAAAAAAATAATATATTGCTTGTGCTTGTTACACAAATCATTTTTTTTTTCTTTTTTTTTTTTTTTTTTTTGAGGGTCATAAAAATGTGAAAGATGAGAATGGATTCAATGTTGAATGATGAGGATTTTTTCTTTTTGTATGATTGGTAAACTGATTCTCACTTGACAAAGTTGTAGACCATCTGCCAATTGAAAAAAGTTGCAGACAACACTTATGAATTACTGAATTCTTAAAAGCCTTTGTCTTAACCCTTTCCTGTTTTTCAAGATTTTAGACTGGTCCAAATTGAAAAAAGTTGCACAGAACAATTACAATTGGATGCAATTTAAAAAGAGGTCATCCCACTAGGTAGATTATATTTGGGGAAAAGAAGAAATTGCTTGTTACAAGCAATTTATTCTTTTTCCACAATGTTTTTTCAAGTATAAAATCACAGTGACATCAAATTTCGGGTTTGTGCAGGAAAGGGTTAAGGGGTAGAAAACATTGTGTATAATGAATAAAATGTTTATAACGAGTAATTTCTGCTTTATCCTCTTTGTCTGCGGAAAAAGCAGGATTGTGTGGAAATGGCCAATACTACTTCTGCATACGAAAACTTTAGTCATAAAAAAGGACATATGTATTTACAGATAATTTAATCATTGGGAAGAGAATTTTCCTATTTTTGTGGCATGTTTTAGCATTTTTAAACCTGAAGAAATACAGCTTTGGCAAACATTGGGAGACTGGAAGAAAGTGCTTGTACTTTAAATTGTAACAATTTCTCCTTTTCTCATAATGTTTTCTATCCCATATGACTTTATATTTCTACTTAATGTATCACTATGAAATGATTGTCTGCAACTGTCAATTTGGACAAGTCTTAAACATGTTTATCTGGCAATGGGTTAACCATTTCCTGTCTTTTTTTAAGACTGTTCCAAATTGAAAGAGGTTGCAGATGACATTGAACTGGATGTAATTTGAAATCAAACAATCCTTTTTCCACAATGTTTTCTAAATAGAAATTTCAATTGTGATAAGTCCCTGTGAATTTAACCTGTTTGTCACCCCTTCCTTTTCTTTCTCTCACTCGCTCGTTACTTTGAAAGCCCTCCGTCTGCTACGCGCCTGATCATTTTCGCAGCAGACGACAAATGACAGATAAAGTACATTCGTTTCACTACACGTGGTTTCGTAGACCGCACGAGTTACAGGGCGAAAGACATTATACTATAGCATAAAATATAATACAAATCATGATGAAAAAACACGCACAATAGACAAAACAAAAAGTCAATCGTTGTTTTTTCGCTCGGGCTACCTATTTGCCATTATGCAAATTTAGCTTTTTTGTTTTGGGATGCCAAAATGCTGCAGAGCCTGGTTTTCTTTTGATGTTTGCAGGGCGAAGCATGTTGTGTCATTTACATATAAGGTACTTAATAAATATCTAAAATCAAGAAAATTAATTCGCTTACCTTAAATTGTCTGATAAATTCTTTCTTTGCAACCAATTATTAATCGGCACATTAAACAGGCAGGAGAAACACAACACTCGCAGCCGAATTACAAATGTAAATAAACACAAATTACTCCGCGTACAGTGTAATATATTGTAATTTTTCAAACATCTTCAGCGTTGGTTCATTATCGTGTTATCATTAAATGTCTTTTTTATTGCGATCGGTTAAGAATATATGATAGAATCGACTTTTGAAATGTAATATTAAAATTCTCAGAGAACTACTTTCTAGCAGACGACTAAATATTGTTGTTTAATTGTGTTATTAGGTCTCATCAGACGTCACAAACAGCGCTAGTGTAAACAGGTCGCTTTGTTATTGCCGTGGCATAAATAAACGACAATAGACGCAATCTCGAAACGAAGGGCGATCAATGATATTTACCCATTGCCACATACCGAAATTTAAGACTGGTCCAAATTTAAAGATGTTGTAGATGACAAACGTTAACCCTTTCAAATAATAAACCCGGGATTTTACGTTACTATATGATTCTAAACTTCATAAAACATTGTGTAAAAAGAAGAAACTGCTTGTGACGTTTTCGTCGGCAACCTCTTTGGGTTTAGATCAGTCTAACATTTCAAAAAGCGTGAAAGGGTTAATGATTTACTGTCTGGTACACGCGGGAATTTAAGAAAGTTCTTGTTAAACGCAATTAATTCTTTCTTTTCCAAGAATGTTTTCCAAAGTTTTTTTAGGGGCGTGAAAAGGAGGGTTAAGTTGTATTTTGCAATGGCTGACCCTGGATTTCTGTAAAGGGGTTAAAATTTACCAAGGGGGCTCGTTTTCCTATTACGCTTGAACTCAAACCATGTCACGATTAATTCGATTACTGTAATCAAGAGATGACCAAAAGGTGGTCGCTAAAGAGAATGGCCGCCTAGCTCACGAAGATATAAAGGATTGATTCGATAGCATACAAAAATCATTACATGATTCTCGCTTAATTCAATGTTTTGGGGACTCATTAGAATCGTCTCATTGAGATAGGATGGATTAACTGAGTTGTGGTTTTGTTTTTTAGTAAAATGTCTCGAATTTTAGGGGCCTTTGCTTTTGAAAAAAGGTGTGTCGATTATCGGGCCACTTAATGGACGTGGTCGCTCGAGCAAGGTCGAACCGTATTTTCAACTACATAATGAAATTTTACCACGCTGAATAAGACTAGTTATGCTACAGAGTGGGGTTCAAACGACCCCCGAACCCCCTCTAAATCTGCTACTGCTGATCTAAAGAAAAAACATTCTATCTAGCCCTTACTTGTCTCTAAAGTCTATCAATCTATCTATCTATCTATCTATCTATCTATCTATCTATCTATCTATCTATCTATCTATCTATCTATCTATCTATCTATCTATCTATCTATCTATCTATCTATCTATCTATTCTCTCTGACATACTCAGTCTTTCTCTGTCTCTGGTCACTATAATGCTCTCTCTGTCTCTCTCTCTCTGCCTCTATCTCTCTTTCTCTCCCCCCTCTCTCTGGTCACTATACTGGCTCTCTCTGTCTCTGTCTCTCTTTTTCTCTCTCTGTCTCTGTCGCCCACTCTTTCCCTCTTTCTCTCTCTCTCCCTCTCTCTGGATCTCTCTATCTTCCCTTTTGGATCTCTTTGACTCTCTGTCTCTCTCTCTCTGGATCTCTCTATGACTCTCTCCCTGTGACTCTCTCTCTCTCTGTGACTCTCTCCCTGTGACTTTCTCTCTCTCCCTCTCTCTCCCTCTCTCTCTCTCTCTCTCTCTCTGGATAACTCTGTCTGTCTGTCTGTCTCTAGATTATTCTGTCTCTCTCTCAGTCTGTCTCAGTCTCTATCTGTCTCTCTCGCTTTCTCTCCGAGTCTCTCTTTCTTTGTCTCTCTTGGCTCTCACTCTCATGATCTATTTCTATCTCTTGTCTTGCAGTTTTACGTTCGGAGTCCTGTCAGGGCACACCACTTGAAATCATAATAGTCAGTCAGAATATTATAGTGGCTCAATTCGTCGGCCCGCCGCGATTGATATTAAAATGGCGGATCGGTGCCGACCATGGATTTACCTGCCGACCCTCATGATGTTCATATGGGTCCGGCTAGCTATTTCGTAACAGAAACATGACTTATGTATGACCAACATTTTTAATGTAGTGTGGTGTATACATTGAATGACTGTGTTGACTTTAGAATCATTTATGGAATCTTGGTAATAAATCAGTTGTTTTTTTCCCCGAAGACTCCAACAAAACCTGGAGACCGTTATGCTTTAGGAATTTACATGTATACAAACAAAAAAGTAAATACGTTTATTCGTATTTATTTGCTAACTTTTTTTTATTCATTATTATTATCATTTGTCTCTGTTATTCATGTTGTTATGCCAAGAGGACTTTGTAAGATAATTTGATAAAATTGGGTAATACAAAACAACATCACGAGTCCTTTTAGCTTCGAGACACATGTCCTGTGACACGTCTAGACTGGTACAACTGTCCACGTTTTAAGTGTTTAAGTCGACGGCGGTACCGGTCTAGTGACACATCGAGTCATGGTAACAGATATTGCAATTACCTGCCTCATATAGTTTGTAACAAGAAATTTGTAACTACATGAGGCTGGTAATTGCTATCAACCTCAACTATAAGAACAGTATTTTGATTCCTGTCTGACTTTTTTAAGTCGCAAATTGCATGCATTAATATCTTAACCCATTACTGACCAGATGGCAAAAATTTAGACTGGTCTTAGTTCACAGAAGTTGCAGACGACAATTTTGAATTGATGGAATTTCAATATTTTTTGCCTTGTAAGGAAAAACATTATAGATGATGAAGAAATTGCTTGTATCAATCAGTTTCATTTTGTAACAAGCAATTTCTTCATTTCCACGATGTTTTCCAAACCCTTTGGGGGGGGGGGGCGTCAATAAGCGTTATTTTGTGGGAATTGGTTAACTCCTGCTGTTTCCTGCTGTTTCAAACGACAGTGTAAATTCTAATTTGAAAATGTGTATCTATTTTTATCACGACAATATAGATAGAATATTAAGTTAATAAGTAACCCGGTCAATAATTTTAGACTAGAAATATTTTTTCATTGCTGTGCTCATGGGCTGTGCGGGGGTTGGGGTGCTTGAGGCTACGGTCACAACACTGGTGACTATGCTATTTCGATCAATAAGGGTCTATCGGTAACTCATTAAGTTCTTACGGTATATATGCTATGAGCAATTTACTTTTTTGGTGGACGTCTCAACGTCAACCAGTTTTACGTACACATTTCCTGAAATCCAGTCGGAACTTACTATGGTGTAAGGAAAGTAGTACCCAAACTGAACTCAATTTATCTATTCTTAAGATTTGTTTCCGCATTTTAGCTGCATACTTGGAAAGGGTATGTAGTGATAATTCAACATAATTCATACATTGCGTAAAAAACCAAACTTTTGTATAATAAAAAATCTCATGAAATCACGCTATATCCAGCTTTGATCTTGCACACAACATAAATTAAGTAATTTGCCTGTCGTTCGGGACGATACAGCTCACTTCGCTTCGCACACTTGGTCTAAGGAGTTGTGATTCGCCCACCAATCATGAGATCAAAAATTACTATTTTTAGACTCAGCATACTAGGTGTATACCTCGCAGGTGATAAGCCATACTACATTACAAAGGATGTAAAGACATTTAGACACAGTTTACGTATGTTGCGTCTATTTTCAAAGAGGTTCCATGGATGGTTTTTATGATTTTTAATTGTTTTTTAAGTTATAGAAGTCTTAAAGACTAGAGAATATCTCGATTTTTTCTTAGATGTGGTTATTCTGAATCAATCTTTAATCCAATATCAAGTTTGCAAGTTTCTTAAGTGTTAATCATCTTAATTATTTATTCGATCTTCGTCAGGTGACACACTATCCACGTCGGAGTGTAAAGTCATCAAGTTTAGCGAACTCTGTGTGAAAGCAGAATATACATCTTGTTTCAAACTTTGTCAAGGACAAAGATATTTCCTGCATCTTGTCCTACTGCACGCAACCTTCTATTTTGTGATTTGAAGTGCTAGGAGACAAAGCTAATCCTGGGTCGACTTCATATTTTGCTTATACATACTTAACAGTGCTATATGTTTCTTTGGAGATTTCCAAATTTGCATATAACCACAAGTTATCTCCCCTGAAACCGCCAGGTTTGCATTAAGTCAAATTATTACCATTTATTCGAGGGGGGGGGGATATCGAACCACTTTAACTTAATTGTTATTGCATACTGTAGAAAATAAAATAAAATAAAAATTATACAAACACAAACAAAAAGATTTATACTGTTTTAGACAAATAAATCAAAATTGGCTCTTACAGCATCGTAATAGGGATAATTAACATTTTCAAGTCCTATCTAAACGGCTGCCAGCCTTGGATAACGCTTCTTCTCTGCAAAAAATAGCAATTAGATAAAAGAATGTGTATAGATGAAATAATGAGTATCTTTGAAACTCTTTTTTTTTCTTGCGAATATGAGGCATTTAGTCGATGATTATTTTCTTATAACAATTATCATAATGTCCTTGTCTCTCACCAATGGGTGGACAATCGTAAACCTAAGTGGGATAGCAGCTGGGGCTAGGAAAGGGTGTAGCGGTAGTGACTGGTGTGAGAAATACCAGGAATCCATTGTTAGGTGCTCCAGCCGCCGCGATGTGACTGAAATACTGTTAAAAGAGGCGTTAAACACCATTCAATCAATCATTATTCCTAATATCTGTTTAAGCATGCCAGTTGAACAAAATTTTGGTTGTCACAGTTTCTTTTCTTAAACTTCATACGCCTCCACAAAGAAGAAATAGTCCAGGCGATAGCACTGAAATCGATAGATGTGTGATTAAATGTGTTGATAAGAAAAGAATGATATGAATATATCCATTACTATCGGATAAAATTTGACAAATTTCTAACCACGAAAGGGAACACTCTAATAGAACCACACGGTAGATGTATGGGTTTGGAAAATCGAACAAACCTGTAACTCCTGTTCCTTCAAGCGCTTAGATTTTTACTAACTGCAGACGCTCATAGTGAGTAGTGAATCAGTTTTTAGTTAAAATATTAAAAGATCTCAATATTTAGCTCTTTTTATGCATTTGTCAGCGGTCTAAAATGTTCTCTTTGTGTTCAGTGGTACAAAGACCGATTTTAATGGCAGAGGAATGCAAATTCATATTACAAATGTATTCGTTCCCTGCTTTCTTCGTACTAGTTCGTCTGCTTAAACCTGTTCATTTTTGATATTGGCACTTAAAAGCCTAAGGCGCGTTCTTTCCGTCGAGATGAAAATTCCAGCTAAATAAGATTTTCAGATTTTCTAGATGTCCTTAAAAATATTTTTTTGAATGAAAAGATTCGACCTCGTCAAGGCTAATTAATGGGAGTATGCATACGTTTAAATTCCTTAATAAGAATTCTTAAGTTTCTTATTTAAAAATCTTAATCTAAAGAATACTTTATTGTAAAAATCTAAATTAGAAACTTAAGAATCTCAACAAAAAGAACGGGCCTCAAATCATATAAACAGTGCATTAAGGATATTTCCTTTTTAAATCCATTGCAAAATGACAAACTTTTAGAATGGTACAAATTCAATAAAGTTTCAGACAACAAATATTAGGTGTTCCAATTTTATTTTGTCTTTTTGGCCACAAAACAAAGTTGATAATGGAGAAATTGCTTTTTTCTTGAAGGGCGTCAAAAAGCAGGACTGTATGGGCATGGGTTTCACAAAGAAACTTCATGTGTAAGTATTCTATCAACATTGCATATTATGAAGACTCAGATCTGACAGGGCAGACACACATGCTGATCTTAGTCTCTACTTTAGACACATGTGTAACTGTCATGAGAAGTTCACAGGGATAATTCTGGAATATCATGTGAAAAATTATCTAATTTAGCCAAATCTAATGAGAAATTAAGAATTTTTGGTGAGAGATTTTATCAACTCCTTCAGTAAATTACATTTTGCTTAGCATTTTTTCTCTCATTGAGCCAGTTTCAATGAGATTTCTGGGAGAAAAATGAGAGAATTTCTCTATATATCTCACCCCAAATGACCCCTGGGTTCAAAATGTCTATTCTATATTTTACAGAAGTTGAGATGAGTGATCTAGGTAGAGAAGAGATGAGCTCCTCACAGTCTGTGGTAAGTTCTGAAGAACATGAAGAACATCTGCGACTGGCCGGAGTCGTAAAAGGGGTACATGCAGATCTACGTAAACAATTTAGAAAGAGTGAGTATGATAATGCATTTCAGATTTCTAGCTCAACTATTTAGCGATGAAGGAAGTGGTGGAGGTTGGATTTCTGTATATTGTATCCAAGCATACCAATCGGGTGTTCATTTTCCTATCATTATCAAATTTTTATTGATTTTTTCCATGAAACTAAAATAAATAGTCTACTCAGGGGGTTTAAATGAACCCTAAAGCCCCCTCTAAATCTGTCTCTGAAATGTTATGATGTTACCCCTTCTCAAATTAATGAACCATTTTGTGTACTCTGTGAAACAAATATTTGAAAAAGGTTGTTTTCAGCAGAGGTCACTTAGAGATAGCATTTCAAGGATAAACATGTGAAACAAGATTGAGAAGTTCAGTTTGTTTTATAGTCTGTATCCAAACCTAGATTGGTCAACAACTTCACAAGACTTAATTCATGATCACTGTGTAACAAGTCAGCTGATTGATGTTGGTGTGACTGCAACCTCGTATAAACCCATTTATATACCTTGTAGGAGATCAGCAACATGGAATTATTTTTTGCTTTGTAAAATTAAGATAGCATGGGCAGGATTTAAACCCTAGACCCCCTGATCCCAAGTCCTGTATCCTACCACTAGATTATTGATCCCATTTATAATAAAGGAAAACGGCTGTTCTAGATTCAGAAAATCAATGGAGAGTGGAAAGATTTGACTCTGATCAGCCTGCATCAGGCTAGCTGAGGCCCCAGCGCAGTGGTAGTGTGTAGGACTCTCAATCATGAGGTCCAGAGCTTGATCCCTGGTCATGGCAAATATCCTTTCCGACATTTGTCTTTCAATGGGTGGAAATTGTAAACCTAAGTTGGATGAGCAGCTGGAGGCACAGAAAGGATACAGTGTTAGTACTGGTATGAGAAGTATCAAGAATCCACAGTTAGGTGCTCCAGCTACTGCAATTATAACTGAAATATTGTCAAAAGTGGTGTTAACCTCCATTTAAACAAACAAACAGCATCAGGCTATATTAGGAGATAGATAAATGTAACATACATGTATTTAATTTGTTATCACTGCTGATTTGTAGCTCTGAAGATAGTGTGTAACTTTGAAACAAAACTATCAAGCCACTATCAAGCCACTACAGCCGCGCATTTTATTCAGATAATCCATGATGCTCTTTCATAGGCAATATTACTTGGAACAGAATTAGATTTTCACGTGCAAGGTTAACCCATTTCAACACAGTGAAGCTTTTTGATGTCCCCAATATTAAAACATTGGAAAACCTTGTAGAAAATGAAGTAATTGTGTTTTACAAGCAATTTCTTTATTATCCACAATGAATTTCTTCGTTACCCACAGAAGACAGATTTTTTAAATTTCATCAACTTGAAATTGTTGTCATCGACTTTTTAGCTCACCAGAGCACGAAGTGCTCTGGGGGAGCTATTGTGATCGGTCATCGTCCTACGTCTGTCCGTCCGTCCGTTCACAATTACAAAAAAATCTTCTCCTCCTAAACTAACCATGGAATTTCAACAAAACTTCACAGAAATGATCCTTAGGTCATGCTCTTTCAAAATAATTAGTCAGAGGGCTTTGCTATTTTGTTTATATCATAAAGCTATGAACCATCATACTCAGGGGAGCGATTTAGGACCATCATGGTTCTCTTGTTTCAGTTATGATCAGTCTAAAATTAGGTCATCTGGCAATGGGATAAGGGAATTTTCATTTCTGATTGGACTCGGTTGATGATAAAAAATAGGGTATAAGGTATTATTGGTAGATGTTATTAACAAAAAGAGCCCAGTTCACGCTTTGATCTTTTTAGCCAAAGTCCCCTTATAAACATCACTCCTTTTGATAGACTGGTACTCAGGCCTTGATTCTAGAAATTTTAGTTATATGGTAGGTAACCAAGCTGAACCTACAGACATAGATTGGGTTAAACCATTACCAGACGGCAAAATTTTAGACTGGTCCAAATTGAAAAGAGTTGCAGACGACAATTAAAAGATGGATTTTTTCAACTTCCAAGTTAGAAAAAATTGTAGCAACAAGCAATTTCTTCTTTTTACACAATGTTTTCTCAATTGTTTTTCTTGAGTGGTGTCAAAAAGCATCATTGTGTGCAAATGGATTAAAGGGACAGGTTCTCCTTTTTTCTAATGAGAGTTGTCACAATAGGTGGTATTTATGGTGGAGAGTTAGAGAGTAAGCTCACTGATCAAGGGGCCGGAGGCTCAATTCCTGGGAGCATCTACCAATCTTTAATTTGCCCAAACATTTGGTGCAACTACTGGAGAACTATCCAGGAAGCAGAAATGAGAGTGATTACCAGTAATCTCTGTTTGAAATACTTGTTTCATAATCAATGTAAAATAAATAGCTTCAAACCAGTTTTACAATTTCAAGAATTTACTTTTTTGGCAAAGTTTGCTGGTAGTCAAAATTGGGGAGGGGGATACAAAAAATGAAGCAATGAGACAATAAGCAGTTTTAGGTAAGACTTATTTGTATTTATTCAAAACAGTCAAAATTTAGAGATGATATGGCCAGAACACTGTTAGAACAGGCGTGTGAAATACCAGGAGTTCATAGCTTGGTGCCGTGATTTGACTGAAATACTGTTAACAGGCTGTAATAAGAACAGATACTTCAAATCAAGAGAAGATATGGTTAGATCAATGTCATAATAGGCTGTCTTAAGAATATATGTTTATTAAAGATACCTCAAATTTATAGAAGATATGGTTAGAGCATTGTCATAGCAGGCTGTAATAAGAACCTATGTTTATTAGGGATTCTTCAAATTGAGGGAAGATATGGTTAGAGCACTGTCAGAACAGGCTGTAATAAGAACCTATCTTTATTACAGATACTTCAAACTTAGAGAAGAAGATCTGGTTAGAACACTGTAAGAACAGGCTGTAATAAGAATATATGTTTATTACAGAAACTTCAAATTTAGAGAAGATTTGGTTAGAGCACTGTCAGAAAGGCTGTAATAAGAACCTATGTTCATTATAGATTCTTCAAATTTAGAGAAGATATGATTAGAGCACTGTCAGAACAGGCTGTACTTGGAACCTTTTTATATTACAGATTCTTCAAATTTAGAGAAGATACAGTTAAATCACTGTCAGAGCAGGCTGTAATAAGAACCTATTTTTATTACAGATTCTTCAAATTTAGAGAAGATATGGTTAGAACACTGCCAAAACAAGGCTGTACTTGGTGCCTATGCAGATGCCATGCATCATCTAGCTACAGACCATTGGACCAAAAACCAAGGTAAGTCTTTTGTTATACATTTTTATAAGTTTTCAACCATTACCAGATGACAGAATTTTAGACTGGTCCAAATTCAAAGGAGTTGCAGATGATGATTTATAGTTTATGAATTTTTAGATTTTTTCAACTTTCTCGATTGAAAACATTGTGTAAAATAAAGAAATTGATTGGTTCAAATGATTTCTTCATTTTCACAATGTTTTCTTAATTCTTATTCTTGAGAGGCATCAAAAGTGTGATTTGTGGATATGGGTTAATGTTTGTAGCTAAACCAATTCCAACTCAATCCCTCCTTTTTACGCCCCTCAATCAAACAGCTTTAGAAAACATTGTGGAAAATGAAGAAATTGCTTGTTACAAGCAATTTCTTCATTATTTACAATGTTTTCTATCCAAAAAGATAAAAACATTTATAATTCCATCACCTTGAAATTGTCGTCTGCAGATTCTTTCAATTTGGACCAGTCTAAAATTTGGTTGTGTTGGAATGGGTTAACATTCTCAAGTTGAGTATTTTTTCTCACCTATTTCAATTTATAAGCATTACAGGTTTGAATTTATTTGAAAATATGTTTTTGAGATTAGAACTTATGAGTTCAGTGGCACATTCTTTCACAAACCCTTGTCATGTTGAAAACAATCTTTTTTGAGAATAACATGAAAATCAAAGGACTACAAGCACTGTAAGGTTTTAATTGTGGGTCAATATTTCTTTTTAAGAGATGAAGAGAATATTTTTTGTTTTCATGGAGGTATGAACCGAAAAAACTAATCACACAATGTATGAATCCGCTTCGCGTATTCATACATTGTGTGATTAGGTTTTTCGGTTCATACCTCCATGAAAACAAAAAATAGTCGCTTCATTTCTTATAATTTAATAGTATCAAGCGAAAAAAGCAAAAAACCTACATCTTTTGATACCTTTTTGTATGGGACTATTTTGTGTGGAAGCATACAAAATCACTGCATGCTCAAAATTTTGTTCATGGAGGTATGAATTCAATTTTTCGACCAATCAGAACGCTTGTTTTTGATAGACGAAACTAAAAATTAAATTATTGACAAATGAATTTATGAATAATTCTGACTTGAATTGGACAAACAGGTTGTGTATACAAATATCAGACTGCTCATATGTGCAATCTAAACTTTGTTTTTACCTCCTGCCAACACAGGAATATTCTGAGTTTCTTTAGATTAAGATTTCCTAGCTGCTATGTAAGTATCTTGAGAATTCTTATTGAGAATAGCCTTGTCGACATTGAATGTTTTCTTTCAAAATATCATAAAATGGTTCTTTGAGATATCTCAAAAATCTCATTTTTCATCTTGAGAAAATAGAACACACTTCTGGCCCCAAACAGGTGTCAAAATTTTCAGCAAAAACTGTTCTAGTCACCCGGCAGTCATGTAGTCATCTGCTTCAGCTTAACTCATTACCATTGATTCTATATCATAGTTGACCGTAGTCAGTACCATAGTTAATATGATGTATGCAACAGACGACTGGTCCAATTTGAAAGAAAGGAGTTGCAGACAACAATTTAAATTTGATGAAATTCTAGATTTTTCCCACATTCAGGGTAGAAAACATTGTGCAAAATGAAGAAGCAATTTCTTCATTTTACATATTTTTTTCCAATTGTTTTTATTGAGGGGCATCCAAAAGCTTCACTCTATGGGAATGGGTTAATCCTTTGGTCAAAGTTTTATGTGCAAGTCTCATATCTCTGTACCTACTAATGCTATTACATGTACTCAAAAATTTTTGCACATGCTTTTGTGGCCATCAATGGAATTTTCAACACAGAAGTTTGACGTGAAAACGCTGTATCTCTGTTATATCTCTGTACCTACTAGGGATGGGAACGAATAGTAAAATAAATATTCAAATATTCATTTTGATTATTCGAATATATTAGAATTTCTCTTTTTTTATTAGGTCAAAACCTGATGTCTGAATATTGGTTATATCTGGGAACTCTTCTTTCAAATGGTTGACGATTTTTTTCTATTTCTAAATGCATTTTGAACATAACTTTTTTATGTTTGATTTAATTTTGTTTGTTTGTTTGTTTTACTTTCTTCAAAAAACAAATACTTATCTGTGTATGAGAATACCAAGCACAGTCAATGTAAATGAAGTATGTCAAAAAGTTTTAAAGTCCTAGCTTACCGCCACTTACCAAGAAAAAAATTTCATTGGTGGGCAACAATAGTATTGTAAATACAGCCTCATTCAACCCTTTTTTTATCCCCTGCCATTTTGGCGAAGGGGATATAGTAATGGTCTCCGTACGTCATTCCGTCATTCTGTCCTTCCGTCATTCCCTCATTCCGTCCTTCCGTCAATAAACATGTCCGGAGCATATCTCAGAAAGTATAATTGCTATCAACTTGAAACATGGTAGGTCAATAGATCTCATTGAGGAGAAGTGCAGTGCACAAAACCCACAATTCTTGCTTGCATAATTTTGGAGTTGTTGCCCTTTGTTGTTTTAAAGACTAAAATTTTGTCAGGAGCATATCTCTGAAAGTATAAAAGCTTATTGATTTGAAACTTCATAGGTGGATAGATGTCATTAAGGAGAAGTGCAGTGCACAAGAATCACAACCCTTGCTTGCATAATTTTGGAGTTATTTCCCTTTGTTGTTTTAAAGACAAAGAATTTGTCCGGAGCATATCTCTGAAAGTATAAAAGCTATTGACTTGAAACTTCATAGGTGGATAGATGACATTGAGGAGAAGTGCAGTGCACAAGAACCACAACTCTTGCTTGTAAATTTTGGAGTTGTTGCCCTTTGTTGTTTTAAAGACTAAGATTTTGTCTGGAGCATATCTGTAAAAGTATAAAAGCTATTGACTTGAAACTTCATAGGTGGATAGAACTTGTGTGGGGAAGTGCAGTGCACAAGAACCACAACTCTTGCTTGCATAATTTTGGAGTTATTTCCCTTTGTTGTTTTAAAGACTAAGAATTTGTCTGGGGCATATCTCTAAAAGGATAATAGCTATTAACTTGAATTTTAATAGGTGGATAGATCTCGTTGAGGAGAAGTGCAGTGCCCAAGAACCTCAACTCTTGCTTCCATAATTTTGTAGTTATTGCCCTTTGTTGTTTTAAAGACTAAGAATTTGTCTGGGGCATATCTCTGAAAGTATAAAAGCTATTGACTTGAAACTTCATAGGTGGATAGAACTGGTTGTGGAGACGTGCAGTGCACAAGAACCACAACTCTTGCTTGCATAATTTGAGAGTTATTGCCCTTTGTTGTTTTAAAGATTTGTCCTGAGCATATTTTTGAAAGTATAATAGCTATTATCGAACTCATTGACAAGGAATGCAGTGCCTAAATCTAACTGGCTTCAGTTCACTATCAAGCTTTTTAGGCGGGGCATGGCCATGTCCAACATGTCTCTTGTTTAATTTGTTGGTCTCCTTTGGACAATTTGATCAATTTTTTTTCCGGCCATTTATCTTTCAAGAACTTTGGCTTTACTGATGTGGATTGCAAAGATTACAACTCAAATCAGCTAACAAAGAACGTAAGGGCAGATCCGTGTCATTACTGTTTTACATGCCCTGTTTGAGAGCTTTTTTTCCTAAATTGGCGGCATTCAACTGAAGTTTTGACTGACCTAATTTCAGACTACATCCTATTCTAATAATGGCTACAGAATTGACATACCATTACATGTTACGGTTTTAGACTGATCCAAACCAGAACATTGAAGACAAACGTGAGACAATGCAACATCAGTTATCAATCTGTCTTAATTATTGATTCTTGACACATGTGTACTGTATACCAAGGAATATAATAACACTATAAATCATCTCTATATTTGAAATGATTTCCCTGATTCAGGAAATATAAATAAATAGAGAGAGAAATTGGAAAAAAATGCTTTTTGTCTTGAAAAATTATGAATAGTCCAATATGGAAATGCGGTAAAAATGAATATTAGATTATTGGTTCTGATCTTAGTCTACAACACCTGTTTGTCCTATTTATGCAAAATTATTTATAAGATCAATATCCAGACTAAATATTGACCTTCACATTCAGACCAACAGTACTATTAGTCCTTTGATTTTAATGCAATTCTACACAAGGATTTTATTAAGCATGACAAGGGTTAAAATTACCCATTTTTAGCTCGGCTGTTTTTTTGAGAAAACCCGAGGCATTGCTATTGCCTTTGTGTAGTTGTTGTTGCCATTGTCGTGCAAAAACTTTGACAATTTGTGATATCTCTGGTTCTACTCAAGGCATTCACTTGAAACTTTGCACACTTGTTCACTATCAAAAGAGCAACCTATACTATCAAGGGGGATAACTCCAGATGCATTTTGTCCACTCTCCAGCACCCAACAGCTGAGCGTAGGCACAAGTAGGTGGTGCTCCTGTTCTGACATTGATGTTGTTAAATTATGCCTTATGTCTACATTGAATTGCTGCTACTTTCCAGCACTCAGAGTAGTCAAGCCTAGCTGTCCACTGACAGCACTTGTTTAAAACAATGGATTCCTCTTTATTACAACCCTGATAATGGCAACTCACTTCTTAATCACAACAGGCTTCATGCATAAACAGTGGATTCATAGAAAAACTTTTAACTACCAATTGATTGTAGCAAAAGTTCTGGTGAACTGGTTTACAGAATTCGAAAATACGATAATTTTTAGCTCCACTGGCTGAAAGCCAGCGAGCTATAATCATGGGGTTGTGTACGTCATTGCGCACGTCTGTCCATCCATTAACTTTCAAAACCTTCTCCTCAGAAAGAATTGAACAAAATTCAACTAAATTTTACAAAAATGATCCTTATGCGACCCTTCATCAGATTCCTTCAAAGAATTTAGATCAGATGAAAAACTTGGCTTAAATGGGCTGGGCCAATTTCCATATATGGTAAAACGTTCAAAAATCGTTTTCTCAGAAACCAATGGATGGATTTCAACCAAATTTTACAGGAATGATCATTGGGTGACCCTTAATCAGATTCCTCCAAAGAATTTTGATAGGAAGAAAAACATGGCTTAAATGGGCGAGGCTAATTTCCAAATATGGTGAAACCTTAAAAAATCTTCTAATTAGAAACCAATTGATGAATTACAACCAAATTTCACGGAATGATTCTATGGTGAATCTTTATCAGATTCGTTTAAAGAATTAAGCTCGGAAGGAAATCATGGCTTTAAAGGGAAGGGCTTTTTTCCATATATGGTAAAAGTTTTTAAATTCTTCTTCTCACAAACCAGTGGATGGATTTCAACCAAATTTGACTTGAAGGATCTTTGGGTGACCTTTTATCAGATTATAAAAAAGAATTTTGATTGGATGAAAAATATGGCCTTATTGGGCAGGGCTAATTTCCATATATGGTATATACTGAAAACTTTGTAAATTTCTCAGAAACCTGTTGATGGATTTCAACAAAATTTCATGGGAATGATAACCAGTTGACTGTTTGTTGGATTCCTTCATATAATTTTGATTGCTTTAAAAACATGGCTAATATTGTAGTGGGTTATGTCCATATATTGCATACAGTGAAATTTGTACATAATGAATTTGACTTGACTTTTTATGCCCCCACATCGATAGATCGGGGGCATATTGTTTTACTGGTGTCCGTCTGTCTGTCCGTCTGTCTGTCCGTCTATCTATCCGTCTGTCTGTCTGTCTGCAAAGTTAACCTGCTAATTTTCCCATACCTCCAACCCTGGTTAAGTTACAATGCTGATATTTGGTATGTAGATAGGTCTTAACAAGGCGGAACTGGGGAAGTTCATTTCTTCAAAGTCAAGGTCAAAAATTTTAACCCTTTTCCCTAAAACTTTACTAAAAAACTTAACCTGCCAACTAAACATTTTTCTATAACTTCATCCCTAATTAAGTTACAATGCTAATATTTGGTATGCAGATAGGTCTCAACAAGGCACAACTGGGGAAGTTCATTTCTTTAAGGTCAAGGTCAAAAATTTAACCCTTTTCCCTAAAAGGGATGTGCCATTTTAAACAATTTTTCAGATAGCTCCAAGGTCAAGGTCACAGCTCAAAGATGTATATTAAAATTTTGCATGTCTTGAATACAGCAATTATTTACCTGCATCTGTGTCTGTCGGTCCAACCAAACCTTTTTCCCTTTTATACTTTTTCTGAAACCCCCAAGAAAGCATTGAAAAACATTGTGGAAAATGAAGAAATTGCTTGTTGCTTGCTTGTTGCAAGCAATTTCTTCATTATCCACAATGTTTTCTAATGCAAAACACTCACAAAAAGGAGAAATAAACATCTTTGAATTTGAACCAATCTAAAATTTTGTCTTGTCATCTGGTAATCAGATAAAGAGAATTCTCCGCAACATAGATGTTGTGTATTGTATTTAATCATGGAAGCTGTGCAGTCAATGGTTAAGTAATCTGTTATAGTACACTTCGGCTAAAAGAATTCGTCATTTGATGACAATGAGCCTCCTAGCCATTTTGTACAAAGGCATAGCCAATCTCCTGTGAGTGACTAATCTTACAAGTACACATTTTCCAACAAACAAAAAGCTTTATTCATTCCTGCGCAATGATGATTTTGATGACCCATCATGAAAAACAACTGAGAACACATTGCATGAGCAATTTAACATTTTACACAGTAATTTCTGTCCAGATTATGGAACTCCTTTCAATTTGGACCAGTCTAAAATGTCGCTCTCTGGTAATGGGTTAAAAACAAATGATGGCTGAACAGGAGCCGCGCCTTTTAGAAGGTTAAACCTACTATAAGATGAAAATTTTGATTTTATGAATAGTAACAATTTTCATCTTACTTAGTAGAAAACACTGTTGGAATTGAAAAGTTCCTTGTAACAAAAATTGCTTCATTTTCTACAATATTTTTCAAAGATGTTTTCTCAAGGGGTGTAAAAAACCAGGGAATTGGTTAAAAGATGAAGAAGGAAATATTTCAATGTATTTTTCCCTCACAGAATTTGAAAACTAAAGGCCTAGTCCTTTTTAGCTCCCCTGAGCACGAAGTGCTCTGGAGGAGCTATTGTGATCGGTCATCGTCCGTCCGTCCGTCCGTTCACAATTACAAAAAAATCTTCTCCTCCTAAACTAACCATGTAATTTCAACAAAACTTCACAGAAATGATCCTTAGGTCATGCTCTTTCAAAATACTTCAAAGAATTGAAATCCATGAAGAACTCTGGTTGCCATGGCAACAGAGTAAAAAAACTTAAAAAATCTTCTCCTCCAAAACCATAAAGCCCAGAGCTTTGATATTTGGTATATATCATCATCTATTGACCCTCTACCAAAATACTTCAAAGAATTACTGTATTCTGAAAATTAGCCCTTTCCTAAATGATCCCTGATTTTACATATAAATAAAGAAGGAAATCTTTTAAAATCTTCATCTCCAAAACCATAAAGCCCAGAGCTTTGATATTTGGTACAAATCATCATCTTTTGACCCTCTACCAAAATACTTCAAAGAATTACCATATTCTGAAAATTAGCCCTTTTCTTAATGATACCTGATTTTACATAGAATTAAAGAAGGAAAACTTTAAAAATCTTCTTCTCCCAAACCATAAGGCCTAGAGCTTTGATATTTTGCAAATGTCATAATATATTGACCCTATACCAAAATCATTCAAAGAATCTCTGTATTCTGAAAATTAGCCCTTTTCTGTGCGATTCCTGATTTAATAAAGGAATAAAGAAGGAAATCTTTGAAAATCTTCTTCTCCCAAACCATAAAGCCTAGAGCTTTGATATTTGGTACATATCATCAGCCATTGACCCTCTACCAAATTACTTAAAAATTGGCCCTTTTCTGTTCAATCCCTAATTTTAGTTAGGAATAAATAATGATATCTTTGAAAACCTTCTTCTCCTTAACCATTAGGCTTACAGCTTTTATACTTGGTATGTATTGATGTCTATACTTCAAAGCATTACCATATTCAGGGAATTAGTGCTATATGGTGGGATCATCAATATTCCTAGGATTAAAAGAGAAATCTGTAAACATCTTCTCCAAAATAATTAGACAGAGGGCTTTGCCATTTTGTTTATATCATAAAGCCATGAACCATCATACTCAGGGGAGCAATTTAGGACCATCATGGTCCTCTTGTTTGATGTTGCTAGAGTTCAGCACTCTACCTATAAAGTTCAATAGAATTGAATTTCTCTGTCGTGAAGTTCTATAGCATTGTATTCAACCCATTCCCACACGATATCACTTTTTGGTGCTCCCAAGTAAAAGTTGAAGAAAACATTGTGGAAAATGAAGAAATTGCTTGTGACAAGCATTTTCTTCATTATCCACAATGTTTTCTACCTCAAAAGACCAAAATAATTAAAATCTTATCAATTTAAGATTGAAATTAGCTAATTCTTTGAATTTAGACCCGTGTAAAATTTTATTATCTGGGAAAGGCTTAATCATAAAAGCTTTGCACTCCAGTAGGAGTGGTCTCCCATTAAAGCATGATACCGTTCACTTATTTCTCAATGTACCTTGCAGAGACAAGAATAGACTGGTGTCGAAATGCAATTAATGAATACTTTCATTGTGATGGACTGAAAAAAGTGTTGGCAAAAGAAAAAAGAAGAAAAGAACATCAGACAGTCGAAACATCTACTAGTCCTTTAGAGAATGGCGATGCAACTGCTAGCTCTGAGGATGCAACAAAAATGGGTGAATACAATACAGTGTGAGTAGAAGATAAAATTCAGCTGTATCAAAGGTTTGTGACTAATGAATCCAAAAAGTACCTCTTCCAAAGCACCCTGGAATATTCCTGTTTTGGCAGGTGGTGTAGACCAAGATCAGCGTGCACATAAGTGTAGTGTGGCCTTGGTCTACACCTCCTGCTTGTACTCTTCCTGCTAAAGTTGTTTATGAAATTGATTTCCAAAAGAAATATTGATTTTTGAACAACATGTTCTATCCGTGCTTTCAGCCCTTTGATTTTACAGCAATTCAGTAAGGTAATTTACACAGTGTGACAAGGGTTAACAATTATTTTCTGAATTACATATTTTCATAAGGCAACCAAATTGCCACAAGCCCGACTTTGTTATACATGTAATCTTTTACAAAACAACAAAATATAATGCCACTATTTTAACCCATTCCCACTCAGTGACACTTTTAGACACCCCCAAGACAAAAAGCTTTGGATAACATTGTGGAAAATGAAGAAATTGCTTGTGACAAGCAATTTCTTCATTTTCTTCATTCTTCATTTTCCACAATGTTTTCTACCAAGAAAGTGGAAAAAATCTAGAATTTCATAAAGTTTATATTGTCGTCTGCAACTTCTTTCAATTTGGACCAGTCAAAAAATTTGCCATGTGGTAATAACTTAAGGCCCTTGATTTTAGACAAGTTTAAATACAGTTTGTGGTTTTAATGATTTAATTGGGTGACACTTCGACTATCATGTCGCCTCATTCATATCGATGATGTATTTATATGACAAGCAAGACAGTGATACCAAATAAACATGCAGGAATTTTCAACAAGGTAATTAATATGAAACATTGAAAACAATAAGGAACTCTTTGTCTTGTTTGTCACCTGAAAGCATAATTAACCCATTCCCACACAACAAAATTTTACACATGTCCAAATTGAAAGGAGTTGCAGACGACATTATAAAGTTAGTGAAATTTTAGATTTTTTCAACTTTCTGGATAAAAAACATCTTGTAAAATGAAGAAATTGCTTGTTACAAGCAATTTCTTCTTTTTACTCAATGTTTTCCCAAATTTTTTTCTTAAGGGGCGTCCAAAAGCGTCAGATTGCTGGCCCGCAACTAAGGAACTCCGACAGGAAGTTCGGCTAAGTTAATAATCCATTACTAGATGGCAAAATTTTAGACTGATCCAAATTGAAAGGAGTTGCAGACCACAATTTAAAGTTTATGAAATTTAAGCCTTTTTAGGTAAAAAACATCATGGAAAATGAAGAAATTGGTTGTTTCAAACAATTTCTTAATTTTACGAAATGTTTTCCCAATTGCTTAATAGATTAATATATCATATTTAATCAACCAATCAACCAAAATTCAAAATCATTTGGTAAGGTTATTTCCCTCAATGAATACAAGTGTCATAGGAAAAAGTTTCTTTCAATTTGAATAAGTTCAACATCAAAGCTAATTTGCCTTTTCAAGAGAATATCTTCTGAATTTAGAAATAACCTGTATTGACCTCTTTGAAAGAGTCATTACCCTTGGGTCCTCAGGGAAGAGCCACATTAGGGTTGAGACAGAGCCCATAGGTGGTGAATCCCAAACTAAAGTAAAGAAAGATTTGTTTAAAGGATTTTGTTTGAATGGGGTTTTACGCCGCTTTTAACAATCTTTCAGTTATATCGCGGCGGCTGGAGCACCTAACAACGGAATCCTGGTATTTCTCACACCAGTACTACCATTACATCCTTTCCTAGCCTCCAGCTGCTATCCCACATAGGTCTACGATTATCGACCCATTGGTGAGAGACATATAGTCGGGAAGGATGAGTGCCGCCGTCGGGAATCGAACCCGGGACCTCTAGATTGAGAGTCCGACGCGCTACCAACTGCGCTATGACGGCGGCTTACTTGTTTAAAGGATGCCTCATGACATAGAAGTCCTATATAATGACATAAAGGCCTAGAGAATTTTCCTTGTCATGAGTAAACTGTTCATGGACTTTATGAACTTTGCTAAAACTTGACTTCTGGATTTGCAGGGGCACAACCACATAGGGGTTAAGGCTTTTATATGAATAAAGAATGGTTATGCTAGCTTGTATTATAATCCTTATGTCTCAGGTGAGCTCTTCCAGTGCTCTTTTGTGATACTTAAACCATTCCAACACAGTGGAATTTTAGACCGGACCAAATTGAAAGGATGTGCAGACGACAATTTCAAGTTGATGGAATTTTAATTTTTTTTCGTCTTTTTGGATAGAAAACTTTGTGGATAATGAAGAAATTGCTTGATCCAAGCAGTTTCTTCATTTTCCACAATGTTTTCCCAAGCTTTTTTGTTGAGGGTCGTAAAAAGGAGGGACTGAGTGGGAATAGGTTAAATGACTGTTGTCCATCTTCATTTGTTTTTCCTCAACAATTCAGTGTTATCAATGTACAGTTCCCAAATTTAACCCATTACAACTCAATCCCTCCTTTTTACGCCCCTCAAGAAAAAAGCTCCGGAAAACATTGTGGAAAATGAAGAAATTGCTTGTATCAAGCAATTTCTTCATTATTCACAATGTTTTCTATCCAAAAAGACGGAAAAATTCAAAATTCCATCAACTTAAAATTGTTGTCTGCAGATTCTTTCAATTTGGACCAGTCTAAAATTTGGTTGTAATGGAATGGGTTAAGCGACTCCTTTCAATTGGAACAAGTCTAAAATTTTGCACTTTGGTACTGGGATACCACTAATGCATTAAAGTTATATACTATATATATATGAACCTTTCATTGATAAAGTTCTTTTGAACAATTTGTAGCATAAATGTTGGATGATTTTTTATAAGGCTTTTGCATGGCTTTATTGTTAGGCTTGCAGAGTTATAATCTAAGAGATAGAAAGGGCTGTGGGTTTAAATCCTGTCCCCCATTCAAGATAATATATCAACAAGCATATATGTATATATCAGCGCCCCAGTCTAGCACTGGTAATGCTATTAAGAAAAACATAAATAAGTGAAATTTGTCCTGATATAACCCCTAGATTATGAAATCAAGGTGGCATCAAACTCCATCCAAACGTTTTTTGTAAAAAAAAGATTTTGTTAACCCAAACCACACAATTCCTCATTCTTATGTGTTGAAGACATGTAGCTTTGGAAAACATTGTGAAAAAAGAAGAAATGCTTGTATCCCAATTTCTTCTTTTCTAACAATGTTTCCTACCTCAAATGGCATGATTAAAACCAACTTTGTGTTGTCGTCTGCAATTCTCTTTCAATTTAGAACAGTCTAAAATGTTGTGTTAAATGATAATCAAATCTTAGTAAATCCATTGCAAATCTTTTTGAGTTGTTTTTTTATTGGATGCCAGAAACGTCAGTTATATTGGATATGATATACAAATAAGAAAATAGTAACCACTTCACATTTCTGTAAATACCAAGTTTTTCTCAAACTTTGTTCAGACCTGTTAGTGTTGTTCAGAAAAAAAGCTGTGTTTAAACTACTAAATGAAAGGAAATAATAAAAAAAGAAAAACATTTCCTTGTTTATCGTATTGAGTAATTAGAACCATTTCATTACTCATGTAACGGAAATCTAAAGTACATTATGCATACTTGATTGTTTTAGCCCTTATTTTCATTACCAACTTTCTGACACAATACAAAAGAATAAAATTTAAAGCTGGTCCAAATTCAAAGAAGTTACAGACGATGATTTTTGGTCGATGAAATTTTGAAAAATTTTTGGGTAGAAAACATAGGTTGTAATGTTCAGGCAATTTTTTCATAATGTTTTCCACGGCCTTTTCCATGGAGGGCATCCAAAGCATGATATTTTGAAATAGGTTTTATCATTTTGTATATACATTTAACCCTAGAATAAAAAGAAATTATAAAATTCCTTTGCAAATGAATGTAATGAACCAATTTTTTCAACCAATACCATCAGTTATCACCTTTCTCTGAAAATGATGCTTTTGGGAAATTTTTGCTTTCAGTTATATTTGATAAAATTTCTTTATTTCAATGTTGAAGGAATGTTCCTTTGTAACTATCTATCACAGATTCCATTAGACAAAAATACAAGCTTTTGATTCATGTAATATGATTCTGAAGAAAAAACCTTAAAGGTTTAACATGATTAGATAACATCATTATTACCTTAGGATAAAAGGGGAAAGGTGAATGAGTGATTATTCATAAATTATTCCATGTCTCTTACATTATTGACAAAATTAATAAATTATAGACAATAATTATGTTCATTAGTAAGCAGGAAAAGGCAAATACGACAACAATGCATTCATAGAGAAAGCCAAGCGCTTTATTATTGTAAGTTAACCCTGGTCATGCTGAACCCAGAATATTCCTGTTTTTGCAGAAGGTATAGACAAAGATCAGCCTGCACGTAAGTGCAGTCTGATCTTTGTCTACAGCACCTGCTTGTCCCTTTTAAGTCAGGATTGTTAAAGAAATTTAAATTTCAAAATAAATATTCACCTAGAAATAGTACTTTCAGTGCTTTCCGCCGTTTTATTTTCATGCTGTTTTGAAAAGGATGACAAGGGTTAACTTTCGTCATTTTTAATAAATTCCATTTGGAATTGAATTAAAATCAAAGGGCTGATTGCACATGAAGCACTACCTGTGGTGAATAATTTTCTTTCGATATTTAATTAATAGACGATTCTACACTGAAAACATAAAAACCTATTGAGGGTTAACTGCCATACTGTTCTAAGTGTCTATACAATGTTTAGACACTTAGAACATTACAGGAATCAACTCTTGACATGGTCTAGACTATGGTCAGATTGCACTTTTGTGTAGGATTATCTATCTTTGTTTTGTCTCTCACCAATGGGTGGATAATCGTAAACCTAAGTGGGATAGCAGCTGGAGGCTAGGAAAGGATGTAGTGGTAGTACTGGTGGGAGAAATACCAGGAATCCATTGTTAGGTGCCCCTGTTGCCGCGATATGACTGAAATACTGTTAAAAGTGGTGTTAAACCTGATTCAATCAATCAATCTATCTTTGTTTATAGCAAGAATATTCTGGGTTCAGCAAGGAAATCAAATCTGCTTAAACTATTCCAAGACAATTCTGCTTTTTGATGCCACCAAAGAAAAATATGTGGGAAATGAATCAGCTGGTTGTAATAAACAATTTCTTCATTTCCCACAATCTTAGATAAACAGGTGTATTGGGATGCTTTGTTCTGGGTTATCCTAAACGCATGTTGCTAATGTCCTTAGTGTGTCCCGAAGTGTTGTTTCCTGAATGTGGAATCATTTTTATTACAATCGGAAATGTTAGGCATTTGCATGCTAGGGGGCGAGAATACGCAACCAATAAATTTCAAGACCAATTTTTGGTGGTTCAGACATGGCTTTACCAATTTGATAACGCAACAATATCATGTAGGGACTTCCAGAACTCTGCCAGTGTGCTCACAAATACTCAAACCATCTGAAATTGGTTGCATGATGCTGGCCTAAGGTCATGATGACCTGCAACCTGGGTTCTGTTGACCAGATATTATGTGAAAATGCGGGGCATGGGATCATGTCACTTTAACCCAAAATGACTAGGCTTCAGTCCTGTTTACAGATGAGTCCTGGTTTTGTGTAGATGTGTTAGGGTACAGAGAATTCCATATGAGTTTATTGTTCCAATTTGTGTGGCAGAACTTGATCGGTTTAGTGGGGGCTAATTTCACGCCCGGTAATCTCAGGCTCTATCTCTTTTTGGAGAACAGTGCAAAATGGAGACAAGGATACTTCCGATATGGAGCCAAGGAACTGGACTTTGTCTCCCGCATCGCATTCTGGTCTCCTTCTCATCTGAGAAAATCTGCAAAAGGGGTAGAAAAACGCAGTTCTTTGTGGTAGCATTATTGTATATCAATACGTTATTATTCATTTCCCAGTCATTGCCACTTATATCTTTCAGAACTGTTGATTACATGGATTTGAACGATTTCAACACGCATTTTCGTGTTTGATCGGGTCCGATGTCCAAATTTTGATTCAAGTTTCTATTCACAAACGGAATTTTTTTTGAAATCTATCACCGCCAACGGATAATATAATCATTTCTATGTGGTATGAAACTCTGGACGTTATGGGAAAATGTATGATAGGTTAATAGGAGATCAAATTGTAGGCGAGGTGCACTTTTTTATTTACCTTTTCTGTTCAGTTCTGGTCCTTGGCTCCATATCGGAAGTATCATTGTCTCCATTTTGCACTGTTCTCCAAAAAGAGATGGAGCCCGAGATTACCGGTTGTAAATTTGTGATTTTGGAAGGAATAAGTGCTCAACGGAATATGGACCTCCACCTCATTGACAACACCACATGGACAGCTCTCGGGTACATATACAAGATCTTGGATATTTTTTTTCCCCCAATGTGCAGGTGCTGTTGCTGAAAATTTCATTCTGATGGATGACCAATCGCATCACCCATCAATATCTCGAATAAGCAACAATCGTCCGTATGGAATTCCAAGCTAGACCCCCCAGACCTTATTCCAATAGAGCATGCTTGGGATATGTTACAGACAGCTGTTTCATCATGCCCCATGAAACCAGCATATGTACAGGCTCTTCTTGAGGAACTGGATAAAATTCCACAATATAAGGTCTGAAGGCTTATTAGCAGAGGCATTGGGTGGCAGTAATTGAAGCATGGGGACATCACACATGCCATTAAAGTGCATAAAACTTTAGAGTTTATATAAATAGCTCTATAATCTCTTGTTTTTACATTCCTGTGATGTAATACTTGAGAAAATATTGTGAAGAAAGAAGAAATTGCCTGTAATAAGCAATTTCTACTTTTCCTGTAATATTTTCTATTATACAGGATGGTCACGTTTTGAACTGTACTAACTTTATAATGTCAACTGCTACAACTTTGAATTTGGACAAGTCTAAACTTTAAAAAAACAGTGACAGGTAAGATTTGTTCAAAACATTATGAGGATGCTTCTTAAAATTTTGGGTGGGAAATATTGTAGGAAATGAAGAAATTACTTATTAAAAACAATTTCTTCATTTTTAGCTCCACTTGCTGAAAGCCAGCGAGCTATTGTCATGACTTAGTGTCTGTCGTGTGCGTGTCCAACTGTGCGTGCAAGTGTCCATCCTTTCATGAATTTCAACCAAATTTTACAGGAATGATCCTCAGAAGACACTCTGTCAGATTCTATCATACAATTTTGATTGGTAAAAAACATGGTTTGTGTCAAATTATGGTGTTGTACAGAGAAGATTTTGAGAATTTTGTTGATAACTTTTCATCTGACTTAGTAAATGAATTTTACATAACTTGACTTTTGTAAAACTGTGAAAAGTTTAAATTGCTTCTCTAGTACTATTTAACTCATTTCCACACAGTGACTTTTTTGATGGCTCCACAATAAAAACAATAAGAAAATATTGTGGAAAATGAAGAAATTGCATGCAGCAAGCAATATGGAGGGCTTAGAGCAAAAACATAGTATGGCTGTATACAATGTATACAGCCATACTATGTTTTTGCTCTAAGCCATCGATATCTTCATTTTGCACAATGTTTAACATGCAGAAAGTTGAAAAATCCGAAATTTCATAAACTTAAAATTGTTGTCAACTTCTTTCATTTTGGACCAGTCTATAAAATTTTGCCGTTGGGTAATGGGTTGATAGAATTCAGTGACAAGATTTATTTGCCAGACATGTGCAATATGACTCAATTTATAATGAGTTTCTGAAAACACCATTTGCTTTATCAGTACATTCAGGCCTGTGGAGCAATACAGGTGCTCAGGGGCCTCTAGTTCACAATGTTTTCCCAAGATGTTTTCCTGAGGGGCATAAAAAAGTAGGATTGTATGTGAATGGCTCAAACAATACTGCCCTTAACCCATTTCAACTCAATGACACTTTTAATTGCCCCTTGATAAAAAAGCTTTGGGAAAGATTGTGGATAATGAAGAAATTGCATATTACAAGCACTTTCTTCATTATTCACACTCTTTTCTACCCCAAAAGACAAAGACTTAGAAATTTCATCTGTAGCTTCTTTCAATTTGGACCAGTCTAAAATTTTGTTGTTTGGGAATGAATTAACTTTGTTTGGTTTGTTATGGGTACACTTTGAATAGTCCTAAATGACCATTCAGATGATTACCCACAACATAGGGTCTGGTTGAGGAGAAACAAATGTAGAATGGTATTATTTCCTTATCGAGACCTCCACCTGTAATCATATCTTACCAATCAAGCAGAAAAGGAATGTTGAGGAGCTCTGTCACTTATCAATGACTTAGGTATTTAATTAAATCATTCTGATTGTAAAACCCTCAAGAAAAAAGATCTTGAAAATATTGTGGACAATGAAGAAATTGCTTCCTTTTCCACTATCTTTTTGAGCCCCTGAAAGAAACATATCTTAAAAATGTTGGTACCTACAAATTATTGCCTGCAACTTCTTTAAAGGTGTCCAAGTCTAAAATGTTATTGTCTGGTAAAGGATTAAAAAAACAACAAAAAAATACAGTAAAGAAAGTTGCATGACTATACAACATTGAAAAATTCATAACCATTACCACACAATGATGTTTTTTGACGCTCCAAAATAATACAGATCATTGAAAATTTGCAGGTAAAGGAATAATTGCTTGTTACAAGCAATTTCTCCTTTCCCAACAAACTATTCTACCTAATTTAGTAGTTATTTACCAATTTTATCACACTGGATAGTTATCTGCCACTTCTTTCAATTCTCACCAGTCTAAAATTCAGTCCTTTTGTAATTTGGTAAAGGGAAAAAAAAATAGAGCAATAAGCACAATCTGACAAAGGTCATAATTGTTTCACACTCCTGAGCATGTATAATTTTGCATTTCATTTTGATTAAGTTAACCTATTCTCACTCATGCACACTTTATTGATGCCTCAAAGAAAAGAACTTTGAAATCATTGTGGAACGTGAATAAATTGTTACAAGCAATTTCTTCATTATCCACAATGTTTTCTACCCCAATTTTTTCTAACTTTAAATTTTCTTCTGCAACTCCTTTCAATTTGGACCAGTCTAAAATTTTGTTGTCTGGGAATGGGTTAAAGTGTACAAATAATTAAAAAAAAATATTCCAAGGCCATTTTTGCCTGACCTGGCCAATTTTGTGTGCTGTTTTATTGATCAGACACGAATCAACAATGTGTCCATGGATGGATTAAAATTTCATCAAGAAGTGAAATACTAGACTTCCCATTGATGTTTTTGTTTACACATTACTCCCTGGGTTGTTTACATTTTGTATTTTGAGATAATTGTGTTGTTTACATTCTGTGGTTGCCATGACTACTGTAATCTTGTATACAGAATGTAATGTTATTTGGAGGGCTTTTTTCTTTATACAAATATTATAGTTTTGCCCACTGTATATTTGGTATTAAGATTAAAATGTAGGGTTTGGGTATTCTTTCTTTTAATCTTGATATACATTTTTTTCTAAGAATATTTGAACTCAAGCATGCCGACATTGAAATTTTGGCAACTTCAGCATTAAAAAGATATGTCAAACATAAAGCTTTCTTTTAGGAATTGATCTTAAGTTGGAAATACAGTGAAATCCTGTTAATGGCAACCCTGATGATAGCAATTCCCTGCGTAACCCATTCCCACTTGACAAATGTTAGACTGGTCCAAACTGAAAGGAGTTGCAGACAACAATTTAAAGTTTATGAAATCTTAGTTTCTTCAACTTTCTGAATAGAAAACATCGTGTAAAATGAAGAAATTGCTTGTTACAAGCAATTTCTTCATTTTTTACAATGTTTTTCAAAGCTTTTATTCCTTGGGGCGTCTAAAGGCGTCACTGTCTGGGAATGGGTTAAGACGAAGTCACATGAAAATTGGCTATGCTGACCTGTCATTGATTTCTTCTTTTCATTAAGTGATTGGTAAAAAATAGCTTCAGGCCGACATTGTCGATTGTAGGAGGAAATTTAATTTTGAAGTCGCATAATACTGACAACGAGTCGATATCATATTTCTTGGGCTAGTGTTGACGCAACACATTGATCTACGGCATACTGTTGATACGCTGGTGAGATGTCGACAACTAGTTGCCGACACACCAGCGAGATGTTGACCATTTGAGACCTATTTCTAAAGGATGTGAAAAGGTCAGAAAAGAATTACAATTATGTCTCCTATGTGAACAAAATTGACCAGGGCCTATCGGATAACCAGAATGTAGACTGGATGATTGCCAGCGATAAGTTGCCAATGCAGTATCAATTTTCACAAATCCATAAGACAGCTGACTAGTGGGTAGATTTTAACTTGAAGGTAAAATTCGCCAATGAATTGCTGATCTTAGAAAACTTAGCTGTTAAGTCTGCCGATGCACCTATCATTTGCGGACATGTAGCTGATTTCTTCACAGATACCTGAAAAAGTCTGATGCACAAGTAGCTTAAATTTCAACTAGCTTTATGGACAAACATAAGATTAATAGAACTAATAGTTCATTCTATTAGCAAATTTTGGCTAATAGCAACAAGAATGTTGTCATCATGAAGTTGCAGTTAACAAGATTCCACTGTAATTCTTTTTCTAACAAAGGGGCATAACTATTGCATGTAAAATGCCAGGTGTTACCTGATACGAATGACCAAAATTTTTTTGTTTACAGCTTTATAAAAACTTCTCCATTTATCTATTCATGTCAAAAGAAGGGATACATCATGGGATCACCCATGGCATCTAGGTGTCTAGGCAGACTGCATCCAGTTCTTTTTCAGGGGCATAACTCTGGAACTTTATTTATGATTGACTTGAAACTTGGCAGTTGTATTCAATGCATGATGACAGAGTAAGAACCATAACTTTGCTGTTCTTATTTTTATATCACCTGAGCACCAAGTCCTTTAGGTGAACTACTGTGATAGGTTACTGTCTGGCGTCTGTCCGCCCTTTTCTGTGTGATCCCTGATTTTACATAAAAATAAAGAAGGAAATCTTCTAAATCTTCTTTTCCCAAACCATAAAGCCTAGAGCTTCAATATTTGGTACAAATCATCATCTATTGACCCTCTACCAAAATACTTTAAAGAATTACCATATTTTGAAAATTAGCTCTTTGCTGTGCGATCCCTGATTTTACATAAAAATAAAGAAGGAAACTTTTATAAATCTTCTTCTCCTAAACCATAAGGCCTAGAGCTTTGATATTTGGTATAAATCATCATCTATTGACTCTCTACCAAAATACTTCAAAGAATTATTGCATTCTGAAAATTAGCCCTTTCCTGTTTGATCCCTGAATTTACAGAGGAACAAATAAGGAAATCTTTGAAAATCATCTTCTCCAAACCATAAGGCCTAGAGCTTTAATATGTGTTGTGTATTAATACCAATTGACCCTACACCAAAGTACTTCAAATAATTACCACACTTTGAAAATTAGCCCTTTTCTGTGTGATCCCTGAATTTATATACGAATAAAGAAGGAAATCTTCTTCTCCCAAATGATAAGGCCTAGACCTTTGGTATTTGTTGTAATTCATCATTTATTGACCAAAATTTTTCAAATAATTACCATACTCTTGAAATTAGAAATATATGGTGGGATCTTCAATATACCTAGGAATAAAGTAAGAAATCTTAAAAAATCTTCTCCAAAATGATTAGACATAGGGCTTTGATATTTTGTATATATCATAAAGCCTTGGGCCATCATACTCAGGGGAGCAATATAGAATGAATTTTGTCTGTAGCATATCTCTGAAAATATGAAAGCTATGATCAGGATCACAATAACATGGAAAAGAACCATAACTCTACCTTGAGTTATTGCCCTTACTTGTTGGTTTTTTTTTTCAGACTTTTACTTAATCTTGCTATTTTACGTCCTCAAGTAAAGAGCTTCAGGAAAACACTGTGGAAAATGAGGAAATTGCTTGTTACAAGCAATTTCTTCATTACCCTCAATGTTTTCTATCCAAACAGAAAAAGAATTTTGAAATTTCAACAGCTTGAAATTTCTTTCAAATTAGACCAGTCTGGTAATGGGTTACCAGTAATTATGACCTCATTGTAATGGTGACCAGCATGTAGATGTAACCTCTATCTCTGTGTACATGTGGTAATGTGTGAGTGCATGGGTAGGTAGGTGTTTCCATTTCTTGTCCCTGAGGATATCTTCCATGTTTAGTGATGGATTTCAAAGTAACTTGCTACAGTTGTTCCCCTTGATGAGTACTAGTCTCATGCTTTAAGTTCTATTAGATACTCCCAAGTTCAAGGTCACTACTGAAGGTCATTTGACAGCCATTTTACATATTTCTAGTTTTCAGATTGCATTGAGTATGAATCATTTTGTGCAATGCCTTTCAAATTTGTTGCCTTTTAATGTGTTAACCCTTGTAAGGCTGAACCCGGAATATTCCTGTTTTGGCAGGAAGAATAGGAAAAAAATCAGCCTGCACATAAGTGCAGTCTGATCTTTGTCTACACCACCTGCTTGTCTGTTCTTCAGTCAAGGTTGTTAATGAAGTTTGATTTTCAAAATAAATACAGAGCTGCAACTAGCATGTTCAGCGCTTCCAGCCCTTTAGTTTTTTATGCAATTTTGAAGGGGATTTTTATGCCCCACGCATCGATAGATCGGGGGCATATTGTTTTACCGGTGTCCGTCTGTCTGTCTGTCTGTCTGTCTGTCTGTCCGACTGTCTGTCTGTCTGTCTGCAAAACTTAACCTGCCAACTAAACATTTTCCTATAACTTCATCCCTAATTAAGTTACAATGCTAATATTTGGTATGTAGATAGGTCTCAACAAGGTGAAACTGGGAAAGGTCATTTCATCAAGGTCAAGGTCAAAATTTTAACCCTTTTCCCTAAAACAAAAACCAAAAAACCATAAAAATCACCTGTTTCTAAAGAATTCCTGTTTCGGGGGCATGGTGTTTCACAAACACATCTTGTATTCATCATGAATGGGGTTAATGGTGAATGTTTTGCAAAGAGGATAACAAGGGGTGTTTGCAATTAAAGCTGGAACTACAAGTTGTTTATTGTGTCAATACTCTGAAATAGTTGGCTGGGAGAAGATAAACAAAAACACCCTGGATGAATCAGTAGGCCTGGGATATATATTGATTATTTTGTTGTGACAGTGTAAAAAAGTAAACAGCCAAAACAAATATACAGAACCTCCTCAAATCCCTGGTTTATTAGCTGGGACATTCTCAAATTGGGAAAGAAAATGTTCATTCAAATGTTCACATTTACATGTATTTACCCTGTTCCTGTTTTGCAAAATTTTAGACCTGTCCAAATTTAAAGGTTTTGGAGCTGAAATTTTAAAGTGGATTTAAACTACAACAACAACAACATTCAATAGGGTAGAAAATATTATGGAAAAAGAAGAAATTTCTTGTTCTTTTTCTACAATGTTTTCTCAATTATAAATCAGAGGGATGTAAAAAAAACAGGGATTGAATTGGAAAAGGTTACAGAAATTCATAGAAAGTATTAATTGAATGGGTTTTAACTATGTAGAAATCACAAAAAAATAATTTACAAAGTTTGTATCATTGATATGTTATGTAAAGTAGTTTTATTGGAAAAAAAAACATAGTCATGGTTTTATAATCCTATTATATAATTCTTTAACCCATTACCATACAATCCCTCTTTTTTTGCTCCTGAAAAAAAAAGCTTGGAAAAACATTGTGGAAAATGAAGAAACTGCTTATTTCAAACAATTTCTTCATTATACACAGTGCTTTTACCTCCCAAAATAAATGTTTTTTAAACTTCTTCAACTTTAAATGATGTTGTCTGCAACTACTTTAATGTTGCACCTGATCAAAATGTTGGCATCTGGTAATGGAAATACTTAGAATAAGTTGTGCCAGATAGAAGACAATTCAAATGAGTACCCACAACATGTAGAATTTTTGAATACCAATATTAACCCTTGTCATGCTGAGCCCGGAATATTCCGGTTTTGGCAGGAGGTGTAGACTAAGATCAGACTGCACTTATGTGCAGGCTGATCTTAGTCTACACCTCCTGCTTGTACTTTTCCTGCCAGAGTTGTTTATATAGTTGATGAAATAATGATTTTTTAACAAGTTCTATCAGTGCTTTCAGCCCTTTGATTTGACAACATTTCTGTAAGGTAATTTATACAGCATGACAAGGGTTAATCCATTAACAGACAGCTCAATTGCAGTCTTGTCCAAATTGAATGAAGTTGCTGATGACAATTTTCAGTTTATGAAATTTTGGATTTTTCAACTTTCTGGGTAGAAATCATTGTGGAAAATAAAGAAATTGCTTGTTATATTTTCCACAATGTTTTCACTATTCTTTCTCTAAGGGGGTGTCCAAAAGCGTCATTGTGTGGGAATGGGTTAACCACCTTTATCTTAGTGCACTTATAATAATTAGTGTCTCCTAGTATGGATAATGCACTGTAATTGCAGTTAAAAGTAGTCCAAGGGAGCTAACTTTCATTTACTGAATATTTCTGTTAGTCTCCCCTGAATAGAGACATTTATCTAAAAAAGTGATGCTGTGGTCGAAGTAAATCTAAGTGAAAAAGTATTCCTTTTACCAAATTTACATGAGCTTTCAGATTTATTGACATTGAGATCTTACCTGAGCAATTTCTTTCAATCGGACTCTAATATCTACAATAGTAATGGGTTCCAGATCCAGGACCCATGCTAGATGTACCAGTGTTTTAACCTATTCCCTAACAACAGAATTTTAGATTGGTCAAAATTCAAAGAATGTGCAGACAACAATTTAAACATCATAAAATTTTGAATTTTTTTACCTTTTGGATAGAAAACATCACGGATAATGAAGAAATCGCTTGTAACAAGCAATTTCTTCATTTTCCACAATTTTTTCCAAAGCTTTTTTCTTCAGGGTGTCTAAAAGCATCACTGTGAGGGAGTTGGTTAATCACATTGTGGGGCTTAGTGGTTAATACGTTTGCTATGATAGAATTTTAGACTGATCCAAATTGAAAGAAGTTTTAGATGACAATTTTTAGTTAATAAAATTTCAACAATTTTTGTCTTTTTGGGCAGGAAGCATTGTGGATAATGAAGAAATTACTTATAACAAGTAATTTCTAAATCATCCAAAATGTTTTTAAACCTTTTTATCTTAACTCATTCCCACACAACAAAATTTTAGACTGGTCCAAATTGAAAGAAGCTGCAGACAACAATTTCAAGCTGATGGAATTTTAAACTTTTTCGCCTTCTTGGATAGAAAACATTGTGGACAACGAAGAAATTGATACAAGCAATTTCTGCATTATCTACAATGTTTTCCAAAGTTTTTTTGAGGAACATAAAAAGGCGGGACTTATGTGGGAATGGGTTAAAGGGGATAATGTTTGGGAATGTGTAAAAGGCCACAGATTTATGACTGAAGCGGAGTCCAAAACAATGGGTTCAAATCCTAATCCTGGCCACACCACTCGAGTCACATCAGTGACAGTATATTCAAGTTTGCAAGTTATTTCAGACCCCTTGACTAGTACTTGACTAGTACTACTAGACTTTGTAAGCTCAGCTGGGAAATGTGTTTTGCTCTCAACCCGGGGTTGCCAGGAACATATAATAGTTTTCCAGACATTTTGTCGATAAATTCTAAGTATTGGACGTAAGTTCAATAGAGAGCTGGTGGCTCAATAATATTTTGTTGTTGAACTGGTGTGAGAAACCACAGGGATACATCAGTTGCTGCAATGTAACATATGTAATGTTACCCCATGTCATGCTGTATAAATACCATACTGAATTGCTGTCAAATCAAAGCGCTGAAGGCACTGATAGAACTTGTTGTTCAATCAATCAATATTTTTTTAGAAATAAATTTCAACTCTGGCTGGAAAGTACAAGCAAGAGGAGTAGACCAAGATCAGACTGCACTTATGTGCAGGCTGATCTTGGTCTATATCTCATGCCAAAACCGGAATATTCCGGGTTCAGCATGACAAGGTTTAAGTGGTGTTACACAATTAATTCTTACCTGTTACTTGTGGTTAAATTGAAAATGGGGTAGAAACATTGTTTGAAAAGGAGAAATTGCTTTTCTGCTTTTCTCACAATATTTCCCTAAGCCTTATTTCTTCAGCGTGTGCCGTCATAGCGCAGTCAGTAGTGCCAGACTCCTAATCTTCAATCATAGGGTGTCATGGGTTCGATCCCCGGCGGCAGCACATATTCTTTCCGACATTTGTCTCTCACCAATTGGTGGATAATCGTAAACCTAAGTGGGATAGCAGCTGGAGGCTAGGAAAGGATGTAGTGGTAGTACTGGTGTGAGAAATACCAGGAGTCCATTGTTAGGTGCTCCAGCCACCGCGATATGACTGAAATACTGTTAAAAGCGGCATTAAACCCCAATCAATCAATCAATCTTCAGCGTGTAAAATGCAGGATTGAGTGGTAATGGGTTAAATGACATACTAGTACGCAAACAAACCAAATTATCATTTTACTTGAATTCTTCTGAACGGCTGCTGATTTATTTTCAGACACCTGCCAGTAAATGGTAAAATTAGGCTGTTAGATGTTGGTAGCTGTTTCAACCCATTTCTTGCATTCCCAGAGTTTCAAGCTGTTGGTATAGACATAAGTCCAGCTACAGAGGTTAGATTTCAAAATTGTTTGATAATAAAATGTCTCCCCACTCTGAAAGTGACAAACTATGTCTGTCTGTCTGTCCGTCAATTCATAATTTCTTTATTTCTGTAACCATTTGTCTGACTTCGATCAAATTACACATACTTGTTCAGTATCAGTCATAGTTGTAAAAGACAGAATTTTTTATCAAATTGCAACGTTTTGTAAATATAGCCTCTCTTTAGTAAATAATTTCTTGTCGGAATGAAATCACTATAACCTTTGGGACAATTTTAAATGACTGTGTAAAAACATCTTAAGTGTTTTAACATTGTATAGATAATTAAGATGTTTTTGCATGAAGTTATTGTTCCAATGAAATTTCAAGCAATATGTTAAGTATCAGCTTTTGTTGTGCAAGAAACATGTATTGGCTCACCTGAGCACAACATGCTCAAGGTGAGCGTTTGTGGATGAGTGATGTCTTGTGTTTTGGGAAGCATCAGTTCTGTTATCAATATTTACCTATTTGACACTCTAGAAGCCACAGTTTTTGCTCAACTAATTTACAATTGGCCAGTGTGTTTAACCAATTCCCACTCGTTGAAACTTTTGGACGCTACTCTAGAAAAAAAATTTGAGAAAACATTGTGGAAAATGAAGAAATTGCTTGTTACAAGCAATTTCTTCATTTTCCACAATATTTTCTACCTAGAAAATTTTAAAAAATCTTAAATCCCATAAACTTTAAATTGTCATCTGCAACTTTTTTGAATTTGGACCAGACTAAAATTTTGCTGTCTGGGAATGGTTTAATTGATGAAATGTTGGACAAGATTAAAATTGGGTCACAGTCGGTGAAAAATCCTCTACTCAAAAGTCTGTTAACAAAATTGAACCAAATTTCATAGGAATGATTCTTTGGATTCTTTGTTGGCCCTTCATTTATCAGATTCCTTCAATTAATTTTGATTGGATAAAAAAAATTGCTTTAATGAGCGAGCTTATTTCCATTTATGGTGAAGAATTTGACAATCTTCTTCTAATAAACTAGCCGATGGATTTCAACCAAATTTAAATCGAATGACTCTTTGTTGACCCTTTATCGGATTTCTTCAAAGAATTTTAATTGAATAAAAACATTGCTTTAACGGGCAGAGCCGATTACCATAAATGGTGAAAACTTTGAAAATCTTTTTCTTAGAAATCAGTCAAAGGATTTAAACCAAATTTCACAGGAATGATCCTTGGGTGATCCTTTACCAGACTCTTTAAAATAATTTGGATTAGATAAAAAATGGCTTTATATGGTGAAAAACGTAGATTTTCATTTATACAGTTTTTAGATGGGAAATTGCAGACGACAATTTGAAGTTGATGAAATCTTCCAAAGCTTTCTCTTTTAGAGTAGAAAAGTTCTCATACTGAGGGGCATTTAAAAGTGTCACTGTGTGGGAATGGGTTAAGATATCAAATAAGATTTGAAACCTGATTTACCCCAAAAAATTATTTGAGACTGGGCCAAATTGAGAGAAGTTGCAAATGATTTCAAGCACTAAAAATTTGTGAAAATCTCTTGGACAGAAAACATTGCAGGACATGAAGATATGGTTTTGTCATTCTCCATAATGTTTTCCCCAGCCATTTTCTTGGTGGATAGTATTAGCACAGATTACGAGATTTTGATGAGGAAAAAAGTAAACAGTTAGTTGATGACTGAAATCCTTGAATATACTGAAGCTGTTGTTACAACCTTTCAAATTTGTTGCTCATTCACAGATGGTTAATATAAATGTCAGAGATGAACTATTCAGCTTCTCCACTTAACTTTTAACCCTTTCCTGTTTTATGAAATTTTAGACTGGTCTAGTTTGAAAGAGGTTGCAGACGACATTGAAAAATGCACGCAATTTGAAATCTGACCATCCTATGTGGTAGAAAATATTGTGGGAAAAGGAAAAATTGCTTGTTACAAGCAATTTCTCCTTTTCCACAATGTTTTCTCAAGTATAAAATCACAGTGACGTAAAATCCCGGGTTTGTCCAGGAAAGGGTTAAGCTGAATAAAATACTTTGAAATACTACATGAAAATCAAAGTGCTGTAAGCACTGAAAGTATTGGTTGTGGGCCAATATTAATTTTGAAAATGAAATTCAATAAACAACTCTGACTTAAAAGGGACAAACAGGTGGTGTAGACCAAGATCAGACTGCACATAAGTGCAGGCTGATATTGTCTATAACACCGACAAAAACAGGAATATTTCGGGTTCAGCATGACAAGGGTTAATGTTGTGATTTGATTGGACAATCAATTTTTTGATCTACTGCAGCAATTTGTCAATTTCTTAGTCAATACAAAGTAATTCTGGCATTATTTTCGGGAAAAAAAATGGAAATTTAAGTCTTGGGTCGTGGTTTGTGAATCATTCAGATAAGAGTTATAATTTTTTTTTAATACATTTAATTTGCTGAAGTCTTACATTGTACCAGCAATTCACAAACATTTATCTAATTACAACAACAATTTGTCAACTTTTTTGTAATTGAAAGTTGCTATTAAAAGGAACTACTTAAAAGCAAGGTGCAATTAACCCATTCCCACACAGCAAAATTTTAGACTGGTCCAAATTGAAAGAAGAGGCAGACAACAATCTTAAGTTGAAAGTCTAAATTTTTTCAACTTTTTCATTGGAAAACATTGTGGAAAATGAAGAAATTGCTTGGTACAAACATTTTCTCAAATCAGTTGATGGATTATAAAATTTCTCTGAAATCTCCGTCTGTGATTCTTTACCCATTACCAGAAAACAAAATTTTAGATTGGTCCAAATTGAAAGGAGTTGCAGACAACAATTTAAAGTTAGTGATTTTCAGCTCGGCTGTTTTCAGAGAAAACCCAAGGTATTGTCATCACCTTGGCGTTGTGTGTGCCTTGGTCATATCTCTGTTGTTATTGATGATATCCTCATGAAATTTGGCATGTGTATTGACCATCACAAGAGCTATCTAGACTATCAGGGGGGATAACTCTAAAGCCTTTTTGTAAGAGTTATGGACATAAGAGTTATCGACGTAGAATTTATGCATTATCCAGCACTTGCAGCTGAGGGATGGCACCCGTGGGTGGTGCTCTTGTTTTTATTTTTGCAACTTTTAGGGTAGAAGACATTGTGGAAAATGAAGAAATTGCATCACTGTGTGAAAATGGATTGTCAGCAACTCTTATCATTTTGTACCAGTCTAAAATTTTGTCTTGTAATGGGTTAATGGTTTATAAAGTGAAGAATCTTCTTTGAAGAGCTGGAGGATAGATTCAGCTGAATTTCACTGATCTTGTGGTTAAACTTTATCAGATATCTGGAAGAAATTCTTATTGGTTTAATAATATTGCCATGAAGGAATGGCATATTTTCCAATAGAGATCACATAGTGATCCAAGGTAAATTCTGATACTTTGACCGCGGCCATAGCGCTTTTGGGAGCATGTCAAAGTCCTAATCAAGAGGTCCCGAGTTTGATCCCTGGTGGCTGCAAATATTCTTTCCAACATTTTTCTCCCACCAATGGTTGGGTAATCATAAACCTAAGTTGGAGGCTTGGAAAGGATGTAATGGTGTGAGAAATACTAGGAATCCTTGGTCAGGTACTCCAGCCGCCGCGATATGACTTAATTATGGATAAAAAACTGGCATTAAACCCCATTCAAATAAATTTACTGACAATATTTGTTGCTTATAAAACAGAATAAAAAGAAAGTATTTTTTTCCCAAGACATAAAAAAAAAATATTCTGTTATCTCTAAAAAGATCCTCTATGTTAACCAATTACCACACAATAAAATTTTAGACCCATCCATATTCAAAGAGGTTGCAGATGACAATTTTCAGTTAATGAATATTTTAAAATCTTAGTCTTTTCAGTTTAAAACAATCTAGATAATGAAGAAATTCCTTGCATATTGAGAGGCATTAAAAAGCATCATTGAGTGGGAATGGGTAAACCAAATCCAAAATATCGTTCTTTCAGATGCCCCTCAAACCAAAAGCTTTGGAAAACATTATGGAAAATAATTGTTACAAGCAATGTCTTTATTATCCAAAATGTTTTCTACCCTCGAAGACACTGTTTTTTTGTATTTAATTGACTGAAAACTGTTGTCTGCTACTGCATTGAATTTGGACTTGTCTTGATTTTTTTTTGTCTGATAGTGTGTTAATTCTTGTTATGCTGAAACCGCAATATTCAGGTTTTGGCAGGAGGTATAGACAAAGATCAGCCTGCACATAAGTGCAGTCTGATCTTAGTATACACCTCCAGCCTGTCCTTTTCAAATGAGAAACGTTTATGGAATTCATTTTCAAAAGAAGTATTAATCCATTCCCACACAATAAAATTTTAGGTCAGTCCAAATTCAAAGAAGTTGCAGACGTCAATTTCAACGTGGTGGAATTTTCAATAATTTTGTCTTTTTGGGTTGAAATCATTGTGGATAATGAAGAAATTGCTTGTAACAAGCAATTTCTTCATTTTCCACAATGCTTTTCCAAGGCTTTCATATTGAGGGGCGTTTAAAAGCGTCATTGTGTAGGAATGGAGTAATAATTGAACAAGTACTACTGGTGCTTTCAGCCTTTTGGTTTTAAAGCAATTCTGAAAAAGATTTCATTCAGCATGATAAGGGTTAAGTTAAACTGAATTACCCATATGATGAATAAATTCAGGTAGGTGATGCTATTCAGGGGCTCAAGTGCCTCAATTCTTTTTCTCACAAGATTTTCTAACCTATATGACATTTCTTTTTCAATTGATACTGTGGAAAATGTTAATCCTTTTCCTGTGTAAACCCGGTAGTTTACTTCACTGTGATTATCTACTTGAGAAAACATTGTGGAAAAAGGAGAAATTGCTTGTTACAGGCAATATCTCCTTTTCCCACTATTTTCTACCACATAGGATGGTTTCATTTCATCTTATTTCCAATTTTCATTGTTGTCTGTAATCTCTTTCAATTTGGATCAGTAAAAAAAAATGGTAAAAGATTAAGTTTTGTTATGGTAATGGATTAAATCCTGACTCATTGCATTTTACAATTTTTCTCTTTTTTTCAGAGTGTTTTTTACTGTGATTTCCTCTACCTACGAACAACAGACCATTTACAAGTTGCCTCCGATACCATGACAACGTTTATAAACAACTTAAAGGACCCTATAGACTGGCTACCTAAGGAGTGTTTCCATGTGATCGTATTTTCTCTATTACTGGAATATTTCCCTGCACCCTATCAACGCTGGTTGTGTTGTCAAAAAGCTCATGAACTTCTCATGTATAATGGAATACTCGTCATCGTGACACCTGACTCGAGTCATCAGAACCGTAACGCACACATGATGAAAAGCTGGAAGATTGGCATACAGTCAATGGGATATCAGCGTGTCAGATATGAGAAACAAGAACATATACACTGCATGATCTTTCGTAAAATAGAGCTCACAGAACAAAATAAAACTGACAGTTTTCTCAAAGGAGTGACAACAGATATGATATATATTCCGCAAGATTTTAACAATGGTTGTCATGAAGATACAGAGAACTTTGTGTCAAGTTATACAGATGAAGATGCAATGTTTTACAAAGATCATATTTTGCAGGAACTGCCAAATATTTCAGATTCAGACGACTCCTCTTGATGTAGGATTAATTAACCCATTCCCACACAATCCCTTCTTTTTACGCCCTCAAGAAAAAGCCATGGAAAACATTGTGGAAAATGCAGTAATTTATTGTTAAAAGCAATTTCTTCATTATCCACAATCTTTTCCATCCCAAAAGATGAAAAAACCTAAAAATTCATCAACTTGAAATTGTCGTCTGCAGCTTCTTTCAATTTGGACCAGTCTAAAATTTTACTGTGTTGGAATGGATTAACCTATTACCAAACAGCAAAATTTGAGACTGGTCCAAATTCAAAGGAGTTGCAGCGGACACTTAAGGTTTACAAAATTTTGGATTTTTTCAGCTTTTTGAGTAGAAAATTGTGTAAAATAAAGAAATTGCTTGTTGCAAAAAACATCATGTGTGAGAATGAGTTATTAAATGAATACTCAAAGAGGATTCATACATTTCTGTGATTAAATTTTAAGTTTCATACCTCTACAAATAAAAAAGTATTCTCTTCATTTCTTATAGTTTAACCCATTCCCACCCAATCCCTCCTTTTTACGCCCCTCAACGAAAAAGCTTTGGAAAACATTGTGGAAAATGAAGAAATTGCTTGGATCAAGCAATTTCTTCATTATCCACAATGTTTTCTATCCAAAAAGATGAAAAAAATTTTAATTCCATTAACTTGAAATTGTTGTCTGCAGCTCCTTTCAATTTGGACTGGTCTAAAATTCCACTGTGTTGGAATGGGTTAATGCCATCAAGCAAGACAAAGAAAATATTTCACTTTATGGAACTACTTTGTGCAGAAGCATACAAAATAGTTGTGTGCTCAAAAATTTGTTCATGGAAGTATTGAAAAAGAAAACACACCAGAAAACCGTCAATCAAAACACTTGAATCTTAGATTATTGAAAGATAAAACTAAAATTGAACTATTCATACATAACCCTTTCGCACACAATCCTGCTTTTTCATGGCCCCTGAAAAAAAGAGCTAGGGGAAAATTGTGGAAAATGAAGAAATAGAGGATAATAGTTTGTTTCAGTGTATGATCGATTTATATTTCATTGAGTGAACAACAAAAGCTTTATTTTCATCAAGCCACGAGTGAAAATAAAGCTTTTGTTGTTCACGAAATGAAATATCAACCGATCTTACTCGAAAAACAAACAATTGTTCTATTTCTTTAATGTAAAAATTAGACAAAATGCAAGAATTTTATGACAAATGTTCTTAAAACGCGTCATTTTGCACGTGACTGCTATACAATGCTTGTGATGACGTCACTTAATTGGCTCTGCTTAGATAATGTCAGATAGGGTGAAATGAACGAAAGCGGGGCATAAGTTTTTGATAATTTCACTGGATAGGCGGTGAGTTTATCAAATGATAATCTACCGTTATTTCTCGATAATCCACCTGAAAGCATTAAAGAATTACTTTTAACAAGTTTATCTTCATTTCCCACTTCATTTCCCACAATGTTTTATAACAATACAGTAAAGATTTTTGAAAATTGTTGTTTGCAATCTTTTCCTGAGACTTTTTCTTGAAGGGTGTATAAAGCAGGATTGTGTTTGTGGAATTGGTTAACTTCAGGAATAAATTGACTAGTGCTATTTAACCCATTCCAACTCAACAAAATTTTAGACTGGTCCAAATTGAAAGAAGCTGCAGACGATATTTTGAAGTTGGTGGAATTTAAATTTTCTTTGTCTTTTAGGATAGAAAACATTGTGGATAATGAAGAAATTGCTTGATACAAGCAATTTCTTCATTTTCAACAATGTTTTCCAAAGCTTTTTTCTTGAGGGGCGTAAAAAGGAGGGCTTGTGTGGGAATGGGTTAAAGCCATATTGTCCATCTGAGAAAGGAAAAACGGTTTCAACAACCTATAGTGTATTTGGTCACTAAAGCAAACATTGTTGAGAATTTAGCAGTTTCTTAATTTTTCACAATATTTTCCTAATTGTTTTTCTTGAGGGGCATCATAAAGCTTCTTTGTGTTGGAATGGGTTAAACAGTCTTTTCTTCTTTTCTGTAGGTGAGCCTTAAAAGTTCATAGCTTTCAAATACTTTGCCTACCTATAAATATGCTGTATATTAACCCATTACCAGACTGTCGAATTTTAGACTGGCCCAAATTGAAGGAAGTTGCAGATGAAAATTTTAAGTTAATGAAATTCTTGATTTTTTCAACTTCCTAGGTAGAAAACATTAAGTTCATAGCTTTCAAATACTTTGCCTACCTATAAATATGCTGTATATTAACCCATTACCAGACTGTCGAATTTTAGACTGGCCCAAATTGAAGGAAGTTGCAGATGAAAATTTTAAGTTAATGAAATTCTTGATTTTTTCAACTTCCTAGGTAGAAAACATTGTGGAAAATGAAGAAATTGCTTGACACAAGCAATTTCTTCATTTTTCACAACGTTTTCCAATGCTTTATTTCCTTGGTAGCATCTAAAAGCGGAAATGAGTGAGAAAGGGTTAAATATTATTATGAAAAACATGTCAATAGTTAAAAAAATAAAAGTTGAAAAAATATAAGTTGATGTTTAAATAAGGGACTCCTAGATCTTTAGTAAGGAAAAAAGCAGCTTTGGTTTAACTCACCTTTTAACAGTGTTTCAGTTATATCGCAGAGGCACGAGCACCTAACCATGGATTCCTGGTATTTCTCACACCAGCACTACCACTACATCTTTTCTGCACCTCCAGCTGCTCATCCCACTTAGGTTTACCATTATCTACCTATTGGTGGGAGACAATTTCAGAAAGGATATTTACCGGAAATGGGGATTGGGGAAATGGGGATTCAACAAATGTCAAGTCTCTTAGGCCTTACATTATTGAAATCTTACTAAAACCAAGCATTTCTCAACGACCCTGTACAAAATACTTACATATTCCAACAATTTTATATAAGCTAGAGAAAGATTTCTTTAACAATTTTCTCTTATAAGCCAAAAGGCTTATGGTTGACAAAATTTGCATGTAGCATGAACTTATGATCCTCAACTTAAATATTAAAAATGATCAGTCTTTGATGAAATAAGTCCTATATTGTGTGATTGCATATTTTATACAACATATCAACTTATCTCCTTCAAGACCACAAAGCCTCGTGCAAGCTTCCAAGTTTTCTGAAGCAATGTCTTGCCTTCCCAAATAGTAAGGTAAAATTGATGGGTCAGTACGAAACAGTTGTAACTGCCTAATTGTTAATAGGCAGTTACAACTGTTTCATGCTGTACCAACGAAATGCTTTCATACTAAGGAGAAATCCTTGCAGCCTAATGGCCATTTCAATCAGTGAATTGACAGGGATCGACACTAACTTTGCTTCAATGGGATTCCACAGAAATCCCTACATATTACATCAAAGTTTTCTCAAGATAATCAGGGATCCCTTCTTAATCATTGACATGCTGAATAAATTAGCATCAAAATCAAAGGTCTGAAAGTCAAAATTTATTTTTGTTAATTTTGATAACAACTTTGGGTTATAGGAGTCAAACAGGAGGTGTAGACTAGGATCAGACTGCACTTATGTGCATGCTGATCTTTGTCTATACCTCCTGCCAAAACGAGAATATTCCAGGTTCAGAATGACAAGGGTTAATTTATTTACATTTACTCATTTCCAAACAATCCTGCTTTATTAAGCTGATTTTAAAAAAACACATTACAATTCAAACAGCGACCACCCTGTATATTAGAAAATATTATGGGAAAAGATTAGATTGTTTGTTACAAGCAATTTCTTCATTATCCTCAATGTTTTCTATACACACAAACACACACACACTCTCCGACTATTTGTCTCGCACCAATGGGTCGATAATCGTAGACCTATGTGGGATAGCAGCTGGAGGCTAGGAAAGGATGTAATGGTAGTACTGGTGTGAGAAATACCAGGATTCCATTGTTAGGTGCTCCAGCCTCCGCGATATAACTGAAATATTGTTGAAAGCGGTGTAAAACCCCATTCAAACAAACACACACACACACAAAGACAAAAGCAATATCAATAACCTAAAACGTCATGTAAAACTTCTTTGTGTTTTGACCAGTCAAAATAAAATGTTAAATGTCAAAGAAAGAACACATTGAAATTTACTGAAAAGTCTTTGATGAATCAGGAGCTATTATCAATATACACAATGAATTAACCCATTCCCACACAATCCATCCTTTTTACGCCCCTTAAGAAAAGGCTTTGGAAAACATTGTGGAAAATGAAGAAATTGCTTGTATCAAGCAATTTCTTCAATATCCACAATAATTTCAACCCAAAATGACAAAAAAGATTAAAATTTCGTTAATTTGAAATTGTTGTCTGTAGCTTCTTTCAATTTGGACCAGTCTACAATTTTATTGTTGGGAATGGGTTAAGATCTTATCTAAACACATTCCCTAACCTTGATCTGTTGAAATTTTCTTTAATCCCTGTTTTAGTAACTGCAGGTAATACAACCATGTATGGATATTTGGGTACAAAAATTCTACTCTTCCCAGCTCTTCTATTTTTTTAACCTATTATGAGACTCTTTGAGGCCCGTCACAAATTCAAATGGGAAAAAATTGTGTAAAATGAGAGAAATTGCTTGCAAGAAGCAATCTCATCATTTCCACAATGCTTCTACCTAGACAGTTGAAAAAATCTAAAATTCAAATATTTGATTATCGTCTGCAACTTCTTTCAATTTGGACCAGTCTAAAATTTCATTGTATGGTATTGTGTTAAGATTATAAAGATTACAATGATTTTCTTTACTTTACCTCACTGATTTGGACCTATCTGATTTCTAAAGTTTAAGGAAGAAAGAAAGAAAGAAGGAAAGAAAGAAAGAAAAAAGAAAGAAAAATAAGTTTCATGGATAATAACTTCAGGAGATAAGTCACGATGTACTAATGTCATATAGATCTAAATGTTCGAATGGGGCGAGATCTAAATGTGTTAGAGTATATATAGATTCTCTGGTTGTTAACTAATTGGCGACGGTGAGTAAAATGATAATGTTCCAGACTACCTATATATTCGAGAAGGCTACCAATCTAAATATTCTGTTAAACAAATTACAGGCGTTTTAATCCAAATATTTCGGTTTGAAATATTTTTTTATCGAATTGTTAATGTTTTTGGAAATTAAACTAGCTCATGCATGATAAACCGGATCTTAAGTGTTCAGAATTTGAAGAAAGAATCATCGGTCTAGTAATAAATATAGTTTTTGATGTCATGTGACTAATCCCGGTCTCGTGGCCCAATGGATAAGGCGCCTGACTACGGATCAGGAGATTGCAGGTTCGAGTCCTGCCGAGATCGTAGTTTTTTAAATGTTGATTTGTTTTACATTAGCAATTTCCCAACGAAACTGGACTTCCGGATAATTTCAATAACCAGCCTAAAAGATTTTTGAAAATTTATTAACTCACAAATCACGGGTCTAAGGCACAATTTTGTAATGTGATTTTTTAAAGGGGACGAATATTAAACGCCGATCTTAAATGGGTGATCTTTTCATTTTAACTCATTCCCACACAATGTTGCTTTTAAACGCCCCTCAATATAAAAGCTATGGAAAATTTGTATGATAGATCAACATAAACCTGATATAGCTGTAGGTACAGAATCCTGGTTAAATAGACACCATGCAGATTGTGAATTCTTTCCAAAATCCTTAGGTTATATACCCTTTAGATTAGACAGGTCAACCAAAGGTGGGGGAGTATTCATCCTGGTTAAAGATACTTTCCTTGCAACAGAGCAGAAACAACAAAAGACTGATTGTGAAATTATTTGGATTAAATTGCAGGTCAGAACATGTAAACCTCTTTATAAAGCAGCCTACTACAGACCGAAAGAATCAGACATCCACAGCTTTGACGAGTTCAAAAAGTCCTTAGACCTGACAAGAAACCTTGAAGAGTGGAGTCACGTTTGCTTTTGTCCAAACCTGGGGAAGAGTGCCTGTGTCTAGGGATTTCTGAAAGAGAATTTGTAAGATTGCTAGGTGATTTTAACTTACCAAAATTCTCATGGAACTGTGATCATATACCAGTATTAAAGACAGGATGCAGTTATACCAACTTGTATGAAGAATTTAATGACTTGCTTTCAGATTTCAACCTCACTCAGATGGTAACAGAAAACACCAGAGGAGAAAATACACTGGACCTTTTCCTAACATCAAACCACACCTTAATTAAAAATGTAAAATGTCTTCCAGGTATATCGGACCATTATATTGTCTCTATTTTTGCAGATACAAAGCCACAGATGACAAAACAACAACCTAGACAGGTTCATCTGTACAAAAGAGCCGACTGGGTTAGCTTTAAAATCTACATGGAGCAAGTTAAAAATGAAATTCTGAAAGATCATCACTCTAATTCTGTTGAAGAAATTTGGTTAAAATTTTCAGATGCAATCTCCACAGGTATCGAGAAGTATGTTCCAACAAAACGACTTGGCCACAAGAGATCTCTTCCATGGATTACACAGCCTATAAAACGCCTTATCAGAAAAAGGGATCAACTCTATTTCAGATTGAAGAAAGAAGGAAACAACAAGATGAAGACTGCTCTCAAGGCTCTAAAAAGAAACATCAAAAATCAAATAAAAGTTTCCTATATTAATTATATTGAATATATTTTAGGCCTAGATGGAACCACTGAAGACAAAGAGAAAGCCACAAGATTTAACAATAAGAAACTTTTCAGTCTGATAAAGAATGCCAAGCAAGACGCAATCGGAGTAGCCCCTCTTCTCGATAAAATTTCTGGTTCCATCAAATCGGACAACACAGAAAAGGCAAATATCCTAAATCAACAGTTCCAGTCAGTCTTCACTCCAATGACACCAATTTCTTTGGCTCAGTCCTGCCTTTCATCTATAAGACAAAATGTATTCTCTTCCTCTTTCAGCAAATACCCAGTTATGCCGAACATTACTATTTGCACCAGTGGTGTACAAAAACTTATTTCCAACCTGAAACCAGACAAAGCAGCAGGACCAGACAATATCAAACCTCTTGTACTAAAAAACTTATGTTATCAAATTTCCCCAATCTTACAAATTCTCTTTCAGAAATCCCTAGACACAGGCACTCTTCCGCAGGTTTGGACAAAAGCAAACGTGACTCCACTCTTCAAGAAAGGAAACAAAGAAGATCCTGCAAATTACAGACCTTTATCTTTAACATGTACACTGTGTAAAGTTCTAGAGCATATTGTAGCCTCAAATCTAACTGAACATTTTGACAAAAATAATATCTTTTATGACTTGTAGCATGGTTTTAGAGAAAGGCGTTCATGCGAAACCCAGCTACTTCAACTGACCGACCATCTTGCCAGAAACCTGACTGAAGGAAAACAAACTGATCTAGTTTTGTTAGACTTCAGCAAGGCTTTTGACAAAGTTAGCCACTTAAAACTTTTGTATGAATTGCAGGAACATGGTGTTAACAATGCTACCCTTTTGTGGATTAAATCTTTTCTAATAGGCAGAACACAAAAAGTAGTCTTAGAAGGTGGATGCTCATCAGAAGTACCAGTCACGTCTGGAGTACCTCAGGGATCTGTACTTGGCCCTCTTTTGTTTCTTTTGTATATAAATGGCCTTCCAAATAACATCACATCCCAAGTTCGTTTGTTTGCAGATGACACTGCCGTTTACCTAGCTATAAATAACAGACAAGACTGTTTGACCCTACAAGACGATCTAGACAAGTTAATGCAGTGGGAGAAAAAGTGGGAAATGGAGTTTAACCCCAGCAAATGCATTGTTCTAAATATTACTAAAAAGAAGAAAAAGATTTCCTTTGATTACAGATTACATTGACAAGTACTAGAGACTGTGGACAATGCCAAATACCTAGGAGTTACAATATCTGGAGATCTTTCCTGGAACAAACACATTGACAATATAACATCAAATGCTAATAAAACTTTAGGTTTCCTCCGCAGAAACATCCAGACCAAAAATAAGAAGATCAGAGAAATAGCGTATAAAACTTTAGTGAGACCCCAGGTAGCATACGTATCAACAGTTTGGAGCCCCTACACAAAAACCTATGTCAACAAAGTGGAAAAAGTACAACGTAGAGCGGCAAGATGGGTTCAAAATAATTTCTCTTATTATGACAGTGTTACCTGCATGCAGAAGGAGCTTGGTTGGGAAACTCTCCAATACAGAAGAGACATCTCCAGAGTCACCATGTTTTATAAAATCGTTAACAATTTTGTTGCAGTGCCAGTATCAGCTTATCTTGAAAGACCAGTGAGGACCACCCGACATATGCACACAGCATCTTTCAGACAGATCCACACAAATGCAGCCTACTTGAAATATTCTTTTTTCTTCCTACACAGTGATACTATGGAACAGCCTTCCAGAAACAATTCACGGTACAGCAACCTGATATTGCAGCGTTCAAAAAGAGTCTTGATTCTTTTCAGATAGTGAGCCGTCCCTGAAAGACCAAAATATGTTTTATCAGCTCTTTTAATCTAACACTCACAATACTTTTAAAATTTTGCACCCTAACAAATGTCTAACAGTTTTTATTCCAGCACAGACGCGCACCTGCCAGTAATACCCGAAAGGGCAGTTGGGCAGTATATATAGATAGATAGATAGAATTTTTTTTCTACCCCAGTTGACAAAGATTATGAAGATTTCATCAATTCACAATTGTCATCTGCAACTTCTTGCAATTTGGACTGGTCTGATATTTGTTCGTGTGGGATTGGGTTTAAAGTGCATGGGTAAGAGGGAAGGGGAACAAATCCTATATTACAACTGACTTTGTCTGCACTTTAGTTTTGTCCCTTTAAGAGAGTATATTTGTTTAACGGTAGGCCTATAATAAACCATAATGGAAGTACAGTTTGTCGCAAGAATTTTCCATAACCAGTTCAAATATTCCCAAACAATCGCGCTTGGAGAAAAAAGGGTCCAGAAACATTGTTGAAAATTAAGAAATTGCGTGTTACACGCATTTTCGTTATTATCGACAATTTTTCAACCACAAAAGACAAAGATTTTAAAAAAATGTGAACAAAAAATTGTCGTTTGCAGCTTCTTTGAATTTCGACCTATCTAAATTTTTATCGTCTGGTAATGAATTAAATGACATCTATTATCAAATCTCAACCGATTTTTCTCCAATTCATGATCCGATACGGTCACTTATATTATAGATTGGCCATTCATTACTTATTTTCCGTTTATTTATCGTCGCTACCGTAGCACATGCCCATATGAGCGACGCCCCCAGA